>JAGKQL010000017.1:281609-285151 GCA_018398635.1 Cyprinodon brontotheroides | reverse complement strand
AAGCCTATAGCAGCAGAACTATAGAGATAGATCAGGATAACCTGAGCACTTTGGATGGAATATGAGAAAGTTAGAGGGAATGAAGGGAAGCTGAGATTAATATGATCTTTGTTTTTAATTTTCAACAAAACTGGCGGTATCGTTTCAGATCAGCTGAAGGTTTTAACTACATATTGTGGAATATGAGAGGATCCTCTTTTTAAGTAAATCTAAAGTTCAATCCTCAAACATAATGTAGATATATCTTTTTTTTTTAAATGAGAACATTCTTTATACTTAGATTATACCAAAAGTTATTTTAGCATTCTTCAACAACCACAATATTAATGTCAAATCGATCCCATCACATTTTCTAGCATTTATTTAAAGTCACACACACATCTGGAGAGAACCTGAACCTGAAAACCTGCTGATTTTTTTAGCATTTCTCAAATTGATCCTGAATAATTTTTAATTATCTTTACTTTCACAACAAAACAATATTTTTCATTATTTGATTTGTCAGTTTGTGAGTTTATTCCTGACAGTTTTTACCAGACTCTCAGGTTTGTTTTCACCGTTGCTTCATGAAAGGCAAACAGCGTTGGATCAATAGGTGAGGAATTAAAGCAGCAGTTTCCCGTTTGTCAATCCGAAGATTCTCATTGAAACATCCTTTGAGTCATATTCAGTTCTTAAAGTCCAGATCAAGGAGTTTTAAACTGACGGACATTTCCTCAATCCCTACTGCCTGACGGCCACTCTGCCAACCACAGTGGTCCTCCTCCTCCCTCTCCTCCCTCCTTTCTCCTCCTCCCTCCTCCCTCCTCCTCTTTCCTCCTCCCTCTTCCTCCCTCTTCCTCCTCCTCCTCCTCCTCCTCCTCCTCCTCCTCCTCCTCCTCCTCCTCCTCCTCCTCTTCCTCCTCCTCCTCCTAAACGCCATAATTCTACATAAAGCAGTGCTCATTGACACTGCTGCACAGAATGATATTCCCACAAACAGATGCAAAACATATTCCAGCGTGAATAATAGTGAGCAGACAGGAAAAGGGCAGCATGGATGCTGTGAAGGAATCCATCTTCATTGATTGTTCTGTTATTTTCTTAATGAGCCTGTAAAAATAGCAGCATTTTTCCAGCGATGCTCATTAGGAGCACATGAGCTAATGGAGGACACAATTAACAAGCAAAGTACTTATCAATTTTGAAAGAACCATAAAAATCTGCCTTTTTATCCCATCCATACAGAACACACTGATAGCACTTATCTAGGAATACCAGTCTCTGTTATGGGTTTGTTCTTTTGAAATCGGTTTTTATTGCTATTTGCCCTCAGTAACAGAATTTTGTCCTAATTCCTTAACATGCAGCACATCAGCTACTAACTGATCACGGTAAAATCTGGAAAAAGTGAAAATATGGGTCATAATTAGCATTTGGTAGCAATTAATTTGATAAACTGTCATGATTTGGTCATCAGGGACTGAAATGTAGGAAGGCGGGAGGGGGAATAAAATGAAATGAAACAGATTCAAGCTGCAGAACAGGAAGGATTGATGATGATCAACGAAACCATTATGGATGCATGATGATGTCATTTACATGTTTGCTTTCATGTAGAAACAGAAAATGCTAAATCTGATCTATACTGAGCTGTGTGTGTGTGTGTGTGGGGGGGGGGTGCATTATAACATATTAACGTAATCAAAGGGTAATGATACAACAACATCTCTAGGAGAAGGAAAAACTTCTCTGTTCAGCAGTGCTGCTACTGAGGAAGCTAACGACGGAAACATGAACGAGAAAAGAAACACAGAGACGCAAAAACATGAAGCACCAAAAAAAAAAGCAAAATCCTAAAGGGAAGAAATTGGAAAATCTTGGAGACAAACTTCAGCAGACTGAAAGCAACAGTTCAAAGGTCAAAATAACAAACAAATCGTTGAGCTTTATGCACAAACAGGCTGTTTAAACGTAGCTATAAAACACAGAGAGAAATAAATCAACAAATATTGAACAATATACGTCCAATCAGTTCAAAACAACTAATCTGAAGTGATTTAGTTTGGGAATATTTCTAAATATCTCTAAAAAATCAGTCTAAAAAATCTCCTCTATTATATTTAATATGAACTTCCTCTGTTTTCCTGGAACCATAAATGTAGCTGTAGAGAGTGAAATAGTCCATCTGGAGAAGGAAGCTGCTGGATGCTGAAGCCGTTGCTTTTTAGGTCACAGCAGAAGCTCCATAACTGCATTAAATCATAATGTTTTCATGCATGTTTGTTGTTTTTTAAGGGTCTAGAATAGCTGTTTTCATCAAACATGGGTTATGTGGGATTGGTGTTGCCTCTGTGGAGAACTCAGGGCACAGACCAAAAATAAATAGATAAAAGATAAAAGAACTCTGTGTTCTACAGCATTAAGATGCAGCTCTTCCTTAGTTCCTCTTTTTGATATAATTTATCTGCCATATAAAGGATTCTAGTTTAAACCGTCCTACATTATGATGCAGAGATTTTACACATCCAATAACTAATCAATTAAAAAAAATATCCCATTTATGGCGATGCAACTTCTAGAGTGTTTAGTGCTAAATGCAAAGAACCAAACTGATGTGTTTCGTGTATTTTAGGTAAAATCATGGCAGAAACGTTAGAAACTGAGAATCAGTCCTTTATGCTCATTTAATGGCAATTATTTAGATTGAGAGATAAGATAAGTAAAACTTTATTATCCATAGAAATTAAAATATAATCTACAAATCCTAAACATTCATGATAAGGATTTCACTCATATTTGAGGAGTAAACAATTAGTTTAATATCTAATGACCCAGGAAATACTGAAGGTCTCAGCTTTCTACTTATTTTTGCAGATTTTCTTGCATTTTTAAGGTTTGATCTTTAGTAAAGTAAGAATATTTGCCTCTTTTATCAAACCTTTCTTGGCATTTTGTAAATAAGTAAAATCATTTCCAGAAGAGCATGCATTTCATAAAAAAATATATCAAAAGATATTATCATCCATCTTCTCCCTGTGTCTGCAGGGTCCGGTGGAAGTGGTACCCAGAGAGAACCCTCGCATGCTGCGGATAATAAAGATCCCAGGATCAACTGGCTGCAAGGGAACAGGCCTTCAAACTGTGCAAATTTGCATCCTGGATAGTTTCTGTGAAGTTTAGAGATAAGAGATCTTCCTCCTGTTTCTCTACTTAAACAGAGAGAAACAGGAGATGCAGAGCAGACAGACTTTATTTAACATCCTGGACTCAGCATGGAGAAAGAAGCTCGGACTGATTTAAAGCACTTTTGGAAAAGAAGAATGAATAATCTAGGATTCACATGGAAAATAATAGAATATAGTCGACTTTTTCTACATGTTTGTTCATCTGCATAGTTGCTCTTAAATAAACACATTCTCAGAAAATAGTTTTGATACATTAAAAAATATAAAGCTGACTGACAGCTTCTCCATCATTAAAGTGGTTTTTAGGTTTATGACACAATATTGGACAAAACACAGATTTACCTTCAAAAAGCCTCAGAAAGGCAGATTTATGGG
>JAGKQL010000017.1:246609-279109 GCA_018398635.1 Cyprinodon brontotheroides | reverse complement strand
TAATTTTTCCTTCTCATGCCCCCCCCCCATGCCTTCTGCCCCCCTGATCTTGCAGGAAGTGAGTTCTGATTGAACGGCGCTGAGTGTTGGAGGCAAATTTCACACGTGGGCGGGACCAGGTGGCGGCTCAATCTTCACCTTCCGTCTTCATTCATTTCCTCACCTCTGTTCTGCAGCCTTTCCTGCATCTTCTTATTTCTTTCCTCCAAGTTTCCATTTTCAGCTCAACTTCCTGCCGCCATTCTCCGCCCGCTTTTCACATTTAACCTCTGATGTTCTGTTTTATTATAGATGACCTTCGGTCTGGAAATATTGGTGAATTAATGATATCAAAGTGATGCAAAGCTATAAAAAGTTCCTGTTTAAAAAAAAGACAGAATATTTCTAGCTTTTTTAATGAGAACATTTAACCTTAGTGTGTGAATAATTAAACGTCTGTAGTTTGGCAAATATCAAGCCTTGACTTAACTAATCAAACTGACCAACAATATGCTTCATTAAAGTGTCCTTAATTAACCAGTTACTGCTTCACACGGGTTGGTTTAAAAAGTTACTTCCTAGAATGAATAAAATGATCAATCTGCATTTCTGCTCATTTGACACTAAAGTTGCTTTAATGAATGAAATCATTTTAGTTCCAATAAAAACAAGAATGGAGGATATTTTCAATCTATCATTAAACTCAACTATTAGCTTCATTGGCTAACAGTAGTACCTTTATAAATGACAAGACTTTAAAATATTCTTTTTTTATCTTTTTCTTGCTTTTTTAGGAAGGATGTTCGTTTGAGGTTTGACCTTCAGTCTTTTCTCCCATTTTCTGCAGCAACTATGACGTTTTTTTTTTCCCACTTTTGAGCCCTTTGTTACCTTTTAATCAGTTTTTCTCATATGATCCAGAAATGTTGATTATATTTAAAGTTCATTGGCTCTTCGTCTCCTCGGCTTGCTTCCATGTCTCCTTGGTCTGCACACTTTTCCTGACCAATCGCTCTGGACTTCCCCTCCTTTGTCAGCTCAGCCCCCCCTTTCTTTGACACCTCTCTTTCATCAGCCTCTTTCCTTTGCTCTCAATTTCCTCCTGCTCTGCTCCCCTAACCTCATGTCCGTCTCCTCACAGCTTCTCATCCTTCTCTTCGTTTCTCCTAATTTCAGCTGCTGGTCGGGGCAGGAGGGGTGGAGCAGCGTAACAAATCCCAGCTGAACGGCCTCCGCCTGACTCTCTGCTCTAATGAGCTAAGATCAGCCAAACTCCTGCCGCTCACCAGCAGCCTTTAAAGGAACGCCTGTTTGTTTTCTGCAGGGTCAGAATTCTCTTCACACAATCAGACAGAACTGAGGGACAAACAGGAAGTCCCCATAAAGACCAGCGGTCAGACAGACAGGCTGGGGGGGGGCAGAACCCATCATTAACCTCAGAACAACATTAAGAAGAAGAAAGTTAAGATTTCTCCTCCTCAATCAAAAAAACTCGATTTTATTAGTTAGAAGAGAAAAAAAAAACATGCATGAATTATTTAGAGAAAAAAAAGTCCTGAAATAAAAAATTTAAAGCATCTAAAACAATTTCCTCTATTTTATTCAAAGTTTACAGTCTGTGTTGCTTGTTGTTTAATATTATAATCCTTATTGATCTATGATTATAAAGTTTACGGTCATCCTTAAAGACAACATCATCCTAGAAACCAGGAAGATGCAGGTGGCGTACCTGTCAGCTTACTGCCACCTATTGGTAGACATGGTATAGCATCTCCACCACTAAAACATTGTAGTTTATGATCTAACTGGACTGAGACGCTTTTACCAACAATATGTTCCCAACAGAAATACTTTCCTCATCTTCTAAGAACTTTATTTACATTAAAAACATCTAAAATCTACTGAATTACCTCCATTTATTAAATCAGCAATTATCTTCAAATGAATCTAAATGCAAACAGAAATTCATGACTGAAGATTTTTAGGAAGTTTTAATATAAATATATTTCTGTTCATGTTTTCACAACTTTATATTTTCTAATGTTTTTGAAATTAAGACCACATTTCAACCCAAGAAATCAACAAATAAGAAGAATTCAGCCTCATTAGGTTAAAAATAAAGTTGAAGGAAATAAACTTGATGGATTAAGTTTTTAGAATAAGTTTGAATGAAATGTAGTTTCCGTTTTACTGTGTCTGTAAATGTTAAACGTTCTGAGATTCATTCTATGCAATCCTAATCTGGAGTTTGTTGCATGTCCAATAATTTGAATCGTTTCATTTTTTTCCTGATTCTACATCCTTCCAGCTTTCGTTTCATCTCCTTATCTAGAATTTCCCTGATATTTTTCTCCAATCATACATAATAAAGCGTCAAACGTTTAAACTCCTGCTGTTTTTGGGTCGATGTACTGAACTATTCTTCTGTCACTGAACATGTTGTGTTTTATTTCCTGCATAACTTTGGTAACTCGGTGCCTGTCAGACCTGCTTCTGGGCCAAATCCTGACTGACGTCTCTATCATCAGTGATCTGACTTGTTTCCAGGTTCTTGTGTCCGAATGTTGAAGCCACTAATGAACCAGTTTCCTCATCACACAGAGAACCTTTAAAACCAAATACTGTTTTTTTTAGAAATGAACATTTGTGGAGACCGTCCTGTTTTCAAACCAACACTTTGATTCTATCACTATGTTTTACTTTTGCACCACAGCAGATGGATAGACGTGGTTCCTCCATCCTTCTGCTCGTGGCAGAATCGTGAATCCTACACAGTTAGGTAACGACGTCCTCAGGGGAAAAACGCTGAATACTTTTAGAGTCTGATTCTGATGATTGTGCATCAAGAATCATTGCTGCTGGGCTGAAAGTGGATCCAACAATAGAAAAGCTAATTCTAGTTCTATTTAGATCCAGAGGTTACAGCACTGATCTCTCTATGGTCAAATATTATCCTGAGGCCAGAACAGGTGGCATCAGATCCTAGAACCTGCAGTTTCACGCTGGTCGTAATGAAAACCAATCAGAGGTCACTGAGGTTAACGTAGCTTTGATTCTGCTGGGGATTTCTGTTCTTCCTCTCCACCTGCTGCATGCTTAGTGTGACTGAATGTTGATTATCACCAAATACTGGATGCAATCAGCTGGGTTTCCTTAGTATCTATTTCTGTTTCCCAATCGGACCGGATGATCTGATTGAACGGTTGTAAAGCGGCTTGAGATGACATGGTGAGATATAAATCACCTGAATGGAGACGGTCAGGCTAACATAATGTGGTTAAATACTGCAGCAATATGTTTTATGGTTGGGCAGTTCGGCCCACTGGACTAATTGTTTTACTCTCTGTCACTCATTCATTTAAATCAAGGTAGAATTGTTAGAGTTAGAATTTGGGGATTATCTGTATTTTTCCAAATACAAACTTATTTTCTGAGTAACATTCAAACTGTTTTTTTTTTCATGCTCCAGCATCGAGCTAAAATGTGAAGTGAAAATCTGGAATTAGGAAGGCGGGATATTTAGTTGGTTCTGGTGATTAAAAGATTAAATCCTGCTGCTCTAATTCTCTGCTATACTGTAAATGTGGTTTTATTTTATATGCAATACAGAAATAAACCTTTAACCTCTGATCCTCTGGTGGTCACTCTCACTGCTAGCTTCACTTTGTGACTCAGGGCATATAAATGGTATAAAATGAATAAACTATGCAGTGAAATTTCTGCACATGCCAGTAAAAGCAGAGATGCTCCTCCACAGACTGAGAGATTGCATTAATGAGGTGGAATCTGTATGTGAGGAAAAATAAACATAGAATCGTCCATCTTCACCGTCTGGTTCCACATTCATGCAGCAGAACATGATGTTCTAAGCAAAGACAGCGAGGGAAGAGTTAAACGAACGAGACGCGCCGCAGACTTATGGCTCAGTCAGTCACTCAGCTAAACACTCCATCACGCTGAGCCACGGACTGTCTCATCTATATACATATTCTATGTTCCATCATCCATCTATATGCAGCTGCTATGCTGTGATAAAACATTTTCCTCCATCCTGTTGTCTCCCCATGTTTTAAACATCTCACCTCTGCCTCCAGCAGAAGAACCTGGCTCCTTCAGACCAGGGATTTATAGTGGGGGGGCTTCTGACCATCGGGGGGGGGGTGCCTTGCAGACACTGCAAACAGCTGGGCCTGTTTTTATACGATGAAATCACAGATTTCTCAGTTTTCTTTGTTGCATGAAGGGAAAGTCACCAGATTTAAATTCTGTTCAGTTTTGATTTTGCACAGAAAATATCCTTAAAATGGGAATCTGGTCACATAAGGCAGATAACGGTGAGGAACTGTGTCCTCTGCCTCCTGCAGAGACAATAAAGGCTTTTATTCAACCCTAACTTCTCATCGTCGTTCCAGCAAAGCTCATTTACATTCATATAATTATTAATATTCATCATGTCTTCCTTCAAAGTTCCAGTGAAATGAGTGAGCAGAGCACATTTGGCAGCTGTGTAACTTTGAAAAGTGATGAAGAACGCCAAAGATTTTCCTTACAAGAAAATGTCATATTTCCATAAGTATTGACATCAGACAGCCAAGCAGCGGGTGAAGGACGCTGGTCACTGAATGGATGAGTGAAATAAAATCACTTTGTTCCAGGTGTTAAACAGGTGGACGGAGAAAAGGGATTTTTCTGGTTATTTACTTTTCCAAAAAAGTTTAAAAAGTTAAAATCAATCCTCTGGACTTTGTTTCCAAGTTTGAAGACGTTTCTTTTCCATCCAGGAAGATTTTTCTCTTCAAAATGTCAGAAATAGCGTTTAGTTCCAGGTTTTATAGAGCGGACCAAAAACTAGAAACATGCAGAATGAGCCGGTAGAGCAGGTTAGGAAGGGAAACATCAACATTTAGGTCTATAGGAAATCCACATCCTCATGCTGGGTGGGTGGGACCCATTTATGACATCACTGCAGAGCTGCTCCAGGTATCACATCATTTCTGATTATAAGGTTCTCTTTAGGAAGGCTGAATGACCTCTGACCTCTGATAAGGAAACATCTGCTGCTTTCCTGACACAGACTGGCTGCATCACATCTAGACTCACTGATTGTTGTTTTCTGTGCAGGAGCAGCACAGTCAGGAAGATGCTTCCTGCACATAATCACTGTTCTACAGAAAACACTCATTTCCTGAACCAAACTCAGGAGATTATTCAGACATGAATGAATCAAGCAACACCGCATTACGAGTCACTTAAAAGCTTTTTCAATAATATAGGCTGTTTGAAAAAACTTTTTTTAATTTACCCTCTTTATTTATATAAACATTATTTATATAAGGTGTTTTTAAATGTTTAAAAGTTTTTATGGGACAGTTCAACTCCAGCCCTCATTATGTTGGGACATATTCTGCAAAATGAATTAGATTCTCAGTGATTTGGAGGAGATGCAACAGGAAAGTTTGGAGCTTATTTAATGGTGCAATGCTGTGAAATGTTGTGGAAAGCACATAGAATGCTTAATTAAGAAGCACGGCCGCAGCGTGTGCCATTTGTTAATGTGACAGCATGCAGTTCAGAAGTCTGCCGGCTGAAGGTCAGCTGCAAATGTTAACATGTCAAAGCTGCTAAGATGCTCTAAAAACACGATGCAGCAGAAAAACATCCAGCCAGAAAAAAACTGGATGTTTTCTGTTTTTATCGTCTCTGTTCTGTGTGGAGTTTAAACGAGGGACGCTTCTGCAGAAAAGAAAACAAGCATCTCGCTCTACATTTTTATTCATTTACTGGAGTTTGAGGTCCAGCCTTTCCTGGTAGTTTATGCAGGATAGCAAATGAATATCTGAATAGTTCCGTGTGAAAGAAGCTCTTCTCGTTCAAAGACGATAAAATAGCTCCATTCATTATTTGTAAAGATATAAACTGTTAATATGACAGAGCGTTAGCATCTAGATACACGCTTCTCCTCTCAGCTAGATCTGAAGCTCTATGGAAGGAAACTTTATCTATTTGTTCTGGAAAACAGAAATAAAAAGCAGAGAGTTTCTGAGTGAATGTTGAGCTTTAGAAGGTTATCTAAAGATTAGTGAGTGAAGGACAGAATTTTATGTTTTGCCATTTTGTATTTAAAATGAATCAGAAACATTACAATACAAACTACATAGAGAAACACAGTATAGATGCTACCCAGCCTAATTTATATTTTAAAAACGAGCAGTTTCAAAGTCTGCTTTTCCTCGTCTTTAAAGTTTAACTGAAAAAAACATTTTGGTTTTATCAGATTGACTGATGGAAATGTTCATTAGTTTGAATAATCATCTCCTAATTAAGTCACTTTCAACTGATTCTCAACATTATTGGGTTTTTGTTTGTTTTATCTGGATAAATTAATTTGCAGCATCTTCTTTTTTAGCAGCATTTCTACACAGATAAAAATGTATAAAGACTGCAGCTCACACATGCAGGATTCGACTTTATGTCATACGATGAAGTTTACTCAGTTTTAGTTCTTTTCTTTGTTTTGTTTTTTTCTGTTGAGAAAAAAGACTCAAATAAACTTAAAGCTTAAAGGAAATCATTTATAATCCTGTCTGATTGATTGGGTCACATTAACCCAGACTTCTGTTTTATTCCTCGTCAGGATTTTATCTGCCAGCATGAATCCAATCAAACATTAATAAAGGAAATGACGATCTTTGCATATCTGCACATTGTTTCTGCTCACTAAGCTATTGATCCTCCGTATGACTTTAACAACATGTTTGCTTTAAGGTCTAAAACTATCTTCATATATTTAAAGGCCTGAAGCTCCATTTTTTTTCAGACAAATTGTTTTAAACTTAATAAATGGTAATAAATAAATAATAATAATAATAATAAATAAATAATAATACTTAATAAATTTACCATTTAATAAAGGTGAGCGACTCAGAAGATGCTTTAGAATATTTTATGAATGTCTTCAGAATACAGATGAAAGCGGTTATTAACAGCATCTATGCTCTGCGGATCTGGATAAAAACTGCCAGCAGACTGGAGAAGCCTGAGATCGTAGAGGTGGTTCGTTTAGATCCGCCTCTGACTGCTGGAGTTAAACTGCTAACCGAGGAATCGTTAGTTTAAGGTTCTGATCCAACAGTTTCATTTCATTTACTACTTTTATTTTCCTTCTATCTTATTGTTTCATTCATCTAAAGCACTTTGAATTATCTTTGGCCTGAAATGTTCTTTTAGATGAGAGAAAATAACAGAAATCCAGTCGTCTCACTAATGGTCTCCTTCATTTAGTTAATAAAGTTAAGCTATAAAATCTAATTCACTCTATAACTGTTTCTATCTCACTGTTTGTCTCCAGGTTCCATTATTTTCTAATTTTACATAAACGGCATTTTTAATGTTTTACATAAAAGTTTATTTTCAAGTCAAGTCTAATATTTAGATTGAAGGATGTTAAGATAAACATTAACAGTAAAGTAAGTGAATATAAACCATATTTCACTGAGATCTTTAATAGAGAAAATCCTGATGAGTCCTCAGTGATGCAGCAGCTGGGTTTTTATGAGGTCTGGTTGGATCTATGCGCCATAGGTCTATGCTAACCGTCCCTCTCTGCTGTCAGACCGTCCTGTTTCACTTTGCATGAAAACATCTTTTAAATCTTCTTCCTCATCTTTTGATCATTTAAGGCCTGCAGCCTCTTCCCTCCAGCTAAATGTCGTCACATTTGGTTTAAAACAAATCCAAGAAAAGGCGGGCTTGCTCAGCGAAACAACCGGCTGATTGGTCAGTTTATTTATAGAGCACCAATCACAACACATTTCATCTTCATTCTACTCCTGCTGAATGTTTTGTCTTATTGGCTAAACACCAAGTTAGCAGGTAGTTTCTCCGCCTTTCTAGTTCCCCGCTTTAGCAGGTGGGCAGGTGCTAGTTTGGAGAACGTGGAACATAGATCTACACATAGATCCTGGAACATAGATCTACACATAGATCCTGGAACATAGATCTACACATAGATCCTGGAACATATCTATAAACAGAGATCTGATTATCCAGTTGTTACTGCGTTCAGCTGCTGCTCGTAGGTAACGTGGCCTGCTAGCTAAATTATCCACATTTTCAGTGCATTCATGAATGCCTGAGATTATGCAATAACCATTACAGGATATCCGTAAATAGTTCATCCAATCAGGTTGCAGTACTATGCTTTAATGCGGGACATGTACCTATGATGAAAGCAAGAGCTGCCGAGTCCACAGCCAAACCAAGATAAACATGGCGGCGCAGCAGGAAGTCCTTCTAGCCACTATCTCACCGCAATCTTTGAAAAAGGAACAAGCAGAAAGTAAAAGCAGAAGCTGTTTTAATTTACCAAGATGTTAGTTTGTTAGTTTGTTGCTGCTTATTGGTAATTTAACTGCAGTAGGTGGGACTAGGACTGACTTTAACCAATCAGCTCCAGTTGGAAAGTTCTGCTCGTCTTCGTTTCCCTGAACAGATTAATCCCAGATTAATATTCTGTAGAAAAGCGCCTCAGTTATCAGTCAGTCAAGCTGAAGGTGGAGGTTAAACTAACAGCTGTTTGACAAAAGGATGTTTCTACGACACATTCTATAGAAATAGGTTCATATTATGTATGTAAGCAAATACTGACTTGTAGAACTTTTATATCGGCCTGTTTGAAACATTAAAGAGACAAAAGGAACTTTCTAAAGAAAAATCTTTGAACCTGTTTTGAGAGGAAAACTGCTTATTGTGATGAAACCTGAACGCCTCATCAGTTAGAAATAAAGAATAAATACTTCATTGTTCATCATTTCCCAGCTACATCGTAGCCTTGAAGTCACCATCACTGTGCTCAGGGTTAACAACAGGCCTCCTTTTCACTAAGGAAATATTCAACTGTTTAATCTAAAAACATTTTCCCAAATCATCCATGAAGTCCTTCAGACTGAAATCATCTCTGAGGGATCAGGAATCATACGTTCACGGCTAACGATGCCTCCTCTGTTTATTCTGCACTGAAATAATTAATAAAATGCTGCTCTGCTTTATCATAATTTAATTATCACAAAATAATCCTAAAGAGAATAATATAATATTTTAAGCACAATGATGTTTTCCTGATCGTTTCACCTTCTATAAACAGAAATAATCAATGTTGATCATTTAATTGCTTCAACTTTTTTTATTTCTAAATCCAAAATGTTTGTCTGGAAATCTCTGGAACTTTCTTTCACTTTTTTCACGTTAAACATTGTGCTGTTCAGGCTGCTTGCTGACTGTTGCTCCTCAGGCAGCATGTGGTGAAAGAGGCTGACTGACTGTTGTTCAGGCTATTGACTGGGGAACGCAGCCCGTGTTCTGGCCTGTCAGTCTGGATCAGTGTGCTCTGGGCCCTTGGCTCCTACAAGCAGAGTTTAACTCCAGCACAGAGCCTAGGGCACATCACACACAAAGCCCACGCAAGCACACCGACACACTACTACACACTCACCAACACACACTCACCAACACACACTCACCAACACACACTCACACACTCACTGACGCTAGCCCAGGGAACAGCGAGGTATACGAGCACAGAGCCAACATGTGCTTTGAGGATGTGCATGTTCTGCTCCTCCTGTCTGTCTCTGCTCGTCTTCCTCCTGTCTGTCTCTGCTCGTCTTCCTCCTGTCTGTCTGCTCGTCTTCCTCCTGTCTGTCTCTGCTCGTCTTCCTCCTGTCTGTCTCTGCTCGTCTTCCTTCCAAAACAAAAATACAGTTTATAGCAAATGTCTTCTGAGCTTCAGCAATGATGCAACTAATACCAACCTACTCTAGTGAAAGTGTCTATTGTTCGTTTGCACAATAACCTGAGAGGAGAGTGAAATATACGCTCATTTGCATGTTTAGTTGTTTTTTGTTCAGTCATCTCTGCTAAGTGGAATAAAAGCTGGATGTGTTAGCATAGCCGCGGTCTGGAGGCGTCCATATTAAGCAGGCTGCTATGCTGCTTTCATAAAGGAAACACTGACCTATGTAGTGAGTGTGGGAGGCTCACTGCTGTTCACTTCACCTGCCAGATATTCTGTTTGCCAGGAAGGAGGCTGGCGTGAAAGCGGCTTTCCTCACCACGCCACCAACGCCACCATCACAGTGAAGGACACGCCCCCTCAGGACAGAGACACGTGTGGACGTACCTTCAGAAGCTTCACCCCACAAAGAAGTTTATTCATCACCATGAGTCACATCTTATGGTGGAATCTATTTCTCACTTTCTAAACTAAAGACCAATAATCTTTCTCTATATGTTAATTAATTAATTACTGTAACCTTTGCATTGTTTAAGATCCTTAGGCAGCAATCCCAGCCTTAGGCAGCAATCCCAGCTATAGGCAGCAATCCCAGCCTTAGGCAGCAATCCCAGCTATAGGCAGCAATCCCAGCCTTAGGCAGCAATCCCAGCCTTAGGCAGCAATCCCAGCTATAGGCAGCAATCCCAGCTATAGGCAGCAATCCCAGCCTTAGGCAGCAATCCCAGCTATAGGCAGCAATCCCAGCTATAGGCAGCAATCCCAGCCTTAGGCAGCAATCCCAGCTACAGGCAGCAATCCCAGCCTTAGGCAGCAATCCCGGCCTTAGGCAGCAATCCCAGCCTTAGGCAGCAATCCCGGCCTTAGGCAGCAATCCCAGCCTTAGGCAGCAATCCCAGCCTTAGGCAGCAATCCCAGCCTCAGGCAGCAATCCCAGCCTCAGGCAGCAATCCCAGCCTTAGGCAGCAATCCCAGCCTTAGGCAGCAATCCCGGCCTTAGGCAGCAATCCCAGCCTTAGGCAGCAATCCCGGCCTTAGGCAGCAATCCCAGCCTCAGGCAGCAATCCCAGCCTCAGGCAGCAATCCCAGCCTTAGGCAGCAATCCCAGCCTCAGGCAGCAATCCCAGCTATAGGCAGCAATCCCAGCCTTAGGCAGCAATCCCAGCCTTAGGCAGCAATCCCAGCTATAGGCAGGAATTCCCGTCTTAGGCAGCAATCCCAGCTATAGGCAGCAATCCCAGCCTCACATCACAGCATACCTGCTTTCATCTCCATCATTTTAATCTTCTGGGCTCAGCCCAGAACTATTTAGAATAGAACATTTCTTTATAAACAGTTATAGCACAACTGGTCATACAACAGTGGATCTTAGAAAGTGTATAAAATAACAGATAAAAAAATTATATATATATATATATATATATATATATATATATATATATATATATATATATATATATATATATATGATGTAATAAAGCAGAATGACAGCAGCAGGTTATTTAAGTGACTAATGTAGAAACTGAGCAGAATCATCATGAAGGGAACGACTGATTGAGGCTGTTGGGAACAGTGGTGGTCCTGCACTGAGTCCAGAGGGCCTCCAACCACAGAGCTGGCCTTCCTGTTTGCAGAGATGTTGAACTAAACGTTGAATTAGAAACTGTTCTCCACCCACTGCCACTCAGGGACATCCACTACTCCTAAAATGATTTGCTTTGATGGCCATTTGCTCTGGGTCACTGTCCTGATGAGTGACATTTACTTCCAGTTCCAGAGGATTTTCTTGAAGACTCTTTAAATTGATCTGCTGTCTCAGAGATTTCTGTTGGATCCAAACACCTTCCGCTTCTGAACAACAGAGATGCTTCAGACAAACAGCACTTCTAAAGCTTTTAGCCAATCCAATCTTGGACGCCTGCAGAAATATACCTTATATATACCTCAGGTTGGGTTGGGTGGAGGGTTTTGAAGACCCAAATGCAGATATCAGGAGGCAGAGGTGAATGCTGCAGATTTAATGACAGAACTGAGGCAAATACAGAAATACTAAAAAGCAACAAAAAAAAACATCAGAGGAAACTGATGTGAGCCAGAGATGAAGAAGCAGCAGAACAACAAGGAACCAGCTCTGAGTGACTGCAGAGGTGGAGTATATAAGGGGAACAGAACAATGGATGGACTAATGAGCTGATATGGAGCAGGTGTGAATGGAACCAACTAGAAGGAAGCCAAGGGGAAAGGAAACAAGCACCAGGGGGCAGCAGAGAGTAACTAATGACTGCTTGAATATAATGGAAAATAAACCCAAGATCAACAAAACAGAACAACTGATAAGAACCATGAAGGAACCGTGACATTATATAGCAGATAAAGTTTATTTCCACATCATGTTTCATTTAGTACAGAGGCACATCTAGGAAATGTGGGGCCCTAGGCAAAGGAGCAGGCAGGGGGCCCTCTGAAGTGAGAAGACAACACATAGAACAGCCCCATTCTCGAGATAGAGAAATGTTAATAGAATAGACATCCATTATCTGTTCTAGGTTGTGTCCCTCTCTTCTTGTCCCTTTTCTTCTTGTTTTCCTCTCTATGTTTTGTACTCAGCTGACTTTTCATGCTGTCTCTAAAGGAATGAAAGATTTTTCCAAGCACTAAGCTCACTTAGCTGATTGCTCCTTCCTGTGTTTCCAAAAGGCCAAAGTAAATAACCCAGTCCTTCTTTTCACTGTAGACAAGCCATGATCTGCTTATCTGTTCTCCATTTTTCATTTGGATGAAATAATAGCTGCATGAATCATGACAGCAGACAAGATAGAGGGAGAGGAGGCGGGGTTACCAATCTACTAAGCTCTGGAGAGCAGAGTTAGCTGCTTTTAGATGTTGTCTCCAAAGTCTCCAGTAGCAGAAAAAAAAAGTCTCTAGATTTGGCGCTAGGAGCTTTTTAGAAATCAAAGTGCTAGAGGGGTCTGAAAAGTGGCTAAATATAGCGACTAAAGCGCTAAGTTGGCAACACTGCTCTTTGCATGGTTTGTTTTCAAATGGTTTGCTGCTGTCTGTTTGGACCTTTCTGAACATGTGCAGCAAATGGACTGATCCAATATGGTGGACACTGAAGGGGGCTGAGACACACTTAATATTATCAAGCGTTCTGATGGCATTTTAGCCAAAGGATTTTTATCAAAAACATAATTAATGTGAATAAATAAGGAATAGTTGTATTAACCATACATATAAACAGAGTTTTATGGGGCCCCCAGGAACTCGGGGCCCTAGGCACCTGCCTGGTATTGCCTAGCCTCACCTCAACGACAATCTTAGCAGCCTGGTTCTCTTCTGACTCTTGGGAAAGACTGTTAATACTTAGGTTCCTTTTTCTTAAGTGTTTGCTTATTAGACACAGAAAAAATGATGCATTCTGGTTTGAAACTGAAGGACTGTGATTTTCTTGTGCTAGAAACGTTCAACTTTCATTCCAGGTGTTTCACAGTAAAGGAAACCTTTACTGCAAACCAACCAAGAATTGCAGGAAGTGCTATAATGCTGCCAAACATAATTCAGACTTAACTAAGGTAGCAAAGTTAAACATGTAGTTCATAACTGTTCATTAAAAAGATTGAAAAAGTCCTTTTTCAAAGCTTTGCCAGGGAATCTAGTCTTCTCTATAAAACACAACATAGCAATATAAAAGTTGCTGAATAAACCAGTTCAGGAAGAAAGCTTTCTAAAGAAGAAACAACTTGTCGATGCTAATAAATGGCATCAGCTGAAAAACATGGTTTCATGGTCAAATCTGGGCCTTTGCTGCAAACCGTCTCCATCCTGGTCCTCAGTTCTCGCTGCTCTGCAAGCTCTAGATTTCTCCTCACTGCTGCACAGAAAAGGATGATTCTGCAGCACTAGATGGATAAATTTAAACAATAAATGGAAACATTTCCATTTCCAGCAACACGTTTCAGCAGAAATCTGATTTCTTTATTTCATCAATGCAACCAAACCTAATAGATTAATATTGTAATGGAATTTAAGTGTAAAGCACCAAAGCAGAGTAGTCACACTGACACATTTAATCAACTAATAATTATATAACTAATTATATATTTAAGCCCATTTTCACACTGCAGGCCTTAATTCCAATTTTTTGGCGAAATATATTTTTTCTCCTTTTTATTCACATTTCCAAATATTTGCAACTTGACTAAATATTTAAATGAAACAGAGAAAATATTTTAATAACAATAGAAGGAAAAATTTACATCATATTTACATAAATAGAAACAAGCAGAATGAGAGAGAAATATTCAAAGATCTGTGCAGCTTTTCATCTGGATCTTTATGCAGAAATAAACCGAATGCTTTGGATAAAGTTTAAAGATTCTGTTTGGTAGAAATGACCGAATGTTTAGCTTCACCTCTTGTGAGCTGGAAGAACTAAAATGTGAATCTAAATCAGCGACAGGATGGTGGAGGTGAGCAGCCAGATTAATGTTGGATATCATATTTTTTCTTTGGCCTGCACACATGGCTTGCATTGCAACTAGAAGGTTGTGGGTTTGATTCCTGGCCTGTCCTCCCTGCCTGCTTCCTCCTGCAGTCCAAACATGGCTGTTAGGTTAACTGGCTTCTCTGTGCTGCTCTGCCACAGACCAGTGAGCTGTTCAGGTTTCACCCAGAACCTGCAGGAGATGAGCTGAACCCTGATCCTGGAGGAGGAGATGATGGAAGCTGAGCTTTTCTTCTAAATAGTTCATCATAACAGTGAATTATATTTTTTCCAGGCAGACCTAAACCTGAGCTCAGACCTTCAGACATGAACAAAGCCTGCAGCCCTGCAGCCTTCAGTCCACCAGCCTCCAGAACTCGGTGGATTTCAGCTCCTCTCTCTCTGATGGAAATGTGTGTAATTATTTGAAAACAGCAGAAACTGGAGGAGAGCCAGAACCAGAACAGCCTCCCAGTCTAACCATCATTTCCAGTGTGCATCCTGGGAATACCGTTCAAATCCAATTTAGAAATCCTAATAAATCAATGTATGATGAGTTTACTAACATCCTTTTTCAATTAAACATGTACATCAGTCAAGCATGCGGCTCATACTGTGTATATCTGCTATTTTCTATCTACAGCAAAAGCCCAAAATCCATAAAGACTTGGATATAAAATCCATATATTTAGATGAAATTAAATTTTATTTCAGGGTTTAATCCACGACCTTTATGGAGAGACGATAAAGCTTAAAGCTTCTCTGAGGTCAGCAATGTTGAGATGTTGTTATCTCATATGTTGAGTCTTAAAAACTGAACCTTTCTCTCTTTTAGGACGCCAAAGATCCTGGTTTATTAGAGACTAACTCTAAAGTTTGAGCATGAAGAGGACAGAAAAGACCTCCACCATGAGGACATCCTGTGAGACGTCCTGCCTGAGCCAGACGCTCACCTGGACCATTTCAAATAAAACCATTTTATTCAGCAAGACTTTAAATTATCTCCGTCACATTTTAGTCCACATTTCTCTCTTTGTCAGAATTATTCATTTATTCTGTTCTATCTATGATTTCTATGCCTCTTGGTTCTATGTTTAGCAATTTAAAGGACAATATAAATGAACAAATGACATAAAATCATTTTTTTTGTCTCCAATGAATCTTCCAAGATTTCAGGTCTTTGATGACGAAGCATCAGTTTATGATTAGAAAACTGTTCTGCCTCCATCGCTGCTTCCTCACTAATCAGTCAGACGTTTTTCTCAGATCAACTGAGTTATTAAAGCTGATAAAGATCCTTCTGGACAGACGTGAAGGACGACAGTCATGAAAACATCCCTGCAACACTTCAACAGGTTGGATAAGTTTTAGATTAACAGAAAAATAAACATCAATACAAACATTCCTGCATAACTATAAACCAGGCTTTAAATCTAATGAGACAAACATTAATTAATAACTGAATAATTAATGGGAACGTTTATTCACTCCGTTTTACACTTTCACCCCATTAATAAGAGGAAAGGAATAAGCAGGTAAAAGACGACCAGCAGAGAGCAACCGGCAACCAGCAGCCAGCAACAAGCAGCCGGCAACAAGCAACAAGCAGCTGGCAACAAGCAGCCGGCAACAAGCAACAAGCAGCTGGCAACAAGCAGCCAGCAACAAGCAGCCGGCAACAAGCAACAAGCAGCTGGCAACAAGCAGCCGGCAACAAGCAACAAGCAGCTAGCAACAAGCAGCCGGCAACAAGCAGCTAGCAACAAGCAACAAGCAGCCGGCAACAAGCAGCCGGCAACCAGCAGCCAGCAAGGCCTTTTTCCCCAACAGAGTTTTCATATCATCATATTCTGAGAAGTTCTCATTTTTTTAGGTCAAACCTTCTTTACTTTCAGGGATTCATTTATTTCCTAAAGACACAGAAAACTTGTTGGGACGATTAAAAATGCAAACTGGAAAATACATCAAATGGAATGATTGAGGAAAAGGTTAAATTATGGCTATTTTTCACCAGAGTCTTTAAAGGTTTCAAATGTTCTGCATTCTGCATAAGGTTGCTATTTTTAAACTGAACCTTCACATTGTAGACTTTTTAAATGATTTATATTCACCCTCAATACAAACTCTACAAAATTATAACCGACTGAGTGCCTTGAAGCTACGCTAACATGAGGTAACAAATAAGCAGGTTATGTAACTGCACTGTAGCTAGTATAGTCTGATTTCTGTCGTTTTTACTAGAATATAATCTAAATTTAATATTCTGTCCTTTATTCTTATAACTAAGCCTTAAAAACTGCAACGTGGATCCAGGCAGCAACAGCCTGTGACAAGAAATAAAGAAAAAAGACGTTTGAGACTGAAGACAGAGTAGCTGAGTAAAAACATCTGTGTCCTTCCTATCAATACTTAATCTATTTCCTGCTGTCTCAGTAAAGAAAGATGCAAATTTCAATTACTGTAATGGTTTCTTCACAGCTTCATTAGAAATAAAGAACATTCTGCAGTTTTTAGAAACCAATGATCCAAAACACCAAAGTTCAGCCTCAACAAAGTCAGAATAACTATGAGAAAAATGATTAGATCGAATTAAACTGACATTATTTCATGTTTATTTAAACTGACATTATTTCCTGTTTCCTTAAAATGACATTATTTCCTGTTTCCTTAAAATGACATTATTTCCTATTTACTTAAAATGACATTATTTCCTGTTTACTTAAACTGACATTATTTCCTGTTTCCTTAAAATGACATTATTTCCTGTTTACTTAAACTGACATTATTTCCTGTTTCCTTAAAATGACATTATTTCCTATTTACTTAAACTGACATTATTTCCTGTTTCCTTAAACTGACATTATTTCCTGTTTCCTTAAAATGACATTATTTCCTGTTTACTTAAACTGACATTATTTCCTGTTTCCTTAAAATGACATTATTTCCTATTTACTTAAAATGACATTATTTCATGTTTATTTAAACTGACATTATTTCCTGTTTCCTTAAAATGACATTATTTCCTGTTTACTTAAACTGACATTATTTCCTATTTACTTAAAATGACATTATTTCCTGTTTACTTAAACTGACATTATTTCCTGTTTCCTTAAAATGACATTATTTCCTGTTTACTTAAACTGACATTATTTCCTGTTTCCTTAAAATGACATTATTTCCTGTTTACTTAAACTGACATTATTTCCTGTTTCCTTAAAATGACATTATTTCCTATTTACTTAAACTGACATTATTTCCTGTTTCCTTAAACTGACATTATTTCCTGTTTCCTTAAAATGACATTATTTCCTGTTTCCTTAAAATTACATTATTTCCTATTTACTTAAAATGACATTATTTCCTGTTTACTTAAACTGACATTATTTCCTGTTTACTTAAACTGACATTATTTCCTGTTTCCTTAAACTGACATTATTTCCTGTTTCCTTAAAATGACATTATTTCCTATTTACTTAAAATGACATTATTTCCTGTTTACTTAAACTGACATTATTTCCTGTTTCCTTAAACTGACATTATTTCCTGTTTACTTAAACTGACATTATTTCCTGTTTCCTTAAACTGACATTATTTCCTGTTTCCTTAAACTGACATTATTTCCTGTTTACTTCTGGAAAGACGTGAAACATTTTATATTTGTAATATTAAGACTGACGGCCACAGACTTGATGCAGCGTCATCTTTATTTAAAGTTTTCCTTTTAATTATACTTCAGTAAACGTCGAGCCTTGTAACCTTTTTTTATTCTGGTTAATCTTCTAAAAAGAAAATCTATACTGGTTATAGGAAAGATTTCCTTTAGTGGAAACTATGAGCCATGAACTTCCTCTCAAGCTGTGAAACAAAAAACATCTTTTTTGGAGGATAACCGTCAAATAGTTTCTATCTTCATCTAAATACTGATTTTCATATCTTTTCAAAACTGTTCAAAATTCTGTGCAGAAATATGGTTTCATGTTCTAGAAAGACTGGTTCTATGATGACTGATTCTAAACCTGGAGGTTTGCAGGAAGTTTCTCTTCATCTACAGAGCAAAACCAGGCCAATGATGAGACGCAGTTTTCCTCTTAATGCTGCATTTAAAGGTTTATACTGGAGAATCGTTGCTTTTTCACCTTCTGCTTTGGGAGAAGGATCCAAACTATCTGGTTATGTGAGGGAGGAGATCACAGCCAGGCTTAATATACAACCTATTACAAAGTTAATGCCGCACATAGAAAATGCTGTAAAGAGAAGCATTAGAGTTTGATGGCTCCTGGAGCTGACAGAGCAGCCGTCTGTGACGCTCTGGATGTAGAAATGTGATCCTAGAAAGGTGCTCTCTGCATGAAGCTTATCGTAACCTTAGGTCTGCAGAACGAGACCGCATCGTCACCTGGACGGCTTTAGTCAGGATGGAAAGCCACGCCGCGCCATGTCTCCAACTGAATTAATAAAACTATCTGCTAACTGCTAGAAGGTCCCAAGCATGATGAATCAATAAATCAGCTATAGATATAGAGCATGTTAGAAGCCAGCAGTGGAAAACCAACGGAACTTAATGGCATCAGAATGAGTTGGAAACATGATGAGCAAAAAGGCAGAGACGCCATTGGACGGATGAGAGCAGCAGCAGCATTTAGGAAACAAGTGGCAGACATTGATGAAGAGAGCAGAGCTGAGAAATGTAGATCGGACCCACTGGACACACTGGGACACACTGGGACACATTGGGACACATTGGGACTCTCTGGGACACACTGGGACACCCTGGGACACATTGGGAACACACTGGGACACCCTGGGACACATTGGGAACACACTGGGACACATTGGGAAACACTGGGAACACACTGGGACACATTGGGACTCTCTGGGACACTTTGGGACACACTGGGACACCTTGGGACACATTGGGACTCTCTGGGACACACTGGGACACATTGGGACTCTCTGGGACACTTTGGGACACCCTGGGACACATTGGGAAACATTGGGACACACTGAGACACATTGGGACTCTCTGGGACACACTGGGACACATTGGGACACCCTTGTCCCTCCCTCCACATATTGATACAAAAACACACCAAGATCAGAAAAATAAATATTTATAGATAGATAGATAGATAGATAGATAGATAGATAGATAGATAGATAGATAGATAGATGGATAAGATAGATAGATGGATGGATGGATGGATGGATGGATGGATGGATGGATGGATGGATGGATGGATGGATGGATGGATGGATGGATGGATGGATAGATAGATAGATAGATAGATAGATAGATAGATAGATAGATAGATAGATAGATAGATAGATAGATAATATTTGTCTACAAATAAAATCCAATCAAAGTTCATTAAAAGTTCAGTCTTATTTCTATCAGACCAACAGGAGAATAATTGGGTTTTGTGGCTTTTTTCTGTTCCACTGACTTTATTGGGCTGAAGGAGGAGAATCATTCAGCATCTATTTAGATTTTCTAGCTTCCAGAATCAAACATTCTGGGTTCAAATTCTTTCTTCCATCTATTTGTGAATTTCTAACCACAGAGAATGAAGCTGCTGTTTGGGTTTTTCACCATCTGTCTGATTGTGAGTAAAACCAAAAATATAAATGGAATCATTATTCAGATGCATAATCTGTAACACGATATAATTTCACCAAAAATATAAAAATAATCTGGTTGATCGTTTTATTATTAGAATAACATCAAAAATAATCATTTGAAAATGTAAAGATGTAACAATAAACCAACAGAACTACTGTGGATCCTCCTATAAATCAAAGATCTGTAACAATTATTCTCATTAAAATACCAGAAAGCTTCTGATGTTTTTAAATATTTAGATTTAATGTAGTAGAAATACTAAACTAGATTTGATGTTTGCTGAGGAAATATTTGCTTAATATTAATATTAAATGGTTCATGGACTGAATTTGGTGCTTTGGTCATTTAGCAGAGAGAGAAATGATGAAGGTCACGTGACACAGCTGTCAGAATGTAAAATCATCTTTTTGACAGGAAGCAAAAAACAAATAGAGAAAAATATCTGATTACATTTGTGGCAAAATGTTACGTCACTGGCTGAGAAACCTGTGTGTCCTATTGGACAGTTTAAAATCAGCAACTGTTTGATGTTTTTGTTATTTCATATTAGTGGTCGATTTATGGGGGGACAAAGCTTCATCTTTCATAGATTCAGATCTTTGAATTCAACACATCCAAGCCTCCGTTTCCATCCACGCACAGACACGCACAGACACGCACTCTCACAGCTACCGCATTCATCCCGTTTATATGGTGATGGTGCCCCCGCAGTGGCCGACAGGCGCAACTTTCCTCCCCCCCTTCTAGTCAGGAGAAGATAGAGACCTCTATAGTTCCTCTAAACTGCAGCTTTACCTGCATTAGAACATCCAGCAACATTTCAAAATTCGCCTTTCTATAAATCCGTAAAGATGGCAGCTTGGTCTGCAAGAAGGTCTGATAACCGTTAAACCTGAGCAGCGACAGAAGCACCGTCAGGAGGAGAGGAGCCCCTGAAGGAGGCTGTATTATCAGGCTTCCAAACTCCCAGCAGATGCTTGCAGACCCAGAGCTTGGCTGTTTTACGCAGCGGCTCAGTGCGCAGCTCTGTGCGTCCATGCGCTCTGAGCGCAGAGCGACTCCAAAGTGGCGACAGAAGGAAAAACAGGAAAGATGTGCATTTCTCTCCGGTTCCCAACAAGGATCACCAGGCTTTCCAAAAAAAAAAAACACAAGACAGGAATGTTCATCCTCCTTTTTCTCCAAGCCAGACAGGTTCACCTCAACTTACCGACCAACACTTCTCCACATCTAAACATCAGCCCACTGCATCTCAGCGGCTTCATTCCATGGAGGATGATCATGGAGCCGAATGATCAACGCTGCTGGACCTTAAAGAAGTGAGTCTAGAGGTGAATTTACCGTCAGAGAAGATCCGCTGCGCCTCCTCCTGCCTCCCACTATATTCCTCTTTGCGTTCCGTCCCGTTAGGATAAGGTCCTCCCAAAAAGCTCCAGAGGAAAGAAAATCCGCTCCAGCGTTTGGGAATCAAGCTGCTCCGCTTCTCACTCCAGAGGGAAAAACTCAGCTCAGATTCACACGCGTGGAAAGAAAAGGAAAAGCTCCCATTAGTCCGTAAATCCAAAATATCTTTTCTTCTCTAAGATCTGCTGTGATTTTCTGGACGCGCATCGCTCTACATCTTAATGAAGGGATGTTGGAGGAAAGGAGACAGAATTTTCTCCCCATCGTCGCTCCTCACGATTCAGGCTGATGGAACAGCTCCTCTCTCCCTCTCTCTGGCTCCCTCTCCTCCTCCTCCTCCTTCAGCTCCACAGACTCTGCTGTCGCAGGCTTTCATGGAGCAGAGACGCGCCTAGCGGCCTCACAGGGAACACCACAACCAGGCCCCCCCACCCTCACCCACTGCTCTTAAAGGAACATGGGAGACTCATTAATCAGCCTTTTGAGGAGCAATTTATGTAATTAAAGAAATGCAAAAATAAGAAAGCAGAAGGAAAAGAGCAGCATGTCTATGACAGGCAGACAGAAACTACAGATTCTATTTTATTAACATTTTTATTTCACAACTAAGTAGAATCTTATGAAAGTGAATTTGTTTGTTCAACTATTTTTAAAATCTTTAATATGAATATATTCTTTATTTTAATATCTAGCATGTTTTCAAAGAGAGATTTTTGCTAAAATTGTGGAACAAACTTCTCAACATGTAATGAGGGGTTCGCTTATGATAAGATGCAAAATAAGATCCTCTTCTGATTATTTCTGGGGTAGAATTGATTTTAGACTTTCTGACGGTGAAAGAAGTTTGTTAAAACAGCAGCAAACTGAGTTAATTTAGACAAAATAAGAACAAATTCAACCAGAGTCCCCTGGATACCGACATATCAGTGTGTAGACCTGTAGTTCTATCACCAGTGATTAAAATGTTAATTATAATTGCAGAGCTGCATATTATATGACATAGACAACTTTTACTTTTAAACACAGTGTAAACAAAATGACATTTCATTGTGCACAGCTCTCAGAACGTGTCCATTCATAAAGTGCAGCAGTGATCAAATGTAAACAGCGTGGGAGAAAAAACACGGAGCAAAAAATGCATTGATGTGGAAATTCAGAGCTTTAATATCTATGGTGCAGATCTGCCGTGTTTTGGTTTGGTGTCATCAGTGTGATGCAGAGTCTGAGACAGGATTTAGAGTTTCATCAGCTCAGCAGTCTGATGGCGGTGGGGAAGAAGCTGCTGCAGAACCTGCTGGACCTGCATTGAATGATGTAGCCTAATAAAATGAATTGCTTTAAGTAACAAAAAACTGGTTAATTTAGTGAAAGACTAAGTTTGGATAACAGCTGACGGATGGACGAAGACTTCTACGTCAGTCTGGAGAACTTAGAAAGATTTCGTACCTGAAAGATAATTAGAAATAGAAGAAAAATGATGAAGATGGTGAGAAAACTTTCATAACTCATTCTATGAATGTGTACTGCTGCCAAACGCTCAACCAGGAGCAAATCCTGTGAAGTTAATGACTTTATGCAATCAGATGCTTTCTTTCTTAGTTAGAAAACCAATCTGACCGTATGATCTGATTGAACCTTCTCTGTAAATTTCTTGCAGAAGACAATTCTTGTGAATTGGCATTTTATAAATAAACTGCAAGGAATGAAAGTTTCTTAGATCTGACCAGCTAGAGAATAAAGGCTACAAAAATATAAATTATTGATGTTTTTCTGTCTTTAGGGATTTGATTGATTTCATTTTAACACCATTAAATAATGGTACGTATAGTAATATTTTTGTATGATAGGCCAACTATAGAGCTGCTTATAATAAAAAGGTGGGTGCAGCAGTAAGGTTTGTATTTTCTTCATTGGCCAGCCAAGTCACAAAATATGGAAAGATTTGAGAGATTAAAAAATGTCCACCTCTGTTGAGATGCTATTCTTTCATAATTCTGTTCAAACTTCCAATCTGTGTCATTATTGCATCATAATCTGTGTCATTCAGCAACATCTGCTATGAGATTTACTGTTAGACTTAGACAGAAACTACACGACACAAATACTGAATTTAATGACCAAAAATGAAACTTCCCGGTGGGATTATATTTTGTGTGGCAGTTTTCTCTGTGTTTGTTCTGTTGTGACCTTTCCTCTCATACTTCACAATGATAAGGCAGATTGCCAAAACAAAGGAGTGAGTCAGGAAGGTAGTGAGTGAGAATATGATCATCTCATCAGTTACAATATTAACTAACTGATGCATGAGTCAGAATGACTTAAAATGGGAGGTTATAGTCATTTGAAAAGGTCCTGGCATACCTTTTTCAAGAGTTTGAGTGAATGACTGTGGTTAAGTGGGAGGAGTGTTCAGAAATGTGTGGGTTTCATTTTCTTCTAACCACTTTTTGTTCTGGCCCTGAGCAAAGCCTGGGGCACTAGAGCCAGGAAGTCATAAACGGGACAGATGGACCCAGTATCCAAGGTGAGACAGACAGTGGGAAAGTTCAAAACGCTGCATGAGGGGGACGGGGCGCTACCCCATCCCTGACACTCTGCAGGGAGAAACACAGGTTAGTGACCACAATCATCTAACGGGAGACGATTATCTGTGTGAGTCACTACCTGGTTTAACAGTTCAGTCCATCGTCTCTGAGGAAGGCAGGAATGATTTGTTCCTGGCCAACATTCAGCTCCTCTCCAACAGCCTGACTGGCTTTGAGGAGGAGTTTATTAAGTGTGTTGTCGTCCTTCACCTTCAGTCTGCTGCCCCAGCATGCAACAGCATAAAGGATGGCACTGGCCACCACAGACTCATAAAACATCTGTAGCATTGTCCAGCAGATGTTGAAGGACCTCAGCAGCCTCAGAAAACAGAGATGGCTCTGGCCCTTCCTGTAGAGGGCATTTCTGTTTTAAGTCCAGTCCAGTATATTGTCCAAGGGCGCCCCTAATTATTTATAATCCTAAACATTGTCCATGTTGATCCCACAGATAGAAACAGGGCTTACAGGCCTCAATCCTTCTCAGATCCACAAGCAGTTCCTTGGTCTTTGCCACACTGAGCTGCAGATGGTTCTGATCACACCAGGTAACAAAGTTGTCCACCACACCCCTGGGCTCTGTCTCCTCACCATCGTCGATATATCCGACTACTGCAGAGTCATCAGAAAACTTCTGAAGGTAGCGGCCCTCTGTGCAGTAGCTGAGGTCTGTGGTGTACAGGGTGAAGAGGAAGGGAGAGAAGACAGTCCCCTCCCTGCGGGGCCCCAATGCTGCTGATCACCTTTTCTGACATGCAGTGCTGTAGGAGCATCTACTGTTGTCTGCCAGTCAGGTAATCCACAATCCAGGACACAATGGGGGCATCCATCTGCATCGCCGTCAGTTTCTCACCCAGTAGAGCCGGCGTGATGGTGTTATGCATTTGAGTCCTGGAATAGTTTCGGCATGGATAGGCCATATATTGGCTCACAAACCTAAAACCCCTCCTGTGATGTGCTCCAACTGTTTGGGTCAGCAGATTGATTGATAGCAACTCATCCAAAGACTTACTGTAAGGACATTTAGTCGGGAGAGACAATTATGGCCTCTGGATAAGCATTTAGCATGTTGTCCAATGAGATAAGCTTCAAGTTACATAGAAACAGTCCCTTGTGCAGCTGTAAGGCCACAACAGTCCCATTTGCAGGACCTTAAACCTTTGATGCTGTCTAAGTCCCCCTTGAGGGAATGTCTGGAACATCAAACTAAACCTTCTCTCCAGTCCCTGCATACAAGTCCTTACAATATAAACTGATAATGTCACACAAGTTACTTCTGCAGGATTTAGACATCTATAATATCACACCAACCCCTTCTACAGGTACTATTCTTTCTTTGGAAATAAATACACTGCTCAAAAAATAAAGCAAACACTCAAATAAAACATCCCAGATCTGAATAAATGAAATATTCTCCCTGAATACTTTGTTCTGTACAAAGTTGAATGTGCTGACAATATAATCACACAACAAAACATCCATTAAAATCTAATGTATCAAGCAATGGAGGCCTGGATATGGAGCCATACGCAAATTTGACGTGGAAAAACATAGACAGGTGGAATCAACTTTGAGTAATGTCCTTCAACAGGTCAAAATGTGGCTCGATATTAGCTGTGTGGCCCCCACATGCCTGGATTACCTCCCTTCAACACCTTGGCATGCTTCTTAGGAAGTGGTGGATGGTGTCCGGGGGGTGTCTTGATGGGTTCACTGATGAGACCCAGTTATGCAGAACACCACGGAGACGGAAACAGGAGTAAAAGTTTTAACAATGTTTATTGTACACAAGCACATGGAATAATGTCAGGAACTGGTTCAGGCCTGGGGACTGGTTCACTGGAGTCTGTGTAGATAACAGAGCAGTTAGCTTTGAGAGCAATTGGGTTTGGGTTTGTGATGTTCAGGTTAATACCTTGAGGGTTCCGGTTTGAGCTCAGAGAGAGGAGCTGTTGGGTCCAGAGAAGGTTTGTTTCAGCAGAGTCCGATAGCTGCTTCAGCGTCTTACTTCTGATGAGGGCACAGACCTTGGCTTTTGGTTTCCAGCTCTTAATCCAGAGCTGCATGGGAAATCCAGAGAGGAGTCTTCGGGTTTGGCTCAGAGGGCAGGCTCTGCAGTCTAAGCTCATCCAGAGCTTACAGAGAAAAACTGGTTTCCTGGAAACAGAGACAAAAAGGATTAGAATCCTAGCAGGACTCAGAGGGCAACAAAAGATTCTCAGAAGGTTCTTTGGCTCAGGTGCTAGCCAACTAGATTCAACACTGCGTGGCGCCGGAGGCAAGGTCTGAAGACAGCTCTAAGTACTGTGGATCCTCTGATGATGGAGCTCAGCCTCAGGTGCGGCGCAGGCTCGGCTCAGGAGGATCCATGGCGGACTCTGCTGGAGGAAGGTGGTACTTCTCCAGCTCCCAACAGTACCCCCCCTCAGCGACTGCCTCTTGGCGGTCGGAAGACGCGTCGATGGCGAAGGAAGCGCTCATACTCCTCGATCAATGAAGGATCGGAGGATGTAGGGCCCAGGAACCCACTGGCGATCCTCCGGGACTGTAGCCCTCCCAATCGCGAGGTACTGCCAACGCGACCTCGCCGATGGGGAGTCCACGATCCGCGGTACAAGTGCAAGAGCAGGATCCCATCGACTTCCAGGGGCCCGGAGTGGAGGTGGGATGGTGCACAAAAGGACTTGGCAGAGATGACTAGCAGTTTTAACCTGAGAGGCGTGGAGGCGTGGGATGGATGGTCGGAGGAGAGTCAGAAGGTAGTTGGAGGCATGTGGCTGATGGGTTGAGGCCTGAAAGTAGGCCCTGTATGGAGGAACTACATCTGGGTGAAAGCTTGCTTATCCCATTGAGGGAGATGTGTCGCCAGGACTATTCCATACCTCCTGTCCAACTGGAGGTATTCTGGGGGCAGGATGTCTCCTAGAGTCGGCAAAGCGTTTGGGATTGTCTCGGAGGAGCGATTGAGAGTGAGAGTGATGAAGGACTTCTCTCCAGATGCGCTGGCATCGGCGGGAGCCTCCTCAGGTGCGTTGGCAGGCTCTCAAACTCTCAGGAGGATCCAGCGGCGGACTCTGCTGGAGGAAGGTGGTACTTCTCCAGCTCCCAAGAGGGGGATTTCCTCCCAGACCTGGACTAGAGCTTCCTTCAACTCGTGGACAGTCTGTGGTGCAACGTGAAGTTGGTTTAAGGATGAAGACATGATGTCCTGAATGAGCTCGATAGGATTCGGGTCTGAGGACCCGTCCATAGCTTCAGTGCCTTCATCTTCAGGGAACTGCTTACACACTTCAGCCACATGAGGTCTGGCATTGTCCTGTATTGGGAGGTACCCAGGGCCAACCACACCAGCTGATGGTCTGAAAATGGGGGCTGAGGATCTCATCTCAGTAACTAATGGCAGTCATGCTAGCTCTGATGAGCACATGGAGAGCTGTGTGGACCTCAAAAGAAATACCGCACCACAACATTACTGAACCACTGCCGACCCAGTCATTCTAAAGGATGTTGCAGGTAGCAGATTGCCTTCCACCGTTTCTCCAGACTCTATTATGTCTTTTACGTGTGCTCAGTGTGAACCTGCTTTCATCTGTGAAGAGCTCGGCTAATCAGTCCACCCATTCTATAAGCAGAAGCCGCCGGTATACCGCGCGGAGTTGGACTCACGTGCAGGACAACTTATCGCCAGATGCCGATACTACCTGCGCCGCCGGCTGTGGGTTGTAGATTTTGTCTCATGCTATCACAAGTGTGAAAGCACCACCACCATTCAAAAGTGACCAAAAAAAATCATCCAGAAAGCATAGGTGCTGAGAAGTTGTCTGTAGTCCCCACTTGCAGAGCTACTCCTTTAAGGAGTGTGTCTTGATAATCGCCAAAGATTTCCACCTGTGGTCTATTCCATTTGCACAGCAGCATGTGGAATTGTGTGTTAATTTCTAAGTGGACAGTTTGATTTCACCAAAGTTTGATTTGACTGATATTATATTGTATCGTTTATGTCTTCCCTTTATTTTTTAGCAGTGTATTTATTATGTCACAAATGTCCCTCCTACAAGGATTGATATCTTTGGTAACCTACCAGTGTTTTCTGTAGAAAAATCAAATATATTATGTCACAACCATCTGTTCTATAGTAACTGACATAGGTACTGGTATGGGGTTGGGATTTGAGGGTTGGGAAGTGGTGGTGCCCCTGCTGCATGGCGTCTTGCTCCCCTGGTGGAGAACTTGGTGTCTATTGGAGTCGGCCGGGGAGCTGGCTCCCTGGAAGAACCCCGTTCCCCCATTCTTTGCTCCCCATCCCCGATGTTTCCCCCTCAATAGCTCTTTCACACTACCACACATATAATCTCCTGGGGAGGGAATCATCACCAGTGTGGGTCCTCTCATGCTGGTTGGGGCCTATTCCCCAATTTTACTGAGCACCTTAGTTAGCATAATTTATAACATTTTCAAGACATAGAAAGGTAAGGCATCAGGTTGGTCACATTTAGAGTATTGGAGGTGGGCCAGGCTTTCTGGCTTTTCTTCCAATGCTCATGCCCACTTGTCATTGATGCATTGCGGTTAGACACTAAGGGTGAAGGGTGGGATTGGTGAGGGGGCAGAATTACTCTCCCCTCATCTATAAACACACAGTAGTCCAGCAGGCAGCAACACTACATCCGGGCAGGAGGGGGACTGGTATCAGGTCTTCACTAGCCTGGGTGCCAGTCCGGGGCTTAGTCCGCCCACAAGGTTTTGGGAGTTCAGGGGAGTTGGGGTGCAGCTCTCCACATAGTAAGCGCGCGCGGTAGTAAAAGCTCACTGTCGATCCAATCAAATTGTCAGAAGGCGGGGCATGCATTATTGATGGACCAGATCAGTCAGGAAATAACGTAATCATCAGCCCGTGACCAAGCGGGTGACAGCAACAATAATGGCTGCCGCTGGAGGTTTGGGTGGTAGATTCTGCTGTTAGGTCTGTTCCTAGAAGATATAGGCAGCAAATTGAATTTTTTAAAAGAGAGGAACAAGATCGCCTTGATCGAAGTCTCTATCTTCTTATTCTAGGCAAAGTGAAACCACAGCTTTTTGATTTTTTGTGGACAACAGCTTATGCCTACGCATAAAAGATCGTCGCACTCCGTTGCTCTGCCAGTGGTTGTAGGTCTATCCAATTGAGTACAGAGCCATTTTTTTTCTTCCTGGTTCGTTCAAAACAAGCCCCATAATCCTGCAGCTCTATGGAGAGATCAGACTCATATTCTGACTAGAATTGAGTCCGACTACGTCAGGCTAGGTCTTCACACCTCTGTTCTCTACACTCTGCTTGGAATTGGGCTGGGCCATTTGTGGTTGGTCATGGCTTGGCTGGGGATTCTGCCTCTCCTAGGGCTCTCTGGCCTTATGGCTTCGAGTGTCTCTGTCTGTCTGCAAGTGATCTATGACAGCTAGAGATATCCCGTGAAAAACCCTCAAGCTCCTGGGCCTTTGGTAGAGGACTCAGGCTTTAGATGAAGGAACCACCAGCCATGTCCAGGAGTACGAGGGGCGAGTGAGAGAGCAGTTTATAAATTCATATATGTTCCCTAATTTCCAACATAATTATTAGGCCTTTTTCAAAGAATATTATGATCAACTGTATGAAATGCAGCACTGAGAATTAAAAGGAAGAGTTCAGATACAAGTTCATTATCTGAGGCCTTGAGGATATCAATAGTGCTATGATAAACTCTTCAAAAAGGTCAACATGGTGCCAGGGGTCACATTTGTTTAGCAACTACTTTTTCAGGAATTTTAGATGTTAAAGAAAGCATACATATAGGTCTATATTTAACAAGTTATTTGGACCAAGGCATTTGAGGATGATGGTATTTTACTCTCCCATTCTGAGGTAGAGCTATCACATGAAACCATGCAGAGTTTCTCCAAAGAAAGTAAAGTGAGATGGGTTATAAGAAAGATGAACCCTGATCTATGCTGCTGGACACAGTGGGTTGGCTGACCAAAACATTCTTCTCAACTGGTTCAAATGATCATGAAGTTTGCAGATGATAGCAGTATGGTGCACTAATGAGAGGCGGGGAGGGGGAAAGGGAATAGTGTGACAGGTTGGAATGGCCTTCTGATTGTCAGGAAGTCAATAACCTGCTTCTAAGAATCAGCAAAAGAGGGAAGCTTGTTACTGACTTCAGAAAGGGAAAAATGAACATTGATTTAACAACCAGTGCTTCCTTCTTGGCCGGCTGTTTTCCAGGGGTGGAACTGGAGGACAATCCGGCTTCAGGGGCAAATTACAAACACGTCCTCGAGACAAATGCTTGTCTTAGCATTATAACACTGCTTCATAGAGAACATGCTGACATACTAGGCTAATTCAGCAACTGCAGAACTTCAAACATTAATTGGCTGCCCCATCCCTATTCTGGAAGAACCTTATAGTTCCCATCCAATCAATAAAGCCACATTGACACAATAGAAGATGCTACACATCCATTAAATGCTTATGGAAGCTGCTTTAGATGCTCAACGATAAAATAATACAAACTGATGCAACATCAGGGAAATGCTTGACCTCTACCACCATGAAGCTATATACTTCCACAAGGACCCTAATATCCTGCCGCTCTGATATGAACAACTTCATTTAGTCTACTGTTTGGTCATGCCAAACCAACTATGCAGCTTTTGTGCTCATTCAAGCATAAGTGAGAGCACAGTGCATGTTATCCTCTGGGAAACTAGTTAAGATACTGCAAGACTGTCTGTGTTCTGGTGAATTTCTCTTTATTTCATAGAAGGAATTCATCATAAACTAAATATTAAAGCATCAATATGTGGGATTTACTCCCATCTAGGGGAGTGCTGAATGAATTATCTTTTGATTGCCTGGATGTTCCACTTATAGGAGGGATTGGTGGCCTAGTGGTTAGATCAGTGTGGCTGTGCTCTGAGAAGGTTGCAGTACCCGGTTTGATCCCCACAGCCTCCAAATCTGGGTCCCTGAACAAGACCCTTAACCCCACACTGCTCCCCTGGGCGCCACACAATGGCAGCCCACTGCTCCCCAGGGAAGGAGGGGGTAAATGTAGACACGGGAATTTCCCAATGTGGGACAATGTAACGATTTAGCATTAGCATTAAATTACATACATTATATGACCCCCGTGGGCCCTGTGCAGGATGGCCGCTTCACACCGAGCCTGGTTCTGCTGGAGCAGTTTCTTCCCAAGTTCAAAGGGAGTTTTTCCTCTCCACTGCCACTACAAGCATGCGCAGTGTGTGAGGGATCAGCTAGAAGAGTCAATGAGTCGATGTAATCAGCTGGTTTTCCTTAGATAGAAACTTTGAATCAATCTGATTCTGGATGATCTGTGAACTGGAAAGTGACCTGAGATGACATGATGGAATTGGTTATAGAAAGTTTACACTGAATAGAATGGAATACATTACATTTCATTTACATTATCAGTTAGCTGACTGCTCAGAACTTGCATTACTTGCTGAAGGTATTTGGCTGTTGCTGCTTCACTTGTGGCCTCTTCATGGTTACCTGTGGTATTCCAAGGTACCTGCAGCTCTCTTCTACATCTGCTATTCTACCTTCTGGGAATGTGACCCTCTCAAAGTGGATTACCTTCTTCGATTCTGATTCCATTCTGATGTCCCTGCTGTAGATCCTTGTGGTGTTAATCAGGAAGTCAATGTCTCATTCACTCTTAGCAGACCAGTGGTGTCAAAAGTTCCCACATTTGTTACTTAAGTAGAAGTATAGATCCTGCAGTTTAAAAACACTCTGGTAAAAGTTGACATCGTGACATCATCAATGACCCCTCACCCCCCCACCATGGACTGTTCTCCCTGCTGCCCTCTGGGAAGAGGCTTCACAGCATTCAATGCAGGACCAGCAGGTTCTGCAGCAGCTTCTTCCCCACCGCCATCACACTGATGAACTCTAAACTGGACTCTGCATCACACTTGCAACATTATTTTGGACCACCAACATGGTTTGAACTTTTATAATCCTTCTAAATAAGACACAGCTTGATGTTCTACTGCATTTTGCTCAATATTTATTATGCACTGCATTGAACCTTCAAATGTTAATGCCATTTTGGAACATTAGTTTTTAAAGTAGTTTCCTTTTTGCTACACTGTTGACATGCTGATCACTTTATAATAGTTATGTTCATTTCATTGTTGTAAGTTGTAAGCAACGTAGTGTCATTTTGTGTAAACTCGGTGTACACAAAATGACACTTAAGTTTGTCTAAGTCTAAGAGTGCATAAAACTGATCTCAGATAATTAATTGATAAACATCACTGTCACCAAAGTGTTCAGATATTGGATTTGAAAGAGGGTTCAAGGAAGCTATCTTTGTGTAAAGAGAAAACCCATCACTGAACAGAGGAGCAGGATTGCAGTTTCATCTTCAAAGCAGTTACACTTAAGTCATGGGACTGACCCATGAGACATTACATCCATCCATCCATCCATCCATCCATCCATCCATCCATCCATCCATCCATCCATCCATCCATCAATCATCCATCCATCCATCCATCCATCCATCCATCCATCCATCCATCATCCATCCATCCATCCATCCATCCATCATCCATCCATCCATCCATCCATCCATCATCCATCCATCCAT
>JAGKQL010000017.1:183961-236878 GCA_018398635.1 Cyprinodon brontotheroides | reverse complement strand
TCTGTGTTTAGCCTCTATCAAACGTCAGGGCTGGAATTCACAGATAATCTAATATTTTCCTTCTCTTGCATCTGTGCGGAGCTGCAGCTTGTTTGTCCTTGGCTGTGACTTTTCTTTGGTGCTTTTGTTGCATCTGACTTCAATATTGCTCACCGGAGGCTAAACCACTTTTAGGCATATTAATGCTTGACCCTGAAACTTCATGTGGAGTCAAAATAAACAAGCTTGGACATCTTCCTGTTTCACTTCCCAGGTGCTGATTAATAACAGGGATGGGATAGCAGTGTCCAACACCATCATAACATAGAGCCAATAATTACAAGGTAAAAATGTTGAATTACCTTATTTTTAGATCACCAACAAAAAAAACACCTTTCCATTGATGAAGTCAGTCAGTGCTTCACCAGTTATGAACCAAAAAGTTGTGTTTTCCAGACGCCTCGTCTAGTCCAGAGTTTTCTGTTGCTTGGTGTTTTTTAAAGATTGTAAAACTAATGACATCTGTTCCTGCAAAGCAAGTGAAAACTTAATATTCTATTCCATCATCTATCTGTGCAGCAGTGGTGTCATAAACAACTCTTGAAGGATCAATATTCAGCATTACCTTATTGTGTCTTTTGTCATTTTATATCATAATATGACATTTACAATGTGACATAACTTTTTTAACTTTTTCGAATGACTATAACCTGAATTACTGAGAATCTTCACCAGCAACATATGACATATAATGCTAAATTCACTTAAACATTTTGCAACGGTCATATCAGTTCTGAAAATAAAAACTCTTTAAAAAAACATCTGCCTCTTTGCCAATTTGTGCTCAAAATGATCTGTTTGAAAAGGATGCCCTTTATGACATCATTTAGGGAAATAAAAAATACTGGAGTCCACTTGCTGCAGTTGAGAACATTTATTCCTTCATTTGGACTTCTTATTTTTGTCAGCTGTAAGGTCAATAATTTGGTGATATGCCTGAATCTGACTCAAGATCTTAAGGATTTATTGCAGAGCTCTATTTTATTAATTCAGTTTTTGAGTTTTTCCCATTAAACACATTTCAGCAGTTTATCAAGATGTTCACTGTCTCCAATCATGGATAATATTAGGTGGCTTCATAAAAAGTCTTAGTCATCAACAGCCAAAGGTGATTATTATGTTATTATCTGTAAGGCCAGAGGATGAAGCTCATATTGTTAAATCATTAAGTTTGTTGCATCTTTTTGGCTTCTTCCTTATTCATGAAAGCAGGTGAGTGAATCTGACCAAATCAGAGTCTTGACCACATCTTTACCAAACTGCATAAAGGATCTAGAAACAAGCAAAAGATTCTTAAAATAAATGTATTTACCCTTAATTTACCCTTAATTTGAGCAGGTAGATGAGAAGATTTACCAATTGATAATTTTTACTCTTAACATAAGTTAATTAGATAATATGCACTTGAAGTAAGTTGTTTTTTTTGTTATTTTAGATGTAAATGATTTTTGCTCCATTGGCAAAGTGTTGGAGTCACTTACCTCCTCAGTTCAAGAACAAGTGCACTTATTTTAAGAAAAAATGACTTATTTTAATTTACGTTTTTGGCAGTGCAGCCCTTCCTGCAACCACCAGGATCTGAAGCACAGTCCCATGTATGGCGGTCACTGTGGGAACGTCTGTGAAGTTTAAAGTTATATTTCAAGAAGCTTTAAAGTCCTGCGGATGAGTTGCTGCCTAAATGCAATGAAAGCTGGTTGAATGCTCCTGCATTGCCAGCCTCTCTCTTCACCTAAATAAACTATATTTGCCTGCATTTATTCTCAGTGACTATAAACTCCTTTCTTTTCTGTGTTTTTTTATTTAAAAAAAGCTGCAAATTTAAACGTGTCACGTTTTTACTTATAATTTCCGTGGTGACCAAGAAGCCAAGAAGCGGTATAAATGTGATCTCTGAATGCCTTAAAAGTTCTATGGAAGCAAATCAGCCCATCTTTGTATTTTCTTCTCTTTATATAGATTTTACTTTGTTCTGTACCAATTCTCCACTTCCTGCTCCGGACAGCAAGGCTGTGACCTCTGCTACTTTTCCACAAGCAGTCTGTCATGTCAGGGTAGCCTAGAGTTAGAGGAATGACCCTTGGACACAGTGGACACAATAAAGCTGGACATTGTCTGCATGATAAATATGGTATACTTGCCCCTCGCACGATGGTGCTGTGATGGTTTCCAGTATTTTAGGAGGTATTTGTTTTGGGTTTTGGGTTTTCTATTTTGGATAAGTTTGATATAGTTTTGGTAGACTATGAGGGGTCCTAGTCTACCATAAGAAGAAACTGATGAATTAAACTGGTTTTATATGGTCTTTGTTTTGTTTGTCATTCTTTTTTTGGGCTAATGAGGTGTTGGCGGAAAGCACCGGCAAAACAAGTGTGAAACCAGTGATTGTGAGGCTCAGAGTGGCTTTGGGTCCCATGCAGGGATAACACTCAGGTACCGTGCAGGTAGTGAGACGCTCATTAAGGTTGTAAGTCTAGAACTGATGAGCTGAACTTGGATGGACACTCATTTAAAATGACGTAACATCTATATAGAGCTATATATGGGGATCAGGGCGGATTTTCGGACACGGCCACAGTGTATAATTAGTGTGAGGAAAGTTTTACTTTTATAAACGAATATATAATAGTTAGAATCAAATAACCGAGGGAAGAAGGACAACAGATGTTAGATTATTTTTACTCACGAGGAGAACGGAGATGTGTTCAGTTATAACCTCCTACCGCTACGAAGCACACTCGCCATTTCCTCTCTATTTATTTTATTATCATATGACCAATGCTGCTCTAAAGGATGGGGATCTATGTGATCAAGCATGAGTAGTTTCAAAAGGTTGATCTTGGGGTCAAAGGCCTGCCGCTATCTTCCAGCAATAGCCCACTAGTCTGGGTGATTCAGCTGGAACGTCTTCTTCTGCAAAGACACAGAAATGCGAACTTAGGCAGCTCTAGGGTCACTGCTTACAAATACATGTTTCAATAGAAAAGGTATTAGAAATTAGTAAGTATGAGATAATTTTATATAAATTTAGTCCAACAATAACAACATTCCACATTTTAAATTTGAAGAATAATTTCAGAATTTCAAATATTAAATGTTCCAAAATGGCACATAAGGAGTTTGCCTGGATTTTTTTTTCAATCTTAACGTCTATAACTTCTCAGCTGTTTGTCAGTTCGACACCAAACTTGCTGCAAATGTAACCAAGATGTTGTATTTGCAGTTTATTATGTTTGCTTCTATCGTTACGGAAAACTAAAATGTTTTGTATTTAATCATCTATTTTTTCAAGGTAGAATTTATTTTTTGGTTATATAAACCTACTTTACTCAGGCTCAATAATTTACTTTCATGTTTCCACTTCATCCTTCAGGACCTTTATATCAGTCCATAGCAGGATTAGCAGCTAAGGCAGTGTACAATTTGAGAAATGCTTTACTTTTTCAAGTATTTTAATTGCTAACAGCAAAGTTAGGTGAAAGTTGAAATCTTAATCATAATCGCTAAAGTCAGTGAATTTTCCTTTTGACATGAGGCTAAGGTTCCTTTATCTTAGCATTGCCTGTCCTCGTAGTGTGGAGTAAACCAAATATTAAATGTACAAACAGGGAAAGGGAGGTATTGCAAGATAGGAAGATATGATAAGTATCTTTGTGTCTAATAAGCCTTTATACTGTGTATATATATCAGATGAACTGCTATACGCGGTAATAACCAGTCAGCATGGGAGTGCGTGAGAAAATGCAAACCATTTTTCAGAAAGAAATGTTCTCTCTGTGTAAATGTGCACTAGTGTGTGCATCTCTGTGTGCACTAGTGTGTGCATCTCTGTGTGCATCTCTGTGTGTTTAGATGTTTTTGTTCTCTGCTTCATTTACTGTGTTTGTCTCTGTTTTCCATGCTGGGTTCAAAATCCCAAGTAGAAAATGTAGATTCTACTCATTTAATGTGTTATTTTAAAACTTTTCAAACTGTGACCTGCTGCTATCTAAATTTGCTTTAACTGAAAAACAATGAATTCTTCAAGTGGCACAATTACAATTTTAGGGAGTCAAAAACAGTAATAAGTAAGAGTCCTAAGTCAAAAGTATGATTAAAAATATTTAAATCTGAGAATCAAGTAGAACAAAATGATTAAGCCTTCATGACGATTGGTGGAAAGATTTTGTCAGGTTTGGAGGAGGTTTTGAGGACCCAAATACAGAGATTAGTTTGCAGATAAAACACGTTTCTACAGGCGACTGAGGCAAAATATCCAAAAATCAAAATACTGAAACCTAAAATCTAGGAGGTATCGTGGGAAAACACCCATGAGGAGCCAGGAAACAACGAAGCAACTAAACAAACAACCAGAAACCAGCTAAGAGAAGTTTGTGCTGCTCTTTAAAGCCAAGCACTGATCAGAGGGTTGAGCTCCGTCTGTATAGACAACCCGGGTTCTCCACAAAGATCCTCTCCTGAATGAGATGCATCACTGACACACACACACTGGAGCCTTGACAGTATACCCCCCCTCCCTCCCCTTCAAGGCGGATACCAGATGACCTTTCAGTCCAAAAACAAACCACCCAATTTGAAGGAATTCTATTTTTAATAGTCAAATGGAACAGCTAATAACAGTTAGCCTAAATTACATGTTTGATACATCATTAGGAAGCTAACACCTTCTGGTTTCTGGAATAATGTGAGTAAAACACAACCTAAGCTGCATCAGTTCAAACCTGAATCAAGTTATTTTTGTGTTTTTTTTGTTTTTTGTTATTCTGGAAAATGAAAGGTCTTTTTTGAACAGCAGTAATAAAGACATCCTTGAGAAAAGGCAGGTCTCATTGTTTTACATTTCTTCTCCATCATGTCAGCCACAAATGCAGAACATTCAGACCTACAACAGTTCCAGAGCTGTGGGGTTTTGAACTTTTGATGTCACCAGCGTCTCCAAATGTGCCAGTTTTGCCAAATGCTTTAACTCAACTATTTTCCCTTGGAATCACACTGAAGCATTTTGATCGCCACAAAACATTTATCAAGCAAGTATTTTTCCTTTTTTTTCACAATCAGTGTATATAACTAAACTTAACATCTATAAACTAACATAAAAGTGTATAAAAATAGTAAAACTGCTGCTTTTCAAGCTAAAATAAGCACCTGTGCCTTTCCTGAGTTTTTTTTCAGCCTTAGCATCTAAACTTGTAAAATATCGGAGCGTTGTTATTATTCAGCTTGGAGCTTCATGCATTGATCCAGCCTCAGCTGTGAGTTTCACTCTAATCCAAGCCGCTAACGCGATACTGCTTTAGCTAACCCGGAAACTGCACCATTTCATCGGCTACAAACAGCCCGCGGTCTCGACCAATGACCACCTTTATGAGGTGTATGCTCGTACAGCGTCATTGGCGCTTGTGAAGTTTCATCGGTTCGCTCTGACTCAACTGAGATTTGCTGTGTCCATAAAATGAAGTTGGTGGTTGAATTTCCAGCGATGTCTAACATGTCTATATTGGTAAACTTTTTACTGGTGAATTAGTTGTAAACGTTTTAAAAACTGTCACCGGCGATCAGGTGGATTTTGAGAGGTTAACAAATGTCGCCTGTCTGCAAATTGTAGATAATCGTACAGACGTGTCAGAGATGGAATGAGAGCCGCACATTTCTACACAAAGCTTTTTTTATAGATCCCAACATCATCTGCGTGAAACTTGGCCTACATAAAATTTAGAATAGGTTTTGTGTTTATGCAGGCTTTATAAATGAGACCCCTGTTTTATCTCATCTGCCTCTTTATGTAGATTGTGGATTTTCATTGATAGCTTTAATAGAACGCTGCTTTTTAATTAGACCCCAGCTGCAAGTTCATTTAATTAAGGTGCATGCCTTAGTAAAGCTAGATACTATAAAAACAGAAGTTAAATTTGCATTTTAGGACCTCTAACTTGGAACATTACAGACATTACTGAGTCAGAGTAGAAGAGAAAATTCCTCCCAACTGAATGTATTTCTTTATTCCATCAAAGTCAAATGAAGGTATTTGAAGCTAAAGGTGATGTTAACTGAGACTGCCTGAAAAACAAATCCTTTTTAATATGAGCATATTTACATGATAGAAATTTGTGATAGAAGTCCCAGAGCTTCAATTTCAACATTTTCTCAGCAAAAGATTTTTCTAAGGCTCATAATGAGTTTCATTCATTACAGAAGTTTTACATTGGAGCGCGCTCAAACAACTTTCTTCAGCTTCTATTTGTTCTCAGAACATGTTGAGAAAACAGCTCGTCTCTGATTACATAATGAATCACTGCCTTCATAAATCAGATGTTAATTACGCAAAGATACAACATGCTAATTTATCAACAATTGCTGTGCAAATTGCGGATCTTATTTATGCACAAAATTCTTGCTCCGGCTAAATTTGTTTAGTGGTTCTGAGTGAGTAATGCAATCTTGGAAATATGTGGCAAATCTTTTCTTCTAAAGTAAAAATATCACCTGAAACTGGATACCGACATTCAGGGCTGTTTCAAGGAATTTGGGGGTTCCAAGCTAAGTTGACACCCACACCCTTTTCTTCTCATATGGGGACATTTCATTGACTTGCTTTAATTTTATTTGCCCTAACCCAGACCCTTACCCTAACCTATTAGCAACATATACCTAACCCTAACCCTTACCTGAACTGAATTCACTCCTTAGTCCTAAACCTAACAACGATTCAAAGACAAAAACTACACCTTATGGGGGACAAAAGTTCAGCATTTATGTTCTCAGGAAGTCTGACTGTTAACTGCAGACCGTTCTATATCTAGAGAGTTCCGGTTAGCATCACTGCTGTTTATGTGCCCCCCCAGCGCTAACACTAAAGAGGCCATGAAGACTCTATACCAGGCTACCTCTGAGCTCCAATCTGCACACAGAGGCTGTTTTCATCATTGCTGGGGATTTTAAACAGGCTAACTGAAAGACTATTCTCCCTCATTCCTACCAACATGTGGAGTTTGCAACTCGCGGGTGAAAACACTTTAGACCTGGTTTACTCTAACATCAAAGATGCATTCAGACGGTGAAAGCACCACCAACATTCAAAGTGACCAAAACATCAACCGGAGAGCAGAGGGACTGAGAAGTGGTCTGTGGTCCCCACCTGGAGTAACCCTAACCCTAATTCCTTTATGGAGTGGTTCTGCATAAAGGAGTAACCCTACCTCCTTTATGGAGTGGTTCTGCATAAAGGAGTAACCCTAACTCCTTTATGGAGTGGTTCTGCATAAAGGAGTAACCCTAACTCCTTTATGGAGTGGTTCTGCATAAAAGAGTAACCCTAACTCCTTTATGGAGTGGTTCTGCATAAAAGAGTAACCCTAACTCCTTTATGGAGTGGTTCTGCATAAAAGGAGTAACCCTACCTCCTTTATGGAGTGGTTCTGCATAAAGGAGTAACCCTACCTCCTTTATGGAGTGGTTCTGCATAAAGGAGTAACCCTACCTCCTTTATGGAGTGGTTCTGCATAAAGAAGTAACCCTACCTCCTTTATGGAGTGGTTCTTGCTGATTGCCAATCATTTCCACCTGTTGCCTTTTCCATTTGAACAACAGAAGGTTGCACTGATTGACAATCAGTGTTGCTTCCTAAGGGAAAACTTTCATTTCACAGAAGTTTGATTTATTTTAGTGTTGCACTGATACCAGTATCGGGCGGCGCTCCAATCCAGCACTAAAGTGGTGGCATTGGTATCAGCGAGTACCAACCAATAGGGCACTGATACCATTTAGAGAGCCAAAAGTTTCTTCAACTATTGTCACCCATTCCAATAAAAAGTTCTACTGGATTCACTTTGTTTTAGTCTTCTTCCTGCTTCACAAAGGAAGGCAGCAGCTTGAAGCCATGATTGTGATTATTTTACATCCAGGTAGTCTGCAGTTCTTCATATATAAACACACATCAGTTTAAACAGATGGTATCGGTATTAGCCGATAATATACAGCCAGGTATCGGGGCCAAAAAATGGCATCGGTGTCACACTGTTTTATATTGTGTTATTTTTGGGTACCTCGTCTTTTTCTGCTTTTAGGAGCATGAATGCAAAAAGAAACAAGCGCTGAATACTGAAAGCAATCTTTGCAGAAACTCCTGGCAGCTGAAATGATATGAAAAGCTTTCTGTCTGGGAACAACTTTCATTATTAATCAAATCAAAAGTATGTTTGAGGGATTAAGATCTGATTTGTTTTTTGTTATTTTATGCCATGAAAGTGTGATTTACAACAGTAAATGGAGAGGAAGTATCCTCTGGAATTAGATTAAAAGGTGATAAGAGCTCATATTCCAGGCAGAATCAAGGAAATCTGACACAGACTGCAAAGATGGAGGCCATTATGGAGAGGAAACAGGAGAGACAGCTTCTGTCTAAAAGTCTGAAATCTCTTTAGATGGCCTCATTTCTTAAAGTACGCAATGTCTCTCATCAGACATTTTTCATCATGATGAACAACGATCATTTAGACCCTTTGTTCCTGTTTTCTACTGAAGCTTTGGCTGCAGAAGAATGGTTGGAAGATGGTGTTGATGTTTCACCTCATTATTAGCTTTTATGTAAGTTTTCACCAGTAAACTCATGTGTAAGGATATTTACGTAAAGACAGACCTTGATTATCACAAGGAGTTAATCCTTCAAATTATATCAGGGACATGTGATAAACAGAACAAACTGTTTAATGCATAGGATCTTTATTTTTACAACATTTCTATCTAACAAATAAACTCTGTATAGCTCTTTACATTGATTGATTGATTGATTGATTGATTGATTGATTGATTGATTGATTGATTGATTGATGTTTGGTCATACATGTTAACATTTGAAGAGTCTATATTCTTTTTTCTGAACATTTTGCAGGCAGTCAGCTTATTTCCATTAATTCATTTTCTTGAGGCAGCAACATTAACAACCTTAATAAGATTATTATGAAAATTCTTGTCTAATTTACTCTGCAATGAAGATTTTGTTCAAGGTTAGTCTAATACAGCAATAAAGCCTAAATATTTTCCTTCTATTTTAAAATTACACTTCATGATAAAAAATAAATAAATAAATAAAAAACATGACGTATAATAATAAGATTTTTGGTGAGAAACCAGTTCAGAGAAATATCCTTAGATGTAACCCTGAAAACAGAAAAAACACCAGAAAAACTCTAAATTTTTAAAATGATTCCATCATTGGAAGAAAGCAGAGCTGTGCTGAAACAGTAAGGGGTAAGGGTCTTGCTCAGGGACCCAGAGTGGCAGTTTGTGGGAGTGGGGCTCAAACTCAGAACCTCTGAATTCAGAGCGCATTGCCCTAGAGCGGGGCGCTGCGCTCTGAGAAGGTTGCAGTACCTGGTTTGACCCCACAGCCTCCACTCTGGGTCCCTGAGCAAGACCCTTAACCCCACACTGCTCCCCGGGTGCCACACAATGGCAGCCGTCTGCTCCCCATGGGGAGGGGTTAAATGCAGAGAGTGGTTTTAAATCAGTTTAACTGATAGACTTCAGTGATCTCTCAGTGGAGAAATGTACTTAAGTAATGGTTATGTGCGCTCTGGTCGGGTAGACATTTCCTCTTTCTATAAAAAAATCACAACAAATAGAGAGAGCCGCTTTAATCTGCAGGACGCATAAAGATTGGACTGTGGAGCAATGGAAGAAGGTCATGTGGTCGGATGAGTCCAGATTGTTCCAGAGTGATGGGCCAATCAGGGTAAGAAGAGAGGCAGGTGAAGTGATGCACCCACCATGCCTAGTGCCTACTGTACAAGCCTGTGGGGGCGGGGTTATGATCTGGGGTTGCTGCAGTTGCTCAGGTTCAGCAACAGGATGAGCTCAAAGAATGAGGTCAACTGGCTACCTGAATATCCTGAATGACCAGTTATTCCATCAATGGACTTTCCCTGATGGCGCAGGCAGATTCCAAGATGGCAATGCAGGATCCATCGGGCTCAATGGTGAAAGACTGGTTCAGGGAGCATGACTCATCATTTTCACACATGGATTGGCCGCCACAGAGTCCAGACCTCAACCCAGTTGAGAATCTTTGGGATGAGCTAGAGAGGGCTTAGCGCAGCGGTCAGACTCTACCATCATCAACGCAAGATCTGGGTGAAAATTAATGCAACACTGGATGGAAATAAATCTTTTGACATTGCAGAAGCTTATCGAAACAATGCCACAGCGAATGCACGCCGTAATCAAAGCTAAAGGCGCTCCAACTAAGTATTAGAGTGAGTTTTGGCCAGGCAGTGTATATATGTGTGTGTGTGTGTGTGTGTGTGTGTGTGTGTGTGTGTGTGTGTGTGTGAGTGTGTGTGTGTGTGTGTGTGTGTGTGTATAGAGCAGCAAACCATTAGTTAATTTTGGCCGCTTAAATGAAATAAACAACTTGTTGCTAACGAAGCGTGTATTTAGAGTCGTCCTCTGGCCAGAGTGCTGCTCCTGCTCTTAAGGAAATGAGACGTTAAACCTTTCAGACAAAACTTTTTGTTTACATTAACAAATTCACGTTTCGGACACTAAAATGTGCTGAAGCTTCAGATTCAGTATAAATTCATTAAACTCTTTAAATACGATGCTTTTTAGTGTTTCTTCTAACAGAAATACTATAATAGTATAATCATTTCACTATTATCATCCATAAATTAAACATCTTATGAAATGTCACTAGAATATTTTTTCTTAGATTTTATCTATTTTTTAATCTTTCCTTCTCCAATGGTTTTTCCATTTCTGCCACTTTCTGGATGCTTTTCTGATTTCTTTCATTTAACTAAATCTTCTTTCTCAATCAGCACTGGATGCTTTAAATGAAGCACAAATATCTCCAATCTGCTTCGGCTCGTCACGTCTAAGAGCTGCAGCAACCAGAATTTGCCGATTGACTCCTGATGATGTTTTTTGCTTCATCCAACATATTATATAATTTTAAATGACTTTAGCAAAACCAAACCAGCAGAAGTCCCATGGAGAACGGCGCTGGCCGGTGAACAGGTGCATCTAAAGACAGCAGGGCGGCTAAATAATCTGGACCACCGTCTCCTTCCTGTGGGATTATTGATTTATGCTTCTGTAGCTCTTTGATGCGCTGAATAAGAACATTGATGAACTTTTTTTAAAGGATACTATTAATGGATTCTATTAAACATATTAATCCAAATCGTAGATTTATTCATTTTTATTGTAAAACTGATTTGATAAAACGGTCATTTAAGAGCAGCTAAATCAAACAGCTGACCAGTCTAGAATATCCAGCTTCCAGCAGGATGAGATGCTTTAAGCGCCCAAACTAAATAATGACGAATCTATTCCATTTTCATTTTTACTATAATTACTATATTTAAGGACTGGTGAGACCTGGGCTCCGTTTCTCCATATTGTTTAATGATTGTGTCGAGACGACCGTCGTTTCTCACATTTTCATCGTTTGGTTTCAGGTTATTAAACGACTGAAACACGGATTCAAAATGATACAGAAAAAAAGTATTGATCTAATTGATTTACAGTGATGGATTTTAGTTTATGTGCTGAATAGATTTTATTGTGTATCAAGAAAGCGTGAGGAGGTCGTAACTTCTCCAGCTCTGAGGGAAGATTGGATCTCGCACTGATGGTCAATAGATGCCGTTTCTAACCAGGTCAGCCATTGCTCCCAACATATCTAAACATACTAATATAAACACTACTCAAAGAAATGAAAGGAACACTTTGTAATCAGAGTAAAGCATCAAGTTAATTAAACTTGTGGGATATTGATCTGGTCAGGTCAGTAGCAGAGTTAATCAGTTTCAGCTGCTTTGATGTTAATGAAATGAACAACAGGTGAACTAGAGGAGCAACAACGAGACGACCATCCAAACAGGAATGGTTTTACAGGTGGAGGCGACTGACATTTTCCCCTCCTCATCTTTTCTGACTCTTTTTCACCAGTTTAGCATTTGGCTAGGGTCACTGTCACTACTGTTAGCATGAGGCGCTACCTGGACCCTACAGAGGTTGCACAGGCAGTCCAACTCCTCCAGGATGGCGCATCAATACGTGCCATTGCCTGAAGGTTTGCTGCGTCTCCCAGCACAATCTGAAGAGCATGGAGGAGATTCCAGGAGACAGGCAGTTACTCCAGGAGAGCTGGACAGGGCCGTAGAAGGTCTACAACCCATCAGCAGGACCCGCTATCTGCTCCTTTGTTCAAGGAGGAGCAGGAGGAGCACTGCCAGAGCCCTACAAAATGACCTCCAGCAGGCCACGCCCTCTAGTGGGCTCTGTGCTCACTGCCCGGCACCGTGGAGCTCCATTGGCATTTGCCACAGAACACCGGAATTGGCAATTCGGCCACTGTCGCCCTGTGCTTTTCACAGATGAGAGCAGGTTCACCCTGAGCACATGTGACAGACGTGAAAGGGTCTGGAGAAGCCGTGGAGAACGTTTCTGCTGCCTGTAACATCGCTCAGCATGACCGGGTTTGGTGGGGGGTCAGTGATGGTCTGGGGAGGCATATCCATGGAGGGACGCACAGACCTATACAGGCTAGAGACACGCCACCCCGGACTGCCATTAGGGATCAGAATGAAATCCTTGCCCACTCCATTGTCAGACCCTATGCTGGTGCAGTGGGTCCTGGGTTCCTCCTGGTGCACAACAATGCCCGGCCTCATGTGGCGAGAGGATGCAGGCAGTTCCTGGAGGATGAAGGAATTGATACTATTGATTGACCCCCATCCATCCCACGCCGCCAGGTTGCACCTCAGACTGTCCAGGAGCTCAGTGATGCCCTGGTCCAGATCTGGGAGGAGATACCCCAGGACACCATCCGTCGTCTCATTAGGAGCGTGCCCCGACGTTGTCAGGCATGGATACACGCATGTGGGGGGCATACAAAATGACTGAATACCATTTTGAGTTGCTGCAATGAAATTTCAGCAGAATGGACTATAGCCTGCTGCATCATTTTTTCACTGTAATTTTTGGGGTGTCTTTGAATTCAGGCCTCTGTAGGTTGATCATTTTCATTTCCATCCAATGATGCAGCATCCTTTGGTTCCTAGCACGTCACCCAGTCCATCTCAGGATAAAGAAACAGCAGGATTCTTTGCTACATTGAGATCTGATGTGTTTTCAAAGTGTTTCTTTGATTTTTTTTAGCAGAGTATTTATCCCATAGCCTTGCCAAGATGCCAAAGGTTATCTCTCCACCATCTCATCATCATAGTTATCTCCTTGAATTGTCTTGTATTCCACTTCCTGTTCTGTTTGTTTAACGTATGTCTTTCCTCTGATCTCTCCCGGTATTTTCATCGATGCAGCTGTCAGGTCCTACTTGGCTTATTTTCCTGAGATGAGATAGAAATCAACCTTGAGAATCTTCCTCTGCTGAAAAACATCAGCCTCTCCAGTTCCCACCTGTTTCCTTACTGGTAATAGTTGTGTTGATCTGTGGCCACCTGAGTGACAAATAAACCATCTTCAATCCTTTAAAACATCTAAAGGTTTAGATGCAAATATAAATACACAATCCTTTCTATTCTGCACCCAGAGAATTATAGCCAGATATTTAGAACATTTGAACTTTTCTTAAATGAAGTTGGAGATGAGCAGCCATAGATTCGAAGGACAGAATCTAGACTAGTTTGGTTCATGTTGAGGGGAATGATGTTAAGAAATGCAAAGCAGCAAAGGCCAGAATCAGATAAATACCGCCTTCACCAGGGAACACTTTATTGAACTTCTTTATTGTTTTTCTCTTCTTTTCTGTGGAAATGAAACCTTATCAGGTCTGAGTGTAGATCCACAGCTCTGGGATGCCAAACTTAAAAAAAGAAAAGAAAAATCAGCTTTAAAGGAAAAGTTTGTCTTTTTCAAAGTTGGTTTAGCAACAGTAGGGACAATAACAAGCGGTACCCAACAGGCTGCTAGGCGCTCAGAAGGACAACAGTGATGCTTTGGTAACGCAGAGACACATTAACATATTCAAGACGAAGGTACATACTCCCTCTGAGTATCTCTAAGGAAGCCAGTATTTACTGAAACATTTGGTCAAAAGAAGTACAAGAAATTTACTGCTGCAGTGTTTGTGAAAACCTTTTTTTATTTTTAGATCAAAAACTAATCTTCTCTTTCTTTTAATGGAGGCTGTCCATAAGTTTAGTCCTCATTCACTCTACATACATTTAAATCTAATGTACGTGGTGTACTGGGTTTTATCGACTCGTTTAGATTTACCATAAATTTCTCTTTTTAGGAAAACTGGATTTTTTTTGTGTTTTTATTTTGCAGCATCAGTTACTGGCCTCCAGCAGTTTGGAGATGACAGCTCATGTTTCTCAAAGAGAGGAAAAAACTGGCAGGTGGAAAGAAAGTGCTTCTTCCTAAAAAAGGCAAAAAGTTCATCAGTGTTTGTGAAACTGGTTCAGTTCACAATCAAGAGCTTTGAAGAACAGTCAGCAAAAAAAAAAAACAGTCAGCACACGGTGAAGTCTGTCTAAGGGCTCCTGCTACTAAAGATGGAAATGTATTTGAAGTAGAAATGCATATTTTCTAATAATCAGTCATATAAAACAAACGTCTTATTTAGCAACAAAGATCCCTGGACTGTTAGAGATCCACTGTTAGACGCAAACAATGTCCTGAATAAAGATCAAATGGTGCATTTGACTTCATTTATACCAGTTTTTAAAGTTTATCTGCATACTTGTTTCATTAAGTTATATGAACTTGATTTTTCTGAGTTATGATTAGTTGAGACTGAAGTTACAAACTTGCTGCCCCCCCGCTGCACATGTCCATTTCCTGTTAGCGTGCGCCTACCGCCGCAGGTAAACTTAAGCAAGCGTTGAGGTCGTTCATGCAGTCCCACGGTTTCACGGACAGTTGGCTCCAATGTTGGTTTTTAATCTTGTCACTTCATCGTTCGCCAATGTGAACAATGGCGAACGATGATCGGCGATAATCAGCCGCAGAACCAATTAGACAGCTGAGCAACGAGCAAAGGAAAAAACTAAACCATCAGCGCCAAGATCATGACATCATCATTATTAATAATATAATATATATAATGAATAATATAATATCATTATCCTCATAGAGGTCATCAGTCCATCCATGCAGGTCCGGATGTCTCCTACCAAATTTATACAAAAATGACTCCAGAAAACTTCTCTCTCTTTATTGGGCTTCATTTCCTCTTCTTTTCTGTTTTTTTTCACACTATCTTAGTCCGAACCAGAACAGGAAGGTGCATCATTTCTTTCCACCTCATTTAGTATCTATAAGGGAATCTGTCGGCTGTGGAGCTCGACTGCAGTAAAGATGGAGTCTGTTTATTTTCAGACCTGCTGCTGCTGCTTTGCTTTGGTTCCTCCTTAGTTCACCTTCACTGATTCCTCCAAACATGATTTATTTGAACTTTTCCCTCCTTTAATCTAACATTCAGCGTTTAATATTATCTGTAGGTGTTTTAACTGCTTTGATTGTGAAAAAAAAGATTTTGTTTTTAGAAAAAGAAAACTTGGTTTACTTTATGCTGATATTAGATTATTTTGTTTGTTATTAAAGTTTAAAAAACTGAATCTAATGTTTTGGAGTTTTTTGGATGTTACCAAATAGAAATGCTTTTTCAGAATCTAGCTGATCTAGATTTACTCCATTTAACGTTTCTTTATTCAACTGATGAAAATCTTGGTTTGGGTTTAATTTGCTGCAGAAGATCCTCACTGCCTCCAGCCATGGCTGCAGGATGCTGCAGCACCCCCTAGTGGTGAGAGGGAGATTTAAAAAAAATGTATTAAAAATACTTTGAACATATTTATACATTCCTTATGAATATTTTGGGAAATAATTTTTTTCATATTGATATTAAATCCTCATCCAGCTGAATAGTGACCACATCCACACAAAGTCCTGCTGATTCAGTGATTTTTACAGAAGCCTTGTCTGAATAGAAATAAACTACTAGATAGGAAGCCTGATATTTCTGTTTGTTCACCTAATGCAGCATTTTCATTTACCAAGACGCTGAATTTAAGTAATTGGACTCTTAAAGCTATAATCAAAATATAAAAAGTTTGAACTATTTCATTCTATCTGTAATGAATATAAAATAAAGTGGGTGAGTTTAACTTTTAGATTTAAAGAAGTCTTTCCAGGAAGATTTAAAATGGAAGATGCATTAAATCAATAGAGACTGTTGGGTTTTGAATTGATGAGTTAAATTTCCTTCAGCTAATCAGCTGAACACAGTTTTAACTCTGACTGACGATCAGGAGCTTTTTCAGCCTCAGGAAGATCATGAGAAGCAATGATATCCAGGAGGAACACAGTATGAAGTTTATGACTTTCTGCATCAGGTTCAGATGGAAACGATTCCATGGTAGAGATTAGAGATTAGGATTAGTTGGTAGCAGGGAGGCTGGAGGACAGTTCCAGTCGTCTCTGGATGGATTAGGAATCTCCCAGTTCAATCCAGTGGGAGCTGGAGGAGGCAGCTGTGGCAGAAGATGTCGAAGGATTTCTGCAATCTATCTTTAAATGATAATAGATTGATGGTTTCTTCCCCAATCAGGAACTAAATCAAAGAAAAAAGAAACTTTTACTGTTTTCCTTTTCTTTGCAAAACCTTCTTTAGAGTTTTTTTTTCAGCTTTTATTATCATTCCTCTGGTTCAAGTAAAGAGCAATGAAATTCCCTCTGCATTTAACCCCGCCCCATGAGGAGCAGTGGGCTGCCATTGTGCGGCGCCCAGGGAGCAGTGTGGGGTTAGGGGTCTTGCTCAGGGACCCAGAGTGTCAGTCTGTGGGAGTGGGACTTGAACTCAGAACCTCTGGATTCCAGGCTCCATGCTCTAACCACTAGGACGCCACCAGCACCTTTTCAGTCACTGTTTACTTTAGGTGATTAAATTGTTTTAATGAACCATTAAATAACTCCTGGGTGGTCCTAATTAAATATTACAAACAAATCTAATGCAATTCAACCAGAAACAATAAAAGTTAATTTATAAAATGCAAACTATGACACTGGATGATGAAACCTTCCTATTTGATGATGCTGATCTGTTTTGCATGCCACCCCTGCATGTTATGCAGAGTCATTTTTACAAATCTGCAGCTTGAAAACTTTCTACCTACATTTTTTTGTTGCTAGGCAACTGAATTTTGTGATTACTCGTCTATATCCTCTGCAGCAGCTACTGATTGTCCAGGAGGACCCAGGTCGTTCCTTCGCCGCTCCACAGTCGTGGAATAATCTGACGTCCGGCAGCTCAAGCATCTGCTTGCTGAAGCATTTCATATATTAATAGAGTTTAGCTCTATTTTTTTCTTATATTCTGTTTTATTTGCTTTTCATTTTTAATTACATTTAATCTTTTGTATGTTTTAATCTATATTTTAGCTTATCTGTTCTTTTATTTATTTTAATTGTACTTTTTTTCAGTTATATGCACAGCACTTTAATTACTTTTGTTATTTTAAAAGTGATTTATAAATAAAAAGGTAATTAAAAAAATCGATGGAGAAAAGAGAAAAATCCTGGCAAAATACGTAAATAGCAACTAATGATGCAGTTCTTTGTTAAATATATCAAACAATCTACCTTTAAATGGTTTCCTGATTTTACGAAGGAAAAGGTTTTTATCATAAATCATAGAAACCTCTTTTATTCTGGTGACGGTCGCGTGTTTTAGGGGTTTTCTCTCCACCAGCTTTGCAAACCTGTATAACATTAATTATTCTTCCACAGAGGAGGAATCCAGGTTTACAAGTAACAGAGTAAAGAGATAAAAAGCCTATGATAACAAAGCCTAAAACAAATAAAAAGCCTAAGACAAGATACAAAAATTCTGAAATAAATAACATTTTAATAAATAAAAGGGAAATATAAAACTTTGGGTTATCTTAACAAAAACCTTTAAGCGCTGCCAGATTTGTTAAAATGAGCCTGTGAGGATTGGTTTCTGTGTGCAACAACAGATTCTAAACCAGTGGTGGGCAAACCTTTGACTTGGGGGCCAGAATGGGTTCTAAAACAGGGGGGCAGAGCCAGGAGCATTTTGACACTTAATGTAATTTATCAAACCTGGGGATTGAAATGTATGAAAAAAGACACCATTAAAGGTGCAAATTGAAAGAAACCAACTTTTATTTTAAAAAGATCAATGGAATCACTTTGGACACTTTGGGGCTGACAGATCTACACTCTCTGAATGACGAATTAAATCTTTTTTGGGATGGTACTAATAATAATAATAATATCGATTAGGTAACCCACTGGTTAGTTATTAATTGGTAAGTTGTTGCCAATAACTATTCTTTGAGGTAAATCAAAGCCGCCTGTGGCCCGGGCTTCCTGTCACAACTCCAGTCCGGCACCCGGATGACGTCATACACACGCCGCTTTGTTTTGAAAGAAATATAAATATAAAAATCTAACGGTGGATGTCTGGGGGACAGTGATTGGCCTCCATGTTCTGAATGCTGGCGTTCCATAAAGAATAAATGATGAACAGTTTAGTTTGTTCCTTCAAGTCGTTGCCCATAGGAAAGCGTTACTGGATATAACCCTAACGGAATATCTTTCAGAACGGCTCCAAATGACACTATAAACTCATATGGGAGAGTAGGAACATGATGGAATAACGGAAAATCAAGGACCAATGGAAAAAAAAATGGCGTTCCCCTTTAACTGAGAGACGCTAGCCGCTGGATCTTCAACAGCTTGGAGCAAAACCTTCACTGCTAAAGCTACATGAACTCTATTACAGATAATATCACTAAAGTTTACCTGAGAAGTAAATGAACAAGAAAGAGATTCTGACTAAAAGGAAGAATCAAGCTCTGTTGGTCATAGTGATGCTGAGCTGGTGACCATTTATCACGCTGAGAAAACCCTGAAATCAATGTTTTTATGTGTTAGTGTAACTTAAAGATAGCAAAAAGAAAATTCAGATTAAATCAATTAACAGTAGAGTACAGCAGGTCTTTACGTCACTGGAACGGTTTTAAAACCACTTCCTTCAACGGCTTTGCTACAAATTGCTTATTTTAGGAGAAAATCCGATTCTCTGCAGATCATTGGAGCAACACTTTTCTATGATAATAGTTGGTTAAGTTATGCATCAGAAGTTAATGAGTTTGTTTCCTTTTGAACTGATGACTGGTGAATTCAGCACAGACCTACAGCTTAGGTTTCAGAAAACCTTTATTCTGCTTATAGCCTTTCTTTCTGTTTCGCTCTTAAACAGCCACTCAGAAACACTTTGAAGTGCAGTCAAAGGCAAATATAAAACGAGCGGATTCTTCTGTGAAGAGGTGCCTTTTGGTCGGGGCTATTCCCCAGCCTCTGCAGGCCTCAGGCCTGTGTGGCGGCACCACCTCCAGTGGCTGGCAGCCTGAGACATAGATTATCTCCTGAAGCTTTGAAGGGTTTGCCTGTAAAGAGGACAAAGCAGGAATCAACTCCCTCCGCCATGACAGGAAATACTAATGTGGCTAAAATGAAAGGCCTCTTATGCAAAACACACCCTGCCTTATTTTAAGGCTTCTGTGGGTTAGTGATTAATGTTAAGCTAAGGGCGTCCTGTGAAAGCCTGGGGGGGTCAGACTGGGGGTGACTTGTTAAAGTTGAAGGTCTGTCCATCTGCTCTAAATGTGGCTGAACTAAACACCAACTCTAGTCAACGTGTTTTTCTGCAGACCCAGAGGATGATCCAGGCTGGAGACGATTCTCTGCACATGTGGAACCGAATTTATTTCTGCTTTAAAGAGGTGAATTTATTTTGGAGCAAAATATGCAAATCAGCCTAAAAACAGTAAAAAAAAGTGAGCCTGAAGCTGTAGAGTCGTGACCTGTGAGGAAAAGGTCCGTCTAGAGAGGAGTTCCAGTCATTTCAACCTTTAGCTCCACAACTGGAATGGAAACATGCGCCATAGATTCTGGATGAGGAAACAGTCGGCTTCATGGCCAGCGCTATGCCATTTAGGTGGCTTCATTCTTGGGAGGCTGTCGAAAGCTCCACCAGAGTAATGTGTTCAAGATTAATAGAATCCATTTTTAAATCAACTTTTAACTTTAATATTGAACTCATTCAAAGGTTGTTTTTTTCTTTGATTTAGAAAAAATGGTTCAGATGGATTGCAAATATTCTTTTTAGTATGCGTTGTAGAATATTCTGATGATGGGATGAATGTTGCAAAGACATTAATTATTTTATGATTTTTCATTTACTATATATATATATATATATATATATATATATATATATATATATATATATATATATATATATATATATATACATATTGCTAAACTACACTACTTTTAACATTCATGTCAACAACTGATTTTTCTTTGTTTAAAAATCATTTTTAAAATGCCCCTATCTGTCCTCAGATTCTAATAAAAGAATCTAAATAAGCTGAGACTAAGTCTAGACTAAGTCTTAGAACGCACAGCTTTCCTTCCAGACTGACAAGGATTGTTTTCTACTTTCGGCTTCTTTAGATCTCAGACAAAATGTAAAATAGCAAATATAGGTAATAATATGTTCAGACTCCAGGAGAAATCTGATTGTTCAGAAACCAGTGCAGCCTCCAGTCTCAGTGCAGTTTGAGTGGAAATGCCCCCCAATGAATCATAAGGGGCGGGGCACCGAGCAGATGTGATACCGTCACATGGTGAAGTTAGCAGACGACACCACGGCGGTGGACCTCATCAGAGACGACAACGACCTGGACTACAGAGAGGAGGTGGTGGAGCAGCTGGTGGAGCAGAGATAACAACCTGATCCTGAAGGTGGGAAGAAGACCAAGGGGAGATCATGGTGGACTTCCAGGGAAGAAGCGGCTAACCGCTCCACTGCTCATCAACAGCTCAGCTGTAGAGGTGATCAGCAGCACCACATTCATCACGGACACACCTCACCTGGACTGGAAACACCACCTCCCTGGTCAAGGCCACACAAGCGTTGTAGCCCCCATCCTCCCACCTTCTCCAGAAGCACCATAGAGAGGCGTTCTGAGCAGCTGTCTCACTGTGTGGTGTGGAGGCTGCAGCGCCTCAGATGCTGGAAGAAGGTGAGAACAGCAGAGAGGATCATGGGGAACTCCTCTTCCCCTCCATAAAAACATTTCATCAAAGCTATAACTTTATTTGGCTACACCTGTTAAATCCAGAGAATAGAATTTAAAATCCTCCTTCTCACATATAAAGGCCTTAAATGGCCAAGCTCCATCTGATATCAAGAGATCACTGTCATAAAGCTTATTTCCTACCATAGCACTTCGCTCTCAATCTGCAGGTTTACTAGTGGTTCCTAGAATTTCTAAAGAGGTAGAATGGGAGGAGCTTAGATCTTTGAGAATCATTCAAATGTGGATATTTCCAAAGTCTACCAGTTTTTAGTCCGTGAGGCTGTAATCTGCATATAGTCCAGAATGTTCTAAAGAGTGATCCGTTTGAGTAACAGCAGTTAGGTTGCAAAGAATCAATATTTGCCTAGAAAATGAACTTTATCCCCCAAAACACATTTCAACATCATTGCAGCCCTGCCTTAAAGGAGCAGCTACCATGGTTCAGAGTGATTGGTCCATTCTCACACGTGTGGGTGGTGATGAGGACAGGGCTGCAGATTCATCTGTCAGGATTCAGTCAGGCTGTGACTCCACCTGGACACTGTAAACAGAGGCTGCTGCTCGGCATCATTGGTTCTCTGCTGTGAACCATGGTTATCTCTAAAAAACACCTGCAGTCATCATTGCACTGCACAAAGTTGGCTTGAAGACAGGAAAGATGAAGGGCCGCTAGAGAGATTGCGCACCTCAGTCAGCAATCTATGGCATCATCAGGAACTTCAAGGTTTTAGAGAGAAATCCTTTTCTGCCAAAAAGGCTCCAGGGCGTCAAGAATAGACCAGCGAGCGCCAGGACCGTTCTCTGAAAAGTGTTTCAGCTGCAGGATGGGGCTACCAGCGGTGCAGAGCTTATGCTCTATAAATAAAAGAAAAACTAAGTGTGAGTGAATCTTAACAGTAAGCAGAGATAAACTTGGATTTTAGTCAGGAGATAAAATCAGACTGGGGAGCAAAATGCAGAAAAATCTCAGTATAATCAAACATCTTTCTTCATTTATGAAGATATGCATCCAGCCAGAGTTCCCCAGAAGATTTCAGTGAACTAAGAAAAGGAATAAAAGCAGAAAAATTTTGATTAATTTCACCATATTTTATCATTGGAGCTTCATGTTTTCTATAATAATAAAACAGAATCAGAGGAAGGTGTCAAACTATGCTCCTAATGCTACCTTTATAAACTATTTTATTAATTGTTTTTAGGATTGATTAATTTTATTTTATGATTGTATATATCATGTCCCAGTCCTGACCTAAAAACAGCCATGAATAAAGAATGGAACCAGAATGTCCTCCCAGAGCAACTTCTCCCAACCTTTAGCTCCGAGGGATAATTTCTCCCAACCTGTCCAAGAGCAGTCTGTTGATGAACAATGCCTTTTCCAGCATGATGGAGCACCTTCGCCATAAAGCAAAGCTGATATCTAACTGGCTCAGGGAACAAAACAGAGAGATGTTGGGTCCATGGCCTGGAAACTCCCCTCATCTTAATCCCATTGGAAACTTGTGGTCAATCATCAAGAGGCGGACAAACGAAAAAACCTTCTGACTAAATGCAAGCATTGATGGAGCAGAATGGGGACTGTATCAGTCAGGATTTGGTCACGAAGCGTGATTGAGAGCTATTAGCCTGGGTGCCATTCCCAAACTTAGTCCGCCCACAAAGTTTGAGGTGGGAGATTCCGGTCTGGCTCTGCTCCCATAAATAGCGCCAGTATTATAAGCACCACACTGTCAGGCGATCCAATCAAGTTGTCAGGGCGGGCTTTATCGCGTTGATGGACAGATGAGGCAGCAGTAACGTAATCAACCACGTGACCAAAGCGCGCTTGGGTGACAACAACAATGGCTGCGCTGGAGAGTTGAGGTGAGTAGATTCTGCTATTAGGTCTGTTCTAGAAGATATACCTGACAGCAAATTAATTTTAAAAAGAGGAACAGAAAGCGCGATCAAGGCTCATCTTCTTATTCTAAGCGTGCAACTGAGTTCGGCTTTTGATTTTTGTTGACCCAACAACTATGCCTAGCAGTCAACATACGTCCACGCTTACTCCGTTGCTCTTGTGGTTGTAGGTCTATCAATTGAGGGCAGAGGCATTTTCCTGGTTCGTTCGAAACACGCCCCATAATCACAGCTCTATGGAGCAGCATCAGACTCATTCTGACTAGAATTGAGTAGGACTACGTCAGGCTAATTGAGAGAGCAGCCAGGGAGAAATGTCCTGAAGAAGAGGAGTCAACACTGCAAATACTGACCTGCTGCATTAACTCATTCTGTCATTAAAAGCTTTGGTTACTCAGAATATGATGCAATTATATTTCTGGATGTGATGCAACATCTGACATGAACACCAGAGGGCAGCAGATCAGCTGGAAATAGAATATTTGTGTCATTCTCAGTACTTTGGGCCATTGCTGTACAGCAGCTGCTCTGGTATGGAAGCGAATCGTTACCATATTTCAAAAGAAAAAGCATTTCCAGAAATGCAAAAGGATGAGCAGCGTTAAAGGAAATGAAAACAGGATTATTAATTTCATTTATCAAACAATGCAGCCAGATTCCTAAAATGAAAAAGCATTTCTGAAAATGTTTTCATTTGAAATATGGTAACGATTTGCTTCCATAGGAAAAGGGGAAATGGCGCCAAACAGTGGTGAATATTGGAAGAGCAGTTTAATATAATCCAAGTACGTGAAAAGTTCCGTCTGAAATGAAAATAGTTGTTTAAAACATTGAGTCGTCACGGTTGCTAGGCAACAGTGTACAGGCAGTGAAAGCTGGACGTTCTGCAGCTTTAAGTCCTCCAGCGTCTTCATTTTCAGGGACCTCAAAGGTCCAGGTAGACCGGGTCCTCTGAAACCAAACACACCCACAGGCTGCCCTCCAGCTGCCCGTCTAAATATAATTAAACACTCAACAAAATATAAAACCCTTTTTTCAAAAATGAAGGAATTTTATTTTGACAGCAGTAATTAGCCTGATTTAGCCGGCAGCGCCTTCTACGTTAGTGAGGAGGAAGTTTTCTTCAACGCCGGCGACAAACGACACACAGTAGAAAAAAACAAACATATTTAAGTGCATTTAATGTGAGATAAAATATCTAGGCACAAATCAAACAGCCAAAGAAAATGACAGACACTATCGGAATGAACATAAATAGAAATAAAAGTTAAGCCACAGCTGAACTGTTCATAAAAATAAATATGTACACTGATAGAACCTCCCTACCCGGATTTATTCTTCCTAACCACATAGAACAGCTTTATAAAAGCTGGAAACGGCAGAAGGTCAACATGAAGGTCAGTTAATATAGAAGTCTGTCACAAAAAGATCTTTAAAAAAGGAATAAACTTTCATTTCCAGAAGATTAGAAAATCAGAAAAGCCTCAAACATGAAACGAATATTAAATTAGCAAACGAATGTTTGATTCCAGAGACACCTGAAGGAAGACCGTTAGCATCTATGTGCTCCTGCTCTACGCTTACTATCAACACGTCAGTTAAAAAGGGAAAAATTATGCTAACTGTGGAGGACTTCCCCCGGCGGAGGACGTCCATCCCCCCCCGGCGGAGGACGTCCGACAGGGAGAGGGGAAAAAGCAATCAGATGAACCAAAGGTGTTTGCGTTAATTTAGGACATTAGCTAAAGCTAACAATCTCCTTCATTTCTTTTTTTAAGGCTGCCCCCCCCCCCCCAATGATAAGGTATGGATGTGGACTGAACCCTGACTGAGCTCCTAAACCTGCATCCAGATGAAGAACAACCATTCATCCTCTTCCTCTCATCGTAACACTGAAAAGGTTGATGCTGCAGAATATCAGCGTCTCTGCAGCTAACGAGCTCCGCCTCCAGAATTCTGTCCATTTCCTGTCTGTAAAGAGTGTCTCTGCAGCTAACAAGCTCCGCCTCCAGAATTCTGTCCATTTCCTGTCTGTAAAGAGTGTCTCTGCAGCTAACAAGCTCCGCCTCCAGAATTCTGTCCATTTCCTGTCTGTAAAGAGTGTCTATGCAGCTAACAAGCTCCGCCTCCAGAATTTTGTCCATTTCCTGTCTGTAGAACATTCAGAGCTGCTGCTGTTAGCAGTTTATCTTGCTGGTAGATGAAGGCGGGTCGATCAAACCAGCTGCATTCAGAGGAGGTGGGTGGTCGACCGGGTGAAGGTGTGGTACCTCTTCTCAAACATGGAGGGCAGATTGACCATGGAGGGGGAGTGGCGAGCCTGCAGACAGAGTTTGGACATTTTCAGCGTGTAGAAAGTGGAAAAATCTAAAACCCTGTTTAGTCAAAGCTTATGATGAGAATAGGAGGAGCATGCTGCTGCTGAGGGCCTCTGCCAGGGAGGGGGCAACCAGGTGAGCAGGAGTTCATTCATTCATCCAACATTCACTAAAAGATTAATTATCTGGTGTTTATAGAAAAGGTCAAAATGAATCGATGAGACTTTCCTCTAAGTTCACCAAGAAAAACCAGACAGAAGGTCAGAAAAGAAGATGGAGGACGATCAGCAGCAGCAGCATCCTGGGACTGAGGCTCAACCTGGAAACCTTTACTGGAATTAATTATCACAAGAGTTTATTCTTGGTTGCTTTCTGGGAGAAATTCATTTCAACTATAACTATTTCTTTTTTATTCTGAGGTAAAATGATCAATCCTGGATAAAACCCCTTTGATCCATCAGTAAAGTTTAAAAACCATCAGTGGAGAAGAAAGAATCCAACATTTTATTCAGTAGTTCTGCTCTGATCAAAAAGACAGAAAGCAAACATTCGTCTCCATGGTTACCGTCATAAATAGGGTTCTACTAAAACCTCAGTGATGATGAACACCGCCACCAGATGGAATCATGGGAAAACATTCACCCAAATCAACCCTGAAAATCTGCCTCTGCCACGTGTCTCTCACGTCCTCAGAGCATCCACTGAAGATGGATGGGGCGCAGGCGGGGGCGGCGAGGCCGTGACGAGGGCGGCGAGGCCGTGGCGTGGCCGCAGCAGCCAGGCGGCAGTAAGCCCGCGGCGGCAGTAAGCCCACGGCGGCGAGGCTGTGGCGTGGCCACTGCAGCGAGGCGGCAGTAAGCCCGTGGCGGCGAGGCCGGGATTCTAAGGAGTTGATTTGGGTGTGAAGCGTCACCAGTGCTGGTTTATTTCCAGTAAAAAGTGGGTGTGGTTTAGTCAGAAGGTCACCCTCAGACAGCAGGGAAGCTTTGCTCACATGCTCTGAACTCTGCGGCGCTTTAGATCAGAGTCTCTCGGTGAGGACTGGCGGGGACGGCGCTGCACGGCTCCGTCTGCGGATCTCTGACCCAATCCGTAAAGCTCCTGGTTTTCATGTGGACGGTTTGAGGCGCCGCAGCTCCGGGAAGCAGCGGTCTACAGACATCCTGGATATCGCTAAGCTGAGGGGAGCTGGCAGCTGCTGATAGGGCGGGTTTCTGTGGAGGGGGGGGGATTATTGAGCTGGACTTGTTCTCTTTGACGTTAACTGGATCAGGGCCTTTGGAGGACTCAGAGAACATGTGGGAGGACGGCCTTTTGGCCGGAGTACAGGGGGTTCGGATGCACACAGGGATTCTGGCTTTCAGGGGGGGGTGATCCAGAGAGTTGGAGCGATGAACCACCGTACTGTTTCTGGTGGATTCAGTCAGACTGAATGTGGATGCAGAACGAGTGGCATCTGATGACCCCCCCCAGCAGGAAGACAGGGTGAGAAAAACACAGATTAGCCAAAGCAGAGATCAAAACATCTGTCCTGTCAGCGGGTTAAATCGTCCTTCAGCCTAAATAGAAAAAGCAGCTTTATTTAACAATGATAGATGTTCACCATAAGGGACTGCAGAACCTATCCCACCTGCAGGATAGGAACCACACACCTCCCAGATCAACATCCAACATTAGATAAACAAACAAAGCCGTAGATCTACGCTCCTCAGAGCCTCCCATCAGAACATCAAGGAAAAAAAACCTGCCTGATGTGTGAGAAATACGCCATTTATCTTGAAAAGTTCAGCTTGCATATTCAGAATCTAAACTCCTGAAAGTTCTTTAAATCTGAAATGATTCCATCCTGTTCAATAAATGATCGGTGTTTTTAATTCAGAGTAATTTTCATGTGAATAAAGCTTTACTGGAGGCATCCATGTTTGTCAAAAGAACACTACTGCCACCTACTGGTTAGTGATGGCGTCCACGGGTGAGAGTATGAAGCTGCTTTAGATCAAGTCCCAGTGCGCTGTATCTGGTGTTTGTCACAACGCGCTATTATCCTTCAAGATCATCTTGGAAAACATTCTTCTTCCAAATGTTGGCTACATATTACGGGCTTTTTCTCTGGCCAGAAGTTGGATAAGCAAATCCTTCCCACCTCTTCAAGTTGGCGCATCCAGCGACCAACCCGTCCGTGTAGGATCAGGGTAGAAAGGTGGAATAACTCTTTTTTTTCACTTTTTACCGATGTATTCCAGCATCCAGCTGCCATGCTGCGTGGGCATAAGTCAGTTTCACTGGCAAGCTCTGGTGAATTTCAATGGTGAAGTCACTCTGGAAATCTTCAATAATTGTTGTTGATTGCAGATGTGTCTCAGTAGTTCTGGATTGATTTAGCTTAAGGGAGATGGCTTTTTCGAAGCTTATCTACGCGACCTTAAATGCTATATTTGGCAGGAGATGGCCGCTACCATATTTTAAATGGAAAATGGCCGCCTCCCAGATTCAGTGATCGTGGCGCGTTCATCGATATTTTGGCAGAGTTTGATCGACTAACAACGCGAATAAACTCTGCATTTTAGTGCAAACTGTTTCCACCGGGACTTAAACAAGTCCGTCCATTAGCCACGCCCACTTCACCTTTAAAGCCACACATGGAGTTAAAGCATCCGAGCATCTGTGGAAATATCTGCTACTGAAGGAGGAAATCATTTGGATCCAGATCTTTTCAGCAGAAGCTGAATTTTCCTGAATGTCTCTGAATTTTCCTGAATGTTCCTGAATGTCTCTGAACTTCTGAGTCATTTGGTGAAAGAAAGGCTTCGCTGCACATCCTGGAAACCTGGACTGCATCCAGGATTTTCCATTTCTTTCTATATTTTATGATCAGACATTTAAAGGGGAATATGAGCCGCTATGGTGGAGGATTGTAGCTTCATTTACCGATGAACTTGAACTCCTTCATTTAGAGGTTTGGGAAATTAGTTCATTTTTGTAAAATTGAACTATGAACATTTTATCTGAGTGAACTGAACTCTGAGCTGGTTCTTTTTAATGAACTGGAACTACATTGCATAAGCTAGTTTTCTCCTGCATCTATCGAACCTGCAGACACATTTAAATACCTGCTCAGCTGTAGATCCAGATTAAACCAACATTCATGCTGGATTCAAAGTTCTTATTGTAAATCCAGGCTTAGTTTAGTCCCAGACCAACTAAATGTTACTCCTGAATCCAGACATTTTGAATCTGAATCCCGGATGAAAACGAAACGTGTTTAAGCTTGAAAACAAAGTCCAGTGGATTGATTTGAACTTTTTTGGCCTGACTCTGACCTGGATGACTGAGGGTTTTATTCACTAGCAAAAGGAGCAAAAACCCAAAGCAGAAGGAAACATCTTTTTAATGAGTTCTTTATTCTGTCCCACTGTCGGCACTTTGAACATCCAGTTTTCCTAAATCTGTGCAGCATTGTTCTCTCTGTAATTACCTTCATTTGATAGAAGATTCTGTTCAGAAAAGCGGGGTTTGGAACGGTTCACTAAATCCACGGTTCGGTTCTACGGTTTGCATTGGTCACGGTTTTCGAGTTCAGTAAATGTTGATTGTTAGCATGACATGTTGGTCATGTTGCTGTTAGTATAAACAAAAGCGTGTTGCACAATGCTTGCACACTGTTGCACTTTTATCCCAGCTTTCTTCCCGCGCCGTCATGGTAGGTCACTCTAAATGCAAAGTGGTCCTTATTACAGCAGACCTATAAAGTGCTGCTGGCGCTTCTTCAACTCCTGTTCTTTCCCACACAATTTCTCCACAACAACGCTGATTGTTTTCTGTTACACCGGCTACGCTGCTTCGCTTCTTCTTCTTCTTGTTTACTACTGGTGGTTGGCTTTGGTCGCAGTACGTAACCTTCTGCTCTGGAGTGTAAGCAGCTTCAACTATGAGAAAAGCGGAAAGCAGCCGAACTTTGGAGCGGAACAGTCGAACCAAGCGTGGAGAGGCAGTCGAACCCGAGGCGACAATGGTCAATCAAAGCGGAGACAGCTCGAAACCGAATTTAGCAGCTCTAAATCGAACCTGAGCGGAGACAGTGGAAACCCGAACGGAGAGACAGTCGAACTCTGAACAGGAGACAGTCGAACCAAACGGAGACAGTCGAACCAAACGGAGACAGTCGACCCAAACGGGTCCAGACAGTCGACCCAAACGGAGACAGTCGACCCAAACGGTTCGGACGGTTTTCATAAACCGTTCCATCCCGAGTTCAAACCTTTAGGATTATTGTTTCCCATCAATGTTATCACTTCCAACAGAACAAGGCGCCTTCAGCATCAGGATTCTATCAGATGGAATCTTTGGGTTCTTTAGGGATCATTAGTTTATCTGTTAATCTCAACCATTAAAGGAAGAACAACCATCTGAAAAAGGATGACGCCTTCACGCTCTGCCCTGATTGGTCCAAGCTTTTAAACGCGTTCACTTTCAGAATGAAAACTGAAGAGTCTGAGGGTCGGTTTGGTTCCTTTCTGCAGAGCTTTCTGAGGTGAGGTGAAAAATGGCAGAAAAATAACGAGAAAGATAAAAAAATAACAGCAGCAAAGGACATCAGGAGGCTGAGAATCAAATATCACGTAATAAACTTTTCCTCAATCTGATTTTAAAACCATTTTAGTCTCACAAGATTATAATCCCCACTCATCTATACTAGCGTGAGTGAAAAACTAGGCCAGGTTTTATTTTGTAATCAGGTCCGTTAGGTTCTAAAAACAAACACGTCCGTCTGACGAGGATCTGATGAGAGGATTCTACGACTCAGTGACAGGATAGCAGATTACTGGTTTTTGCTTTGAGCGAGATGCCGTCCAGTTTATTTTTATTTCGTTATATTGACAGTACATGAAGAACTACTGAAATTATTTTCAGATTACACATAAATAGATTAATTCCTCAGGGGAAGCAATAACTCCGGGGTTAGGATTCACTCAATGATAACAACCTGCTGGGCCGATTGGCCGAATCTGAGGCCGTTTTATGGGACTGATGACTTCTAATAACGATTATTAGGATGGTAACGTCTGAAACGGCTGCAGACAGACGCTCAGTGTTTACTGTGAGGAGGAACCCATGAGACGATGAACAGGTTCTTTATATTAGAACAATGTTTTTATTCTTCACCTGCTGACAGATCATTTCACCTAAATAGATCCATTGACCATTTAACAAATAATGCGTTATTATTATTACGGTCCCAATATGGCAAGCGCATCGATATCTACTAGTTTGACTGAATCTGTATTCCTCTTATCTGAAATAAACATTTTTTCTTTGTCATAATGACCGTTTCAAACCAAATATTCTCCACATCTAGAACAAAAATTCTAGAAAATAATTCCAGATCTCCATATTCCTAATATTACGATATTAGGAATATGATAAATGTCAGAACCGACACTTAAAATGTGTAACAATTTCTAGTTATATAAAACTTAATTCTTATTGGTATGAGTTTGAGTTTTTTTACTTTTAAAATTCAGTTTCTGCTGCAAAAATGTAATTTAGAAAATCTATTATTACAGTTTAGTCTAGGAGTGGAATTCTGATCAGGAAGAATCTTATTTTAATGATCTACAATGGAACAACAGAGAGGAGAGTGCTTTGAATAAATGTAAAAACAGCTTGCCATAGTCCACTTCATATAAACCTACATGTTAACTGGAGCAACAATCTTCTCCTTCATCTTCCTGCATCTTTATATTTTCACATCTTTATTCAAATGTCCAGTGGGGTGAAACAGGAAGTTCCTGTTGTCATGGTGACTGAGTGGACCTACCAGTGATTGAACTCATCTACAGTAGATTTTATGACACTGAAAACCAACTCAGACTAGATTTATTCAGAGTTTGAGTCCCAGTTTGTTGAACCTGCTTTGGATCCCAGAACCAAAACCTACATGTAAATAAACCGACTCACCGCCAGCGTGGCGCTGCTGCAGGCCCGGCTCTCACAGCTCAGCCTGGGGGTTTTCTCATCGGGGGGCGTGTTGGCCAGGAACGCCCTCTGGATCACACGCTTGGGCGTCTTGGTGAAAGAAAAGGCCCTCGTTACCTAAAAAGGAAAACAAAAAGGTCTGATGATTGGCTGAAGACGGTGAAGTTTTCTTTAAAAGGTGAATCTCTTATGGAGTAAATATGAACAGCAAACCTTCACAAGTGAACAATATTTCAGTTTGTTTATTGATGCTAAAGCGACGGCTGAGGAACGCCATCAGGCCTTCACCGCCTTCGCCTCCATCTACAGCCTGGTTCCTGTCAGTGAGCCCCACAGCAGCGGTGGCTGCCATGCAGCTAACCACCTTCAGAGTGACTGAATGACTGAACGTAGAGTAAAGCGCTTCGCTCATTTCTCCTGACGTTAGAAAGCTCTACATCAGTGCAACCCGTTTCAATGCTGCAGTAAACTGATGTTATTGAGTATTTTATAGAAACTGCATTAATTGAATCAGGCGAGTTATTCTGAAAGGTTGGATGAATTTATCGACCGAATGATGAAGACGCTGTTTGAAACGGAACCATCGTTCCCCTGCAGCAGCTTCTCACGCTGGAGACAGAAGCAGAGAACCGATCCAGACCACCGGCTGGCTGGTTTTTAACCTTTAACTGTTGACAGGCTGATCCGTCTGATTTAAACACAATAAAACATCAAACAATGAAAAAGCAAAGCTGGGAAGTTTCCATAAAAACCAGTTTCCAGGCTGCCCCATTTCACTCATTCAGATAAATTCATGAATCAATAACGATATATTTTAGTATTTCTATAAATTAGACATAGATTAACTTTATTGTTGTAACTGTTATTCAGTTTATCCAGCTTTCAGACAGTGAATCAGCAGCTGAGCATTTCATTTATAAAGTGCAGCAGTGATCAGATGCAAACAGAGAAACGGTGCAAAAAGCATCGATGTGGAAGATTCACAGAAATAAACACATAGATAGGGTCCAGAAACATTAAAGATTCACCATGTAGTGCAAGAATGTTAGTGTAAAATCTACATCTTTATATCTAAATCTGTATCTACACATCTATCTCTATACATCTTTGTTTACCTATAGATAGATATCTATCTCTATATCTATAGATATCCAAAAATGTGATTCTTTGATTAAAGGACTGAAATTGCTCAGATTCTATTTCTTCTAAATCTGGTCCGTTTATCGTAATAAAGGCTGAAACGTCGTTTCCTTCAAGGTTTCAGGGAGAAAAACACAGGAAATGATTCCCTGCTCCATAAAAGGAGGCGGGGCCTTAAGAGGAAACTCTGAATAAACGCCATGTGGTCCAAATCATCTTTGTATTCGTTGTCTCATCAGTTTGCCGTTTCTAACAGTGAACTTTGACCTTTAGGAACTTTTCAAACATTTCCTGGACCAAAGTAACTCTGCTGTGTTACTGTCCGGCTTTGATTCCAAATAAAATGATAAAAATCTAATTTAAACCTTAAGTATTATTTTATTGTTAGAAACTAAATCCCATTGAAATGTTTCCCCTTGATGGTTGAAAGGCCGTCTGGCAGCTGCTGACCTGCAGGGAACCGTTACCTTTTTTGAAGTCTTCTTAATGGCTCTGGAGGCTTTGCTCAGAGTGCTGCCCATGTCCTTGGTGCTGACCTGCAGTTTGTCTGGTTCTATGCAATGAATAAGATCCTCCTGGAAACGGGAGAAACAAACAACTTTACTGTGGATCCAGGTGGAGCCTGAGGAAGTGATGGGTGCAGACGGACGCCGCAGAGGAAGTGATGGGTGCAGACGGACGCCGCAGAGGAAGTGATGGGTGCAGACGGACGCCGCAGAGGAAGTGATGGGTGCAGACGGACGCCGCAGAGGAAGTGATGGGTGCAGACGGACGCCGCGGCTACAGCAGGAGGAGGCAGAACTCATAGATGGAGGTAAATCTGGAGAAGCTCCGTCTGGTTGGTATTCAGACAGCAACACTGACCCAGTGGGAAAACGCATTAGCAATGCAGCTGTGGAGGGACAGGATCAATGGAGGGCAACAGCGCCCCCTGCTGCAGGCTGTGGCTCAGTGTTGGTGACTGCTTCATTTCTGCAGCCTAGATGGTTTATAGCAGAAAGATCAGAGCATATGGGCTAAGGCTCCGCCATCAGTTAGCATCCCTGCGCTAGCTGCTAGCAGGACATCCCTGTCATCCTTCAGGTCTACATCCTGTTCCAGTCTCCATTAGAGAGGAAGCAGCTTTTAGCAGCTCTGAATGAAAACAGCCTCTAAAGCTTTTCAAAATAAAATGGCCCAAAGTTTGATAACGCTGCAAACAGCTCGTCTGCTTTTGCTGAATATCGTTTACAGGCTTCATCTGCAGGTAAGATAACAGCATCAAAAAATAAACCTCCTTTAGTCTGCAGATAGAAATAAAGAACTTTTCATCATCACTTTGCTTTTATTTATGGTTTGATCCAGAATTTCCCAACGTTTGCTTTGTCTCAGTGATTGTGTGAGTGGAAGAGTGCGTTATGGTGACATCTCACCGAATCGGCTCTGCAGATGGTGTTGGCAACGTGACGACACAGAAGACGCAGCCAGTCGCTTTTAACCGTGGCCTCTCCGGCCAGCTGGAAGCTGAACAACAAGTTCTCCTGTTCAGTGGGGGGGCGCACCACCAAGGCGAAGGCATCGACACACTCTGAGGAAGAGGAGGGGAGACCAATGACGCTGGGCTACATGGGAAGCAGAACCGTGAGTTCAGAAAGAGAAGAAGAGTGAAACTAAAGCACAGAAGACAATAATTACAACTTTGATTCATTTCCAGCTGATTAGCAAATCAGATTAGCGTCCTTTAGCTAACGCCGGCACACTGCCACTCTGTGGTGGGGATTAATATTTACTGTTCCAGATAAAACATCCCAATGATTGAAACATTCCGGACTCAATAGTTTGGTCACGTTAACAAAGTTCTGTTTCCAGAAACTTTGGAAAACAGGTAAGAAAATGGAACTGACCTCCCTAGAGCTATTCATCCTACCGGACTTTATAGCCAAACTTCCTCTACCTTCTAGAAACCGTGCAGAGGTCGGTCCCAGGATGGTAACCAAGGTAACCGTTGAGTGTATGTGACAGGCAAACTGAACCGGACTGCGCCAGACCCAACCGGACCGTGCTAACATGGTGCTAGTTCATCAGTACGGCGCAGCGCGGCTCAGTTCTGCCTCCATTCTCTGGTAACATGAGCAGATCGCCTTCCAGTCAGCCTCCGTAATCATTGATAAAATCCTAACTTTCTACCGCGCCGCGATTTCCAGGGAGGATTCTGCTCAGCAGCGTGATGAACCTAAACATCTGTCAGCGTCTGGAAGCTCTGATTAGTCGATGGTTTGTCACACCTTGATTTATCCAGCGTCTGCCGACGTCCCAGAATCTCCTAAAACGCTGAATTTTCTATAGATTTTCTCTAGTCTGGGCGTAAACATAGAGGATTCATAACGAGTCCAGAACTTCTGTCCAATGACAGCCTAACTTCTACATAACGCACGGCAGCGTGACGCCCAGGAAGTGATGCACAGTGACCTGAGGGGGGTAGTGATGCGCCCGGAGGCCCCCGGCCTGCAGGAAAAGATCTTTGATATTATTAACCTAGCTGCTGTTTACATCCTCAGCCAAAACAAAAAGATTAAAGAAGAAAAAGCAGGTTTCTTTCACAGCAGATTAAGCGTCATGTCTGCTAGGAAGTGTGTTGGTGGTGGTTAAAACTGAACGCAGGGGAGGATCCATCACTCACCTTCTGGCTCACCCTATGATGGGGATGAAGTCTGGAGGAGAACTGGCGGTTTCCTCCTGTGAACCCCAACTTTATACCAAAACGCTGCCAATACACGCCATTATACAGTAGCTGGAAGTTAGAAACACGTTCAGCGGTCGTCTGGAACACGTCAGATACGGCTGATATGTTGGAGAGAAGTTCTGGATAAGTTACGCAGAAGTTACTCAGAGGTTTAGGATCAGCTAGACGCCACGACTGATGAGGAACCGACACTGAACGGATGTCAACCATCAGATAACTGACGGCCAATCGGATGGCAAACGCTGACATGTGCCAGCGTACGCCAACAATCTATGGTACTACAGCTCTATAGGGGGCAACAAGCAAACCAAGATGGCGGTAACATTCAGGGAGTTAGAGAGTCAGGAGAAGAAGGCAGCCTTTGGTGAATTTCTTTTGGGAAGTGGATACGATAAACCATCGTCTAATCAGGGCTTCCAGATGCAGGAAACAACGCGACAGACGGTGAGGTTCATTAGCCTGGGTGCCATTCCGAACTTAGTCCCGCCCCACAAAGTTTGAGATTAGGAAGTTCGGTCTGGCTCTATGCTCCATAGTGGCGCCAGTATTATCGCCCACTGTCAGGCGATCCAATCAAATTGTCAGGGCGGGCTTTATAATGATGATGGACAGATGATCAACAGTAACGTAATCAACCATGTGACCAAAGCGCGCTTGGGTGACAACAACAATGGCTGCCGCTGGAGAGTTGAGGTGAGTAGATTCTGCTATTAGGTCTGTTCTAGAAGATATGGGATTGCAGTAAATTAATTTTAAAAGAGGAACAGAGAAACGCGATCAAGTCTCATATCTTCTTATTCTAGGCGCCGCTAACTGCACGCTTTGATTTTTTTGTTGACAACAACTATGCGCTGCTTAACATAACGTCCACGACTCCTCGTTCTCTTATTGGTTGTAGGTCTATCAATTGAGTGCAGAGTGCATTTCTTTTCCTGGTTAGCTCAAACACGCCTCATAATCACAGCTCTATGGAGCAGCATCAGACTCATTCTGACTAGAATTGAGTAGGACTACGCCAGGCTAGAGGTTCATCACACTGCTGAGCAGAATCATGTAAGGAGTGATGTCATCGTAAGGAGATGACACGGTCTGCTCGCCCGCAGTGAGTCCAGATGCTTCTGCTGCCTCCTGTGTTCGCTGCCAGAGAGCAGCTTTGCTATATTAGCTGTGATCAGCGGGTAGAAAGTAGTTAGAATCTATGTTGAAGTGAGAAAGTCCTCCTGAAACATGGTCTGTGCAGTCAGTTCATCCAGATTACCATCCTGCCTTCAAAGATTATTTCTCTGTGGGAGCCGCTCAGACCCCCACATACCGGCGCTGCTGTCACTGGGAATCCCCAGCAGCAGCTGCCTCAGGCCCGCTCCAGCCTCTCCCAGGGTTTTTCCCCTCCTGTTGGTGGCGGCCGAAGTAGATGTTAGCGCTTTTCAGGTCTGTGCTACAAACTGCAGGCAGCAGGATGCTAAAAGTAAACATATCTCCGTCGGCAGGTTTCTACATTTCAGCTAATTTAGGGCGTTAATAAACTGTTTCAGAGGAGTGATCATAGCGCTCTGCATCAGCAGTGCTGCGCCCGACTCCCTGCCAGTTCCGCATCAGCTGCTCTCATTGGTTGATGTCCAGCAGCTAAAGGTCAATGTTTCCAACACCAACAGCTGCTGCTTGTGCAGCGTCACGTCTCTCAGAGGCTCAGATGCTCATGAGGCACTGCTCCTGCTGCTCTAGGTGCGCTGCTCTAGGTGCGCTGCTCTAGGTGCGCTGCTCTAGGTGCGCTGCTCCAGGCGCGCCTGCTCTAGGTGCTGTGGGAACTTCTGAAGTCTTTGCATGTAAACCAGCTGCTCCTGCTGTCTGAACGCAGCATAAGATCCTAAATGAATCATTTAGTAAAGGACAGCTGCAGATGGACGGACACAGTAGAGCTACGTTAGCAACCACAGGACGTGTTTTCATCTCTTCAAAAACAGAAATAAAACCTGACAGAATGTTCTGGTTCCATCTGGATTTAAACATCTAGTCCATAGAAATACCTTCTTTGCCCTTACTGTGGCAAAGAACGCTCTGAGGGAAACGTTGGATTTGTTTCATGGTATTCAGATCAGCTCTTTACATTTCTGCTGGAACGTTATTAAATGTGTTCCCTGCCTATATGAGCGTGTTTGTAGGATAGATGGGTGCCTGATGTGGTTACCCTCCGTGTCCTGCAGGTCCAGCACTCTGCGAATCTGCGACAGCGGCATCAGAGCTATGTGCTTCAGAGGGGGGGGCGGCCTCGTCTGACCCAGCGGACCTTTCATCACCTTGTGACGTTTCCTCGCAATCTGCAGAGAAGCAGTTTGACAAAAACAGCAATGAGACGAAAACAGGAGACAGCGTCTGTGTGAGTGCAGGCAGGTTTACGCCTTCATGGAGGTAAACGATGAACTCATTACTGTCCCATTAATTAGGAGGTTAGAGCAAAGACAGGGAGGACATTAGAGGCTGAGATTAAATCAAGGGATGCTGGAGATGGAGGAGAGAGCAGAGACCACCCACTGTGGAACCAGAGAGTCCACAGGCAGGCCTGGCAGGATGAAGGATGCAGCTGATTAGGAGGCGTCACCGACACCCCCCAATCAGCACAGCCTCTCCACTCGTCTCTTTCACGCCTTGCCCCGTCCTTCACCTTATTAACACTGATAGAGCGGAACCAGGAGGAAACTAGAACAGCATCAGAAATACTGAGTCAAACACATTCTGCATGCAGGCAGCTACAGACCAGCAGCAGGTTTGGGTTCTTTCATGGTTTCTAACCAAGAAGGTCTGGTTGGTTCGTCCTGAGATGCCATGATGGGAACTGGAGCTCTAGAAATTAGCTGAATAGAAGAGAAACTGCTTCTAGAGTGAGTTATCATCAGGCTCTGTTAAACCCTTTAACATAGAAAGTACTGCTTGCTCGGCGCCGTGGATCGCTTTCTGCCCAGCAGGTCGTTAAAGATGGAAGTTCAGCTAAAGAACAGGCTGGTCTGCATCATCTGGTCTCTGTCCATCCGTCTCATGACCAAATTAGACATTCTCTTTATTATTCTATTTCTTTTCAGTTTCTCAGGTAAAAAGCTCATCTATACTAAGATCAGAATTATTTTAATACTTTGCTATTTGCACTTGGAGCATAAGTGTGTGATTTTCACCTCTAGGCAGTCGTTAAACAGGAAGAGGGTGACATTTTCCCCGCGGTCGCAGGGCTCGTCGCCCAGGGCGATGGTTTCCACCCGGAGCACCAATGTTCGATGGGAGGACAGCAGGTTGGCCTGAGAAGAGGAGGATAGGAAGCAGGTGAGCTAGCATCCAGCAAACCGCTGACAATCAAGGAAGCAACTGGAAGAAAACTAGAAAACTGATGTAGAAAAGGACTCAGAGTGTCTGAATATGAAGCGATAAACTTACAGGACATCCATCAACTTCATAGACCACATCAAAGATCTGCTTCTGGCCCTCAGTCTTCCTCTTGTCCTCGTTGATGTGACTGCAGACGAGTCAAGGGCACAGAAACGTCACTTCTTAGGATAGACGATAAACAAGAACGCTGCATTCTGATAGGCTACTGGAACTGGACAGCAGATCCAGTTTTATTAGGTTACATTCAGGCGGAAACAGTCAAAGGACCATTTAATCAACCAAAAGCAACTGTGGGATGTGGTGTTGGCTGAGAAATATTCATTTAAAATAACGTTGGAGCAGCCTGCTGACCTGCAGGGCTCAGCAATGAACAGATGGTGTGTTGATGGGTTGATCTGAGGAGGATCAGACCTGCAATGCTCTTTGGTTGATCCCATATAGAGAATAACCTGATGGATCATAGTTCTGCTGATTGATGGAGAGCAGCTTTGTAAAAACAACCGTGCCACATCCACCCACCCACACCCACTCACCCACCCTCACCCACCCACCCCCACTCACCCACCCACACCCCACTCACCCTCAGACCACCCACCCCTTGCACTCACCCTCAGACCCTCCCCACCTCACCCTCACGGACCCACCCACCCACCCACCTACACACCTCAGACCCCACCCACCTCCACACCCACTCACCCTCAGACCCACCCCACCCACCTTACTCCACCCTCCACCACCCTACCCACCCACACCCTCACCCCTCGAACCCCACCCCTACCCATACCCTCAGACCCACCCACCCGCACCCTGTACTCACCCTCAGACCCACCCACCTACCCACTCACCCTCAGAACCAGCCACCCAAATCACCACTCACCCCACACTGTGTCCCGAATCTGATTAGGAACGGTTTCATTTCAGCCACACGTTTATTTTAAGGCGTATTTTCCAACTGAAAGCTGAATAAACTTGAAGGCTTGTTGAACATAAACGGATCAGCTGACGTAGATTTGTTTAATGAGGGAGGGCGGGGCCTAAGGAGACTAACACTTTATATTAAGGTTAGCTTAATTATTAGGCAGCTTCTTTTTCTCAGCCAAAATCAGAGATTTAAGTTACTGAAAAGTCCAGATTGTTCAGAGGGCTGCAGCAAATCTGGAATTGCTGAGATATCGGGGCGTGATCAGAGAACCATCAAATGTTCTGACGCCAACAGGGACGCAAGAAACAAAGATGCAAATAAACTGGTAAATATTTAAAGATCAAACATGAAGCTACCAGGAATCTCTCCCCTTCAAGTGCTGCCATATTCCAGACCTGCTGCCTACCTGGAGCGCCCAGAGGAACCAGACCATCAGAAACTGGCCAAGGTGAGGGAAGCTGAAACCCGACCGCCACTGAACAACAAACATTAGCTGAAAGGTCCAGACTGGGGTGAGCTGGTCGGACCTTCTCAGCTAGAAAATGGACTCAAAGTCAACTCTGCAAACCGACTTCCAGTTTTAAGGAGACATTTTCTTCAAGCAATGGTGAAGGAAAAGTCCATGATGTTTCTGCAGGACCATCCTCAGTCACAGTCCTCCACCATGGGGCCAGCAGCCAACGATGAAACGATGAGGGGCCCCTTCCTCTCCAGACCCCACTGAGAACTCGTGATCCCAGCTTAAACACCAGATGGACGGGAAAGGAAAGCGTCCACGTCTCTGAACCGTGTCTGGGAGGCTGCGATGGACGCTGCACGAAACGCTGATGGTCATCAGAAGCGGACCGAAGGTCTTCAACCGTTAATGAATATACGGGTCACTCAGGTCTTAGAGATTTGTTCTGGGAGGTTAAAAACATTTCGGTTTCTGTCCTCACAACTACACCTTGCATAATAACTGTGCACACAGTGAATAAATCTACAAACAATAAGTATTGATCAGGCCACCTTTGACCTTAATAAATCCATTTCTAGAGGCGCTTTTCACATTTTCACCAGTTGGTAACATTCCTCCCAGAAATCAAACCATAGATATCCAGAAATGAAGTTATGTGTACTAATGTGGAATGGCTCAGGGAAAAAGGATGTATAAATGTTCTGGATTGCAGATGGAATCTAACATTTTGATTAAAATAGTCATAAAATGAAGAAATAGCAGTAAAAATAAAAAGGTAAATATGAACTCACGTCATCACTTCCTTCAGAGACTCTATGGCTCTTTCCAGGGTTATCTTGTCTGGGTTATCATCTGACGTATGTTTCTTTATGTCTACAACATAAGGATGAAAGGGTAGGTTTGGTGAGGGGGCGGGGCCAGGCGTGGATGGCGAACGAACGTGACACCGACAAAAGCAAGTTGAAGATAAATAAAGAGATAAAAGACGGGAGCCAATCAGCAGGAGATAAACAGGACAGAGAAACCCAAACAATGAGCAGTAAGCGGGGAACATTTGGTCCGTATCACCGTATGGATGTTACCGTTAAGGAGGAGCGCCACACTGGGCAGCCTCTGCACTGGTCTGATGAGCAGCTCTGCCAGCGTCTGTCTGCCGCACTCCGGCTTGGCCTGGTTGATCTGTTGGTTAAAGAGGAGGATGAGATGTTTCTACACACCTGAAAACATCTTCAATCAGGAACACAGACTACAGGTCAGTCGACAGCGGCAAACAGAGGGATAGTGGGCGGGGCCAGACGGACGGCAGGCCGATACAGAGTCCACCTGTATGGAAATGCTTTGACTAAAAACATAAGGATGAACGATGATGGCTGCTGGATCAATCATCAGATGAGAAATAGATGGAGGAAAAGCCGATAGACGAGAGGCTGACAGGAGCCGGAAAATTTATCTCTTCATTCACTTTAATTCTGATTTCCTTGGCCAGGATTAGATTCGGAATCCATTTCCAGGTGCAGAGTTGTCCATCTGCATAGAGGTGAGCATGCTGGCAGCATAATGAGTGATAATCCCACAGTCAGCTCGCAGTCTTTAGCCTCAGAGTGAGCAGTGGCACCACATTAACGGCTATGCAGCTTTCTACAATCATACCAAACACTGGATTCAAGCTGCCGTGTATGAATAATATAGCTAGCAACAAAACGCTGGATTCAAGCAGCCATGTATGAATAATATAGCTAGCAACAAAACGCTGGATTCAAGCAGCCATGTATGAATAATATAGCTAGCAACAAAACGCTGGATTCAAGCAGCCGTGTATGAATAACATAGCTAGCAACAAAACGCTGGATTCAAGCAGCCGTGTATGAATAATATAGCTAGCAACAAAACGCTGGATTCAAGCAGCCGTGTACGAATAACATAGCTAGCAACAAAACGCTGGATTCAAGCAGCCGTGTACGAATAACATAGCTAGCAACAAAACGCTGGATTCAAGCAGCCGTGTATGAATAATATAGCTAGCAACAAAACGCTGGATTCAAGCAGCCGTGTATGAATAATATAGCTAGCAACAAAACGCTGGATTCAAGCAGCCGTGTATGAATAATATAGCTAGCAACAAAACGCTGGATTCAAGCAGCCGTGTACGAATAATATAGCTAGCAACAAAACGCTGGATTCAAGCAGCCGTGTATGAATAATATAGCTAGCAACAAAACGCTGGATTCAAGCAGCCGTGTACGAATAATATAGCTAGCAACAAAACGCTGGATTCAAGCAGCCGTGTATGAATAATATAGCTAGCAACAAAACGCTGGATTCAAGCAGCCGTGTATGAATAATATAGCTAGCAACAAAACGCTGGATTCAAGCAGCCGTGTATGAATAATATAGCTAGCAACAAAACGCTGGATTCAAGCAGCCGTGTATGAATAATATAGCTAGCAACAAAACGCTGGATTCAAGCAGCCGTGTACGAATAACATAGCTAGCAACAAAACGCTGGATTCAAGCAGCCGTGTATGAATAATATAGCTAGCAACAAAACGCTGGATTCAAGCAGCCGTGTATGAATAATATAGCTAGCAACAAAACGCTGGATTCAAGCAGCCGTGTACGAATAATATAGCTAGCAACAAAACGCTGGATTCAAGCAGCCGTGTATGAATAATATAGCTAGCAACAAAACGCTGGATTCAAGCAGCCGTGTATGAATAATATAGCTAGCAACAAAACGCTGGATTCAAGCAGCCGTGTATGAATAATATAGCTAGCAACAAAACGCTGGATTCAAGCAGCCGTGTATGAATAATATAGCTAGCAACAAAACGCTGGATTCAAGCAGCCGTGTATGAATAACATAGCTAGCAACAAAACGCTGGATTCAAGCAGCCGTGTATGAATAATATAGCTAGCAACAAAACGCTGGATTCAAGCAGCCGTGTACGAATAATATAGCTAGCAACAAAACGCTGGATTCAAGCAGCCGTGTATGAATAACATAGCTAGCAACAAAACGCTGGATTCAAGCAGCCGTGTACGAATAATATAGCTAGCAACAAAACGCTGGATTCAAGCAGCCATGTATGAATAATATAGCTAGTGATTCAGTTCAGTTTATTTCTATAGCGCCAGTTCACCAGATCATCCAGTCAGGTCGTCTCACAGCGCCACCTTCATTCCTGAGCATTAGGAAGCAGAGCCATCTGGTCATTTCCACACTGGGGACCTTTTTTTATTTTTCTTATTAAAGCAATTTTTTGGCACAGTTAAAGATAAGAAAAATTTACAGGATGGTCTGGTGTAGCAAAGCTTGTAAAAATATCATCCTAAAACTTTGCATCTTTAACAAAAGGAGTTTATACGCGTTTGGACCAGACCAAGCTTTGCAACATGAAGCTTCTTCTTTACTTTATTTCTCTTTGCCTGTCCTTCTGTCTGCTGAACCGTCCTGCATTACAATGGCTGATCACCTTCACAAAGAAACCAAATAACTTTAAATTAGCCAAAGCATTGTGATGTGAAACAGGCTGCAGAGGTTCAGCCTGCCAGTCCTCCACTTCCTGTCACAGCTATTTAAATTATACATCCAAAGCAGCAGAGAGCTAAACGTTCTGAGAATGAAACTTCCGTCCCTAATTACCATAAGAGCTGAGAAATTGGCTTCTTCTAAAAGACACTGAATGCAAACCTGCTGCTTTTTCAGACCAACCTCCTGCCAGAAAGAGACAGCTTCTCATTTGGTGGACCGAACGCAGCGAGACATGATGTTCTAACGTCAAACTAAACAGCCTCACCTTCAGGAAGGCGTGGAAGCGGGGCTTCTGTTTTTCACATCGAACAATGGTCTCTTTGCTCATCTCAAAGAAATTGACAAAAGGGGGATAGGCCTTCACCAACTCCTTTGACTGTGGACAGAGAAAATAAACCATAACATGCACACATGAAACAGCAGGAACTAAATATTTCTTTAAAGGTCCATATTTTTCAAAATTCCTGTGTGTGAGGTTCACTATTAAGGCGGCGCCCTACATGGGGGAGGGGCGGCGGCCTAACATTTATGTCTGATAACCTGTTAACATGTTAGCACTGCAGCTAACATTTATGTCTGATAACCTGTTAACACGTTAGCACTGCAGCTAACATTTATGTCTGATAACCTGTCAACACGTTAGCACTGCAGCTAACATTTATGTCTGATAACCTGTTAACACGTTAGCACTGCAGCTAACATTTATGTCTGATAACCTGTCAACACGTTAGCACTGCAGCTAACATTTATGTCTGATAACCTGTCAACACGTTAGCACTGCAGCTAACATTTATGTCTGATAACCTGTCAACACACGTTAGCACTGCAGCTAACATTTATGTCTGATAACCTGTCAACACGTTAGCACTGCAGCTAACATTTATGTCTGATAACCTGTCAACACGTTAGCACTGCAGCTAACATTTATGTCTGATAACCTGTCAACACGTTAGCACTGCAGCTAACATTTATGTCTGATAACCTGTCAACACCTTAGCACTGCAGCTAACATTTATGTCTGATAACCTGTCAACACGTTAGCACTGCAGCTAACATTTATGTCTGATAACCTGTCAACACCTTAGCACTGCAGCTAACATTTATGTCTGATAACCTGTCAACACGTTAGCACTGCAGCTAACATTTATGTTATTTATCTGCATTTTAGTTGTTTCTTTCTTTAGATTATGCACTATATACCAGACAGACAGACAGACAGACAGACAGACAGGGAGGACGACCTGTATGCACATATGGTTGGGTAGATGAGCTAACATGGTGAACTTACATATTTGAGAAAGATATCTCCAACACTTCGTCCTTCTGACCAGTCGGTTAGGAGCTCCTCCAGGTCGTTCTGGTGAACAAACATTTCAATCAATAAGGATCAAACTGAATCATAACTTTTGCCTCCAAGGATGAAAAACTCATTTACCTCTATTTTGGTGTGAACCTCATAGATTTCTGGGATGCTGCCAAAAATGGTCTTAATTTCCTCTGGAGCCAAGATGGGGCCGCCTAGTTGGCCCTCTTTCTCTAATGGATGCTTGAACAGCTGGAACCATCAAAGGAAAGAAGCATCAGAAGCCTGCAGCCATTGCCTTGCAGATTTCTTCCTTTAAACATTGTCAGTTTAACTCTAACGCTAAAGAAAACACTAATGCTAAATTAGCTGCTGCTATTAACTACAGGAACCTGGTAACCTTCTGAAACCGGACAGCCTGTTACAAAAAGTGAGGCCATTGCTTTAGGCCCCGCCTAAAAATGCTAACAGACAAAAAACAACACAAAAAAAATCTACAAAGCAGAAAATACATTTTAACATCAATAAATACAATAAGATTTTAAGGTAGAACTCTAAAACTGTTAAATATTAGTAGATTCCCTTAAATTAGCCGACTGTGGATCAGGTCTGCTTCTTAAGCGTCAGAGAATAAACGACCATAAAATAAAGTTTATCCTGCAAAGAAAAACGGAGTGAAAAATATGAAGACCAAATAAGGAGGTGAGGGTCTCCTTCAGTGGCATGAATGTGTGCGTGGCCAAGCTGAGGGTACCAACACAGCCACATTTAATGATCATTTCTTAGTTCTGTTGTCACGGCAACCTGCCGCGCCAGCCTATGAAGAAGAGTTAGAGGCTGCGGCACAGAGCGCTGCCTGGCTCACACCTACCTGTAGGATGGTGTTTAAAATGTCTACATAGTTGCTCTCGGTCTGACAGAGCTCCTTGGAGACCTGCCACCGGGCTGACTGCTTGGAAACAGCTGGAGTTGAACTCTCTGCAAGAAGACAGGCGGGTTTTAACACGACCATGAAGCAGACAACCATATAAAGGCATGTCCCATAAAAGCTCCCTTAAAGAAAAAGGCCACATAAAGCAGACAGAAAGAAACCAGGAGATATTTTCATGAGACACGAGCAGCAGGTAGACACAGAATAAAAAAAGAAAAAACATTTGATCACAGCTTAGAAAGTTTGCAGATGGGATTTATTCACAGAAAGTCTTTAGACGGCTGGTTTGGTGCAGAACGTTTGTATTTAAATTGTAGTTCAGCAAGTCCCTGCAGCAAAAGTGAGGACTGTTGGTCCAACATCGTCAGGAAGGAAGGCGCGACCACCAGGGTTTTAGAACTACAGACTAGGGTTGTCAAAAAGTATCTAGCCGAAACTCAGAAAAGTATCGATACTGAAATGTTTAATATCCCGGATACAATACTCATTTTTAAAGTATGTCGATACAGCAATTAGCCACCACCAGTGGCACCTAAACAGGAAGTCATTCATCTAAAATTGCAGAATAGGGTGAAAATGCACTGAACGCGAACACTGTAATATTGATTGAATATTTCTGCCAATGCTCTTTCAGTTTCAGACTTTTTTTTTTTGTAAGAGGTGCAGCTGCTGAGAATTATACTGTTTCTTAACAGGTTTTGGCTAAGCGTCATTTATTGTGTGCCTTGCATAGCCATAGGAAGGAACACTTAATTTGAATTTTATAAGTTTTTATCAAGCTTGCTTAATATTATGCACAGCATACAATCTTTATTGTATTTATTTATTGTATTTTTATTTATTAGAAAATATTTCTGTTGAATTTTAGAGTCTTTGTTTTTATCCTTGTGGTATGTCGAGGTATCGAATATTTTCCTTAGTATGCTCGGTTTTAGAGTTAAGAAAAGTTTAGTATCGTGAGAACCCTACTACAGACTGCTTCATGCAGCTTCTGTTCTGCATATTTCTGTTGTTCAGATCTTAATGTAGATTTCTAGACTTTATTTGTAGGGGGGTCTCTGAGAACATGTCCTGCAAGCACAGATCATCACTCACTGGCAGCGGGGTTGCTAAGCAACAGAGGAGACTTTGATAGTATGTTTACCAAAGTCTAAAGAAGGTGGAGCAGAAACCTGAAACAGACTGAGGTCTGGGCCGAGGAGGGAAAGGAACTGGACCCAATATGGCAGCTGGGAATAGACTCCAAGTCAGCCAATGTTTAAAGCACATCAGCCATGATGGTTCAGCTGGAGGCGTTCGGCGGATCAGCAGGAGATGAACCCGCAGCATCAGTAGACAGGCTGAGAATGATGTTCTGTGGAAGGGCGGGCCCACGTGGCGTCAAACTCTCATCTCTGCCAAATAACGCTTCTCACAGCTTTTTCACCACCATTTCATAAGAACTTGATAAATGACATAAATTGAGCAACGAGATTGAAGCAGTGAAACAATGAAAATAGTTAAAGTGTTTCTGCTGCAGCTATCAGAGTTTACCAGGAGCAGATAAATCGACCTGCAGAGCAATATTATACAGCAACGTTTACCGTCACCACAGAAACTTTTATTTTACCATCTACACCACAGAAACTTTTATTTTACCATCTAACCACAGAAACTTTTATTTTACCATCTAAACCACAGAAACTTTTATTTTACCATCTAAACCACAGAAACTTTCATTTTACCATCTAAACCACAGAAACTCACGGTAAGATTTTCAGACCCGTTTATTGAAATGAACGCATCACATTCATTGGGTGCAGATGTTTCCCTCTAAGGCTGGAACGCTGCAGGACGTTACAGTAACCTTCTTCCTGCAGGCTGCAGCTTTTTCTTCCCTTCTTTATAATCCTACATTAAGGCACCTAAAGGGCGGGACGTAGACATTCAGCCTGACCTGCTCTGTCTGACCCTCCTCATTATCAGGAGGATCACTACTTTATCTGTCCTCCTGAACTCTGATCATGGGAAAGTTTTCCATTTTAATGTTTCATCGTTTCGGTCCTGCTCACCATAGATGCGATGTGCGTCTCCAAACTGACTCTTTCCTCGAGAGATGAACAGATTTTATGTCATATTTTCCCCCAAAGCGGATGTTTTATTCTGTAACCGCGTCTCTCTTCCAGTCAGACCCACTAACTGCTGCTGAAATAGACCAGGGCTCTGTCTCAGTCGGAGCTACGCTGCCCCCTGCTGGAAATCAGCCCCATTGACTTTCACTGAGAGCTAAACGCCACCATCGCCACGGAACAGACACAAATGGGATCAGGTGTGTCCCGGCTGCAACCTAACGCCTTATAGTAACGGAGTCGACGTAACCAGTAATGTCGTCAATCAATTAGCAGTGTGGTGGTCTGCGTTCTGCCTCAGCAGTCTACAGACCAGACAGCTGAGGCTTCTGGTCACAGATTATACCTTAGAGGAGAAGCTAACCTGCAGACGCTCCTTCCTGCTGATCTCCAGGTGTCTGCTGGCAGGTATGCGCTCCCAGGTGGGACCTTTTTCTCCTCTTTTCCCTGTCTGACCTACTTTTCCTGTCTTTGGTTTTCCTTCTTCTCATCCTATCCCTGGCCACAGCACTGTCCCCTACTCTGTCTTCTGGAATAAAGAAGGATGTTTGACATTCTCTGATGGAAGGACACAGATTTCCTCTCCCATTAAAGCCCACCGGCTCCTCTGGTTCTTACCTCCTAAGGCCTTGCAGGTCTCTGGGGTGTTTGAGATGTCCAGCAGAGAGCCGCTGGACAGGGAGTGCTCTGCTGATGGTCTTTTGCGTGGCGGGAAGGGAGACATTCCAGTTTCCTTGGTGAGCTGAGCAAGAGTGTCCCTGAGACGCCGGCGCTTGCGGTTACTGCTGGGCGTGGCGAGGGACAGCAAGGAGACGGCTTTCTTCATGGCGGGGCTGTCGTTCTGTTGGCCAAAGATGAAGGAATCCAGAAGATTTAATAAAGAGGCTGAGCGGTTTACCTCTGAATATGATGCATGTTACAGCATATCGGTTAAACATGACTCACCTTTTCATACAGGTACATGGACTCATCAGCTCGCGCGTCCATCTGAATGCTTCCCCAGAACCACTGGAACATGAGAGACACAGTTACTGGGACATGCATTGTCCTCCCAGTAAAACCAGCAGCTGAACAGGCTGGTTTTCATCATCTGAGCCACAGCAACCAGAAGGAGAAAAGTCTGGAAACATCTCAGACATAAAATGTTCATCTTATGAGGAGACTTTTTATTGTCCTGCATAAATAAAGATCATTTAGTTTGATCCTTTGTTAATTTTGCAGATTTTCCTTCAAACATGCAGAGCTCACCTCCTGTTTGACCACATAGAGCGCCTTAGAAGGAGGTGCAGGGAGGTCCTTCACCGAGTTCTCCTCCACCACCATGTGAGTGCACTGCTCATCTCCCAGCTCAGCATGTCCTCCACCTTAACAGGGCAGAGAGGAAAGCATCCATGGGTTCAGGAGGAGGGAAGACAGACCTCAGCTATGATTCAAATCATAAAATCCACCGACTGATGGACGCCATCTGAGCCATGGAGGTCACCGCCACATTTTCACTGAGAGCTTTTCAAACTGCTCAGTGCTGCCCCAAGAGGCCCAACGCTGCTATGGTTGCTATTTTCTACTGGTTGCCATGGTACCCGCTGGTAACCGTTAAATAGAGCCAGGCTGTCGCAGCACGCCATCCCGCCGCCTCAGCAGCACCTTCAAGCTAACGGCTAGAAGTTCGCTGGACTCAGCCGCCGGAGTCAGGGATGAAACGGCTCATCATGGCGTCAGAACCCGCCGTCCTCTGCTCGCCGTCTGGGACTCAATCAGAGCGAGTCTGATTTGGTGTCAGCTGATCAGCAGCCTGTTGATTTTTCTATTCACTGCTTTTTCTTAATCCTACAAGCGGTAACCTGGTTCACATGATGAAGAAGTGAAGGTGATGAACGTTTATTATTATTTATTAAGATCCCCATTAATGATCCTGGAGTCCCGATATAAAAGGATTTAACCAGGAACCATCAAAGCCGACTTCATCCTGAGTGATGAACGGATCAGCCTGCAGCTCTGCAGAGGGAACAGAACGTCCACCCGGCATTACCTGAACACCAGGTGTTCGCCAGGCCCTTCGCCAGCCGTTCGCCAGGCCTTCGCCAGGCTGTTCGCCAGTCCATCGCCAGCCGTTAAGCCAGGCCTTCGGTCTAAAGGACACTGAGAAACAGGCAGGCCAGAGAAAAGACCAAAAAGCCGTCCTCCAAAACCAATCGCTCCATTCAAAGTTTATTTTTAGCTTCTATTTAGTGACAAAGTTTAAACACATGAAGATCAATCATTCCTGGAAAAGAGGAACTAAGGGATAAAAGCATCGGGAGTTAAATTACAAACCGTGTTTCAGAGTCCTCTCCTGCATGTTGGCCTTTTCTTCCTCTGAGAAACCCAAAAAGCAGAGGACACAGTTCTGGAAGGGCGGCACTTTGAACTCTGATCGGAAATCCTCCTGGCTGGCGTGGAAATGCCTTTAGAAAGAGGAAGAGGAGAGAAGCAGCGTGACATCATCAGCATGGCTTTAAAACAGCAATCAGCTGATTTAGTCATGATCCAACATCTGCCATCGCTTTAAAACCGCTGGATGGAGAAAAGGAGCAGAGTTTTTAAAACTAGCTTCCCAGCAGGTGAATATCCAGAACTTCAGGGTCCAAAGGCAGAGAGCTGCTCCACATGTCCGTCACTGGATCAGAACCAGCAGACAGAATGAAAACAATCAGTGTTTTACTCACACATCGTCTCTTCTCTCCCACGCCTCCTCAATCCAAGATGGACAGACGATGGGCGTCCCCAGACACACCGCCAGCTGAGACAGAACGGCAAAGAAAGACAGACTTTAGGGACCAGCAGATGATGGAAGGAGACTAGGAGGAGAAGTGAGGAGCAAACACCAGATGATGGAAGGAGACTAGGAGGAGAAGTGAGGAGCAAACACCAGATGATGGAAGGAGACTAGGAGGAGAAGGGAGGAGAAGTGAGGAGCAAACACCAGATGATGGAAGGAGACTAGGAGGAGAAGTGAGGAGCAAACACCAGATGATGGAAGGAGACTAGGAGGAGAAGTGAGGAGCAAACACCAGATGATGGAAGGAGACTAGGACTAGGAGGAGAAGTGAGGAGCAAACTCCAGATGATGGAAGGAGACTAGGAGGAGAAGTGAGGAGCAAACACCAGATGATGGAAGGAGACTAGGAGGAGAAGTGAGGAGCAAACACCAGATGATGGAAGGAGACTAGGAGGAGAAGTGAGGATCTGGGATGTCAGTATCAGTCCCAGACGTCTTTCGTTACCTTTACTGATGAAACTGGTTGAGCTGTTTAGCTTTTAATGCTCAGGAAAATGTCTCTAAAAGCTTTTTATGAAAACCTTAAATGTTGTGGATTATAATAACAACGACAGGACAGTCGCTAAAGATGATGGAAGGTTGCTAGGAGGAGAATGCAGGTGACCTTCTGTTGATGTGAAGCGTCATTGTTTGCTATAATGAGCAGAGGAAGACATAGAAGATTTCCATCTTTACTGCTGAAACTGGTTGAGCCAGTTTAGCTTTTAATGCTCACCAAAATGTCTCTAAAAGCTTTTTATGAAAACCTTAAATGTTGTGGATTATAATAACAACGATGAGTGACAGTGGCTAAAGCTAAAGTCTTTCTGGATTTAATGCAGGTGACCTTCTGTTGATGTGAAGCGTCATTGTTTGCTATAATGAGCAGAGGAAGACATAGAAGATTTCCATCTTTAACCAAATGAATCATCCAGATGAGCAGGAATGTACCATGACGGTATTTCTCTCCATTAATGGAGCAGGCAACCAGATGAGTGACCTTGGTGCTCAAGTCTTTCCGGATTGTTCCTGAAGCCATATGATGAAGCACATTCGTCAGTTTTCTCTGAAAGCAAAAGGCCGTGCAGTAAATGGGACGGCATGAGAAATGGAGGGGCTGCAGAAAATAAAGGGGAAAATTCAGCTGATGAAGCCTCTGAATTAAACACTTTTAGCAGTAAATGCTAACAGGAGTCAGGCTCACGGCTCTCAGTGCTTCCTGTAAAATCATCTGAGCTTTGAACCATTCTAGTAATTCTATTTCTTTATCAGCAAACAGCTATTTGACTGGATTGATCTGAGCAGCACCCCCACCCTGACCTGGAAAATTGTTTTTACGTTTTTGTCGGCGTCTGATACGCCGCTCACATCGGGAGAAAAACGTGTTTAAAGCCGGGAACAGTGGGCTTTGTTCGGCTCTGTTCGGCATGCTGTGGGAACACCAGAGCCTGGTTGACCCACTAAATTACGTGATACCATTGAACGCATCGTACGGACGCCAGTCGCTTCTGATCCAACAAGCAGAAACATGATAAACATGGAGCAGCTTTGGTGAGACGGATTCAGACGGAAACAATAAAGCACACCGACTACACCCTGGCTTCCTGCAATGTTGTTCTCTGTTGTTTACTCTCCTGATTTCTCTCCTAGCATGATGATGTCACCAGAGATTGGGACAGACGGTACTCCGCTGGGATGCAGAGCGCTATGATCACTCCTCTAGAAACAGTTTATTAACGCCAAATTAACTTCAAATGTAGAAACTTGCCGCAGAATATGTTGGCTTTTTATTATCCCGTTGCCCAGTTGATTACGTGATGCGAAAACACCTTCCCAGCCGGGTCGCTTCCTCACAAGAGCAGACCGCCACGGCCGGCGGTCTGGAAGGTGTTTCTTCATGGATGTAATTCTTATTTATTTTTAGTAAAAATCCAGCTGATCTTCTATTTCACTGCTTGCTACGCGGCTGTGGGAGGATCTTCAAACCACATGGCAAGAAATGCATCAGAGAAGATCTGCTGCACCTTTAACAGGTCAGAATAAGTCTGGAGAGAGATGAAAGAGAAAGGATGGAAGGAAGGAGGAGACAAAACAGAGGGAAGGAAAGGAGGGAAGGAAGGAGGAGCCAAAACGGAGGGAAGGAAAGGAGGGAAGGAAGGAGGAGCCAAAATAGAGGGAAGGAAAGGAGGAGCCCTTTCTGGGATGAGGCATAGACGGAGGATGAGGCAAAGACGGAGGATGGGCAAAGACGGAGGATG
>JAGKQL010000017.1:164352-176858 GCA_018398635.1 Cyprinodon brontotheroides | reverse complement strand
CCTTAGATAGAAAACTTTTAATCAATCTGACTGGATGATCTGGTTGAACTGGAAAGTGCCTTGAGATGACATGTGTTGTCCATTTGGCGCTATATAAATAAGCTGAATTGAAATGAATTGAATCCATCCATCCATCCATCCATCCATCCATCCATCCATCCATCCATCCATCCATCCATCCATCCATCCATCCATCCATCCATCCATCCATCCATCCATCCATCCATCCATCAGATGCTGCCAAGTCTTCTAGATTAACTGAAGGTGGCTTCAGGTTATTATCTTAGACCAGATTTACAGAAATCACATCAGGGATTAAAACAGATCCTTATAAACAGCTCTATGTTATTAAAACACACTTTTACATGTTTGAAATAAAAAATCAAAGAAACTGGAAAAGAGTTTTCCTATTATAATTTCATTTTATCAGCATGAACATTATATACATTATAAGATACATAAACAACATGATGACATGGTCCATTTCAACGTTTAAAAGATAAAAACATTTTGCATGATACTTTCTAACATAAAGCATTTCCAGAAAAGAATTCATCTTTTACAACATCTGGATCAGTGAAAGAAGCTGAAGAAGAAAGTTTCATCAGTAGAAATGTCTGAGGAGATGGACCCACAGTACAGCCAGAAGAAAATGATGCCAATAAATGATGAAGTATTGCTTAATATTATTCAGAAATAACAGTTTATTCCCAGACGGCCAACCTAAAGAGTTCAGAAAACCTCAAACTTTTCTGGAAACAGAAAACTTCAAACTGTTTGATAAACTTAAGTATTAAAGTTTGAAGTTGTGACCCGTTTTACATCAAATGTAAATACTGTAAAAAATGTTAAGGAGTTAAAATCTAAACACTCCAGTTATTTACTGAAAAACCTTGAAGTTTTCTGTTTCCAGTAAAGTTTTATCATTCTGAGCGTATTCGGTTTTACAGTGTACTGAGACAGAAATGAATTCTCTGCAGATGTTTGCAGCTCATTGGTGAAAACTTTTTATTCAAAATGCTTAAGATGACAATAAGCATAAATAGTTTTTTGGTTCCCTGATTTAAAGTGGCAACTATCACAAAAAGGGCCCCTTTGCTAGATTATTAAATGCAAAACTGGTAAGAATATTTTTTATAATCTTAAAAAGCAAATACTGTGATGTAATTGTTGACTGCATGTCATAGTGAGGTCAGTAAATGGAAACTGTGCAGCTGCCGGGTTCTTCCTGTCTGACCTGCACTGTAAAATGTGACGTTGTTGCAGAAACGATGTGAGAAACTGCATCAAACTGATTTTAAGACATTCACACTTGGAATATGACCAATTAGATAACATTTACTTTCCCATTTCTAATACTTGTGCAGCCCTTCAAACAAATACTGTAGATAAAATATTAGAATGTGCCCTGACTGTGTGCAGCAGGAAAACAACAAATCAAAGTGTGAAATGTTCTTAGCAGAATCTCATTATGTAGAAATGAGTGAGTTTTTTGTTTTTTTCTCTCTGGGACATGAAGCATAACAGAAAATGGAGACAAATCAGTTTCTGAAAACAGAAACGATCATTTCCTCCGAAGGCCATCTGGCTTCTTCCCATGATTATGTTCAAAGCAGAAAACACATTAGATTTGATTTATTTTTCTGCTGGGAAGTGATTTAACTATCATTAGCTGATAAAGGAATTTGTTTTAAATTAGATTTTCTCAGATGAAAGAGGAAATGTGTTCATGTTGCACAAATCAGTTCACTTTATATGAAAAAGCCAGATATAGTCATTTAAGCATGGCTGCATGTATTGACGCTGCAGACGATGCTTTGCTTATACATCATGGACTTTTTCCACTTGAAGGGTCATAACATCTCGCTGTGGATGGAGCAGAGCGCCCCTTCATTTAACTGCAGCCGCTCTGTCAGGATGCACCAGTTCATCAGTTTGGTAGAAACTCAACTAAACTCTCCCTTTATGTGCAGAAGTTGCCATTATGATCCTGAGTCACATAAAAACTGGAATATTCTAGCATTACCAGCATGTTTTTCAGTATTTGCACTTAAAATCTTGTAAGAAACGACTTCTCATCCTGTTAAAACAATCCAGGCATTTTTCAAGCAATTTTACAGACATTAAAAGATAAAGTTAAAAAGTCTCCTCAGGAAATATTCAAACCCTTTCAGTTGCTTCATTCTTTAAAGAACATATTTCTATTTTTGTGTGTTTGTAATAAACTGAGGCCGTACGGAGATGATCTGGGGTTTGCATGAAATCTGCATGTTCTCTCTGTGCTGAAAGGGTTTAGATTTTCTATTGAGCCTCAAACAGCTGCAGAAAACTTATGATTGATTTATTTTAATGTTGCCATGATCAAACCATCCATCCACCGTTACTCCGAAGCAGCAGCGTTCTTCCCGCCCATTCCTTATAGAAGGAAGGAGACGCCTTTTCCATTCTTACTGGTTAGAATTAAAAACTTTGCTTGGTCATAAAAGACAATAAATGTCTGGATATTTAAGCTTTTAAGTTTAATGTTTCACTCCTGCACTGATTTACAGAATTAAGCAGCTTTATTTTATTGAATTTTCCCGTCTCTGTTTGCTGGTAAGGTGAAAATTTAAGAGCCTTTTATTTAAATAACTGCATTATAAAAAGATGTTCACATTTTTTTCTGTCACCAGTTTATTTTAATGTTTCCTGTCTGGAAAAAGGCAACACTTAATAAGGCTTTAGCTAAATGTATCTATGTAAATTAATCTAAGTTTCCTTTAAATATTTCATACATTTTACCAAAAATAGTTTAAATAAAATCAAGAATAATAATAAATCAAAAGTGTAATAAATAAAGGTCTGAATAATTTCTGAGGAGACTGCATATATGAAAGTATGGAAAGCAGTTAGTGGATATAATTGCTCTGCTACATTGGATTAAAATGAATTCAGGCTTTCCAGGTCTGCTGCAGCAAAGATCAGAGAATTAAAGAGAAAAAATGAGAACAGAAAGGTAGACCTGCAGTCCATCAAAAAGATCTACAACTTGTTCAAAGCTTTTCATATCAGTTGATGGATGTTTGTTTGCCGTCCATCTGTCCAAGTGCTGACGTCCATCTGTCCAAGTGCTGACGTCATTTTCTTCAAACTCTGAGCTGCTGTGCCGAGATCACTGACGATGTCTGAAAACAAACAACATAAAGAGAGTTTGTTCAGGTTTGCTGTAAAAACATGACAAATACTCTTGGTCACATTCATTTGTAGTAGTCAGTATAGAAATGCACAATCCAGACTGAGGAAGAATTAATTTAAAGGAAGGCAGACGGAGGCAGTCATTACAGACAGCAAACAAAACAAAACAAACATGACGACGCTTCACTGCTTTCCAGAGAGGCTTCAGAAACGGAGAATAAATTCTACGACCAACCAAATCAATCACATTGAAAAGATGAAGAAGGAACAAACAGAAACTTTCTGGTGATATTATTTCACTATTGTGTGAACGGTGCAGAGTCTGACATTAGCTCTGATAAGACATAAAACAATCAAAGGATAAATTCCTCAAATGTTAAACAAGTTGATCGTCTTCTCCTCTAATCCACCTAAGGAAGCAAAGCAGACATAGAACTGAGGAGGAAGAGATGCAGCATAGAAAACAGGCTGCATGTCGTTCAGCATAAACACATTCAGTGCATAAAAAAGATAATAAAGTTTGTCTAAGTATAAATCTAAGACCACTTTTAATCGAAATGAGACTTTTAAAGTCCAGCAGCAGTAAAGAATAATTGAGGCTCATCGGCCGTTTTCGATGCATCTCTGACTCTGAATCCGTCGGCTATCAGGGTTAGCCTGATAATCAGCCATTCGCTGTCAGCAGGTGAATTAGAGCAGGTGTGCATCTAAAGCTGGAGGACATCATCTGTCTGGGGCTGGAGCTGAGAAACCTCCAACGACGATGCAGGGATAAACATTCAGCACTAACTGGGAGCTGATCCAGCAGCATCAAGAATCAGCGACTTTAGAAACACGTTACAACCATTTAGTTTTTATGCACAAAAGCTCCATAAGAACACGTTCATCCTCTGGGTTTTAACATGAAAACATTTCAGAAAGTAATGGAGTAATATTACTTTTTAGTGAGCTAAGGGGAAAGGAGACTGGCACCAGAGGGCGACAGAGAGTAACTAAAGACTAGCTTTAAAAAAACAGGAAATGGAAAATAAACCAAAGATCAACAAAACAGAATTACTGAAAACTCAAAGTCCAAAATGTAAAAACCATGACACTGCTTTCCAGGAATTTCACTGATCCCAGGGATAATAAAAACGGTGCAAAGGAAGGTTTGAGTACCAGAAAATGAGATTGTAGATTTTTCTGTATATTAGTCTTAATTTGGTAAAATGTGGTTTGGGTTAAATTATTCAAATAAACTGAGAAGCTCAAACGAGCGTCTAAAGCCCTCCAATGGTTCCTGGCCTCATGGGGTCGTTAAAGACTAACGCCTCAACTTTGATCAGTTTTTAAACAGTAACAATGTTCAGACATCCAGAGATGGAATAACAGGATATCTGTCCAGAGAAAATAAATCAATTAAACTGTTTTGTTTTTTTCTTTTCCTTGCTGTCTCTGGTTCAGCCATGCAGTGGAATGCAACATTTTAACCTAACCAGCTCCAGGAAGGGGGAGTTTCAGGTGAAGTCCCAACGAAACAGTCCAATATTTGCTTTAATGTGTCTGTTTTATCTGGTCACATGGGGTAGGCAATGACCTCATCGACTGATCTGGACCCAGAATCCAGGATCCTGCAAACATGGTGCAGAAAGACCCTGGGCCAGGAACCAGACCAAGGCAGCCGTGCTACAAACACTGTGACGAAGCAAATGAAGAAAAAACACCCAATAATGCTCCTCCTTTGATGAATCCGGGTGACCGTTGCCATGGAAACGTTTGCAGGTGAAAACCAGAGGTCATTTGCAACAAGAGGCTGTTTTATGGTTCAGCCTGGCCTTTCAGTTGAAGCCAGAGAACATTGAAATGTAGGAACAGAGATCTTCTCCTCAGTGACCTTTAGTGGATTTCTGACAGGTTCATACAGATGGACAAGGTTTATTGCATCATTAGCGTTAGCTGCTAGCTCATCTACTGAGCCGCTAGATCAGGCCTCAGCTGTCAGACCAACACAAAGGAAAACTCAGTAACTCTTGAGGAAACGCTGCTTTATTTCCATTGAGGCTGAAATAAGCGAAATCAAGTTCATTTTAGTTTACCCCCCCAAAACAGCATAGTTCCCAGAACTTCAAATACAAACATGAAGAAAGCTGTATGATCCACTAAGTGTGGATAATCTATAGGTTATTCTTCATGCTCCTCATGGAGGCGAGTCTGGGAGAGAGAGACCTTTTAAAGCCCATAGATGAAGACGACAGGAGACGGTCTGGAAATATGCATGAGTCGATGAAAAACGAGCCGAGTTACAGCGAAACGAACTTTTATCTTACAGAATAAGCTCTTTTATCCAAACAGCCACCAAGCAGAGGCGGCTTGCTCATAAAGATGGATGCCGTCTTCTGCCTGCAGATCAGGGAGGAAACAGACGCAGTTCTCATCAGAAGGTCCTTTTTCCACCCGCTTCCCACAACTCCATGCTAGACACCATGAAAAATAAACTAAGATTCATCAATAAATCCAGCAGAGTCACTGATCTGGTTGACTTGGATCTATAAAGTGACCTGAGATGAGGCTCACAATAAAAACACAGGGAAAGAAACAGAATAGCAAATGATGCCTGTTAGCATCCAGCTAATGTCTGATATTTATAAAGTATCAGTATAATGAATTCCTCTCAGTTAAAATCCTTCTGGATCATTTCTGCGAGCGATTCTTTTATGGATCACTTTTATTTACGGATCTATTCTCTTCTCTCTATGGTTTTATTAAAGCCTCCTTTAGGACGACAGCGACTGCAGATGTTTTTGGGTGTCAGTTCAGACCTGAAATACTAAAATATACTGTTGAGTTGGATTTGGAAAATCACTTTGCATACGCTAAATGTTTACATTTGTGTGCCCCCCCCCCCCATGCATTTGCACAGCTTGTTTACCAGAATGTGATCTGCATATTGATGAAGCCACACATGTCAATAAAGTTTGCATCCAATGTCTCTGGATTATCTGCTCTGTGTCACAAAGCAAAACCTGCACAGAGAGAATTTTCTGTCTTTTAGCAGATTTGATTGGCAAAGGGTTACAGCAAACAGTTTCAAAGAGTGATGTCACAATGAGGCACCTCTGGCTCTCATGGTGACATCACTCGTAATCCCCAGAGGTGCGATGCAAGGCAGCCATTTTAGATTTTGAAGTCAAAGTTAGTAAGACAGTGGTAACAAGTTCTGTTCAAATTAAAATGAAACATAACTAAAACACATCCGTCAGTTAACCTGTGCCATGGATACACATGCACCTAACATAGAATGCTAATTTTATCAGCCCTCTATTCAGTTTTAAATAACATCTAACTGCCTGTAGCTTCAGGCTTAGCATGCATGCAGCAACTCTTTAACAGGAAGACACCTTCAGCAGAACCAGGGTCCGTGTGAACGGTTTCTACCTTGATGGACTGGGCATAAATGGTGAAAAAGAAAAGAACAAACAGAAGTGACCTGCTGACCATCGGCTGCCTTCAGCTCAAAATCAATATTTCACTCAATCAAATGAATATTCCTCTTTAAGGTTTTATGATTAATATGCAGTTTCTGTTCCTTTAAATAAAAAACCTGCTATGAACTAAATAGACTGAGTCAGCGGGGGTCCAACACCTGCTGATTCCACATCGACCATAGAGACAAACCTGACAACAAGCAGCCCTGCTGAAAACAGGTGGAAAAAATCACTTTGTTTACTGAAACGGAGGAACTGTTTGATATTTAGGAGTTCCAGATACTAAAGACAGATACTGTTAACAGTCACAGACAAACTTCCTCTAAGACCTTGAAAAGGTTAAAAACTGAAACTTTATGAAATAATAAAACCTACCAATTTCCAGTTTCTGCTTCCTCCAAAAACTGAACCATGTCTTTGGTTTCCAGAGAGAGATCCTTGGCTTCACATGCTGCATACGTTAGCTGCACCCGGTAGCGACTGCTGTCAGCCTGTAGGAAGAAATGAGTTTAAAGCATCGCAGATAACAGAAACTACAGGCCTTCCTACTGCATTAAAAGGGCCAAAAATACTCTGATCTTAATTAGCTTTGGTCTACAGGTCATGATATCTTTGTAAAATAAATCATGCAACCAGAACAAAAAGTTATGAATTAATTTCCATTTAGTCCAACTGCTCTATCTACAGATACTATTTATAATTTCCTTCTACTGATAAACACAGAAGCTGCATCTCGGCTTTTGTTAGAGAAATGTCAGTGAATTATTTGAAAAGTGTTGATCAATTTATTTTCCAATATGTTAGTGTGGCTTTAACTGCATAGGAAGAAGGGTGCTGATTTCAGGGAAGTCAACACTGATTTATAGAAGTATAAAAGTTTGTTTTCTCTCTTAAATGTCAGTTGGTCATGAAGAACTAATTCAGCTGCAGAAGGAACCAGTTGTTTTAAACTGAAAGTGATTTCAGAGATGAGAGGAAATGTGGACAATGCAGAAATAAAGGGATGATTTATGTAAAAGCCATCTTGTTTCATCTGGTTCTTTATTAAGTCATTCTTAGTGTCAATAATTCACAAAGTTTCATAAAATTAAATGTGAAATAAAGATATTTTTATTATGTAGCTGTTTAAGTTCAGCCACTACAGACTATAATCAATCTATGTGTGTTTGAATCTTGTTTAACAGCCACATACATTCTTATTGCTGCTTTCATCCTCAGAAGAGTTGGAGGATTCTTCTCCACTGGAGGGAATCGTCTCAAAGTCCTCTGTGTCCATGGAGGGGAGTCTTCTCTGGGTCCACCCTAGGGACAAAACAGAACTTTAGCTCGCATTTTAGGTCCCATTGGCACATTAGGACACATTTTAGGTCCCATTGGCACATTAGCACACATTTTAGCTCCCATTGGCACTTTAGCTCGCATTTTAGCTCCCATTGGCACCTTAGCTTGCATTTTAGCTCCCATTGGCACTTTTAGCTCGCATTTTAGGTCCCATAGGCACTTTAGCTCGCATTTTAGCTCCCATAGGCACTTTAGCTCGCATTTTAGCTCCCATTGGCACATCAGGACACATTTTAGGTCCCATAGGCACTTTAGCTCACATTTTAGCTCCCATTGGCACATTAGCTCGCATATTTTAGCTCCCATTGGCACTTTTTTAGCACACACATTTTAGGTTCCAAAGGCACTTTTTTAGTTCCCACGCTCTCAGCTCTATTTAGCTCCCATTGGCACATTAGCACGCATTTTAGGTCCCATAGGCACATTAGCACCCACGTGCCCTAGGTCCAATAGGCACTTTAGCTCACATTTCCAGCTCCCATTGGCACTGGCACGGTAGCTCGCATTTTAGCTCCCATTGGCACTTTAGCTCGGTCATTTTAGCACCTCCCATTTTAGGCACTTTAGCTCACATTTTAGCTCCCATTGGCATACTTTTAGCTCCACATTTTAGTCAGAGATTTGTACCCATTGGCACCTTAGCACACATTTTAGCTCCCATTTGGCACATTAGCACGCATTTTAGCTCCCATTGGCACTTTAGCTCAATCATTTTAGCTCCCATTGGCACCTTAGCACTACATTTTAGCACATTTGTTCCAAAGGCACTTTAGCTCGCATTTTAGTTCCCATTGGCACATTAGCTCGCATTTTAGCTCCCAAGTGGCACTTTAGCTCACATTTTTAAGCTCCCATTGGCACTTTAGCCTGCGCACATTTTTAGCTCCAATTTAGCTCTCGCACCCTTAGCTCTGCTAAGTTTAGCCCACATTAAGTCCTTATAGGCGTACTTTTTAGCTCGTATTTTGGTCCCCATTGGCACTTTTAGCACAGTATTTTAGCTCCCACATGGCACCTTAGCTCGTGATTTTAGCTCCCCATGGGCACATTAGCTTTACATTTTTAGGTCTCCATAGGCACTTTTAGCTCACATTTTAAGATTCCACTGGCACTTTTAGAAACGCATTTTAGCTCCCATTGGCACTCTGAAGGTTTTGAGTCCCCGATGGCACATTAGCTCGCGATTTTGCAGCTCCCATTGGCACATTAGCTCATTTTGCAGCTCCTAGATTGGCGCCATTGAAGCACATTTTAGCCCCCATTGGCTGTTGGCTCGCATTTTAGCTCCCATTGGCACACATTAGTTCCCATTTTAGCTCTTATTGGCACCTTAGCTCGCATTTTAGCTCCTTATTGGCACCTATTAGTACTTAGCATTTTAGGTCCCATAGGCACTTTAGCTCGCATTTTAGGTCCCATTGGCACATTAGCACACATTTTAGGTTCCCATGTGGCACATTAGCTCGCATTTTAGGTCCCATAGGCACTTTAGCTCGCATTTTAGCTCCCATTGGCACTTTAGCTCGCATTTTAGCTCCCATTGGCACTTTAGCTCACATTTTAGCTCCTCCCATTGGCACCTTAGCTCACATTTTAGTTCTTTATTGGCACTTTTAGCTCGCATTTTAGCTCCCATTGGCACTTTTAGCTCGCATTTTAGCTCCCATTGGCACATTAGCACACATTTTAGGTCCCATTGGCACTTTAGCTCGCATTTTAGCTCCTTATTGGCACCTTTAGCAGACACATTTTAGCTCCCATTGGCACATTAGCACACATTTTAGGTCCAATAGGCACTTTAGCTCACATTTTAGGTTCCATTGGCACATTAGCTCGCGTGCATTTTAGGTCCCATAGGCACTTTAGCTCGCATTTTAGGTCCCATAGGCACTTTAGCTCACATTTTAGCTCCCATTGGCACTTTAGCTCGCATTTTAGCTCCCATTGGCACATTAGCACATTTTAAAGTCCCTATTTTTAGTTTCGTGATTTTAGTTCCATTTGGCACCTTAGCACGCATTTTAGCTCCCGGCAGGCACTTTAGCACTTTATTTTAGCTCCCATTGGCACCTTAGCTTGCATTTTAGGAATCCCATTGGCACTTTAGCTCACATTTTAGGTCCCATTGGCACTTTAGCTCGCATTTTAGCTCCCATTGGCACATTAGCTTCGCATTTTAGGTCCCATAGGCACGGCTTAGCTCGCATTTTAGCTCCCATCCCCAAGCACTTTAGCTCGCATTTTAGGTCCCATAGGCACTTTAGCTCGCATTTTAGTCCCACTGGCACCTTAGCACACATTTTAGCTCCCATAGGCACTTTAGCTCGCATTTTAGCTCCCATTGGCACACTTAGCACACATTTCCAGCTCCCATTGGCACATTAGCACACATTTTAGGTCCCATTGGCACTTTAGCTTGCATTTAAGGTACCATTGGCACTTTAGCTCGCATTTTAGCTCCCATTGGCACTTTAGCTCACATTTTAGCTCACGGCATTTTAGCTCATGCACTTTAGCTCATTTTTAGGTCCTTATTGGCACTTTAGCTCGCATTTTAGCTCCCATTGGCACATTAGCACACATTTTAGCTCCCATTGGCACTTTAGCTTACATTTTAGCTCCCATTGGTACTTTTTAGCACACATTTTAGCTCCCATTGGCACTTTAGCGCATTTTAGCTCCATATTGGCATTTTAGCTCGCACAGCTCCATTGGCACTTTAGCTCGCATTTTAGCTCCCATTGGCACTTTAGCTCGCTCACATTTTAGCTCCCATTGGCACCTTAGCTTTGCATTTTAGCTCCCATTGGGCACATTAGCTCTCGCATTTTAGGGTCCTATAGGCAATTTTTTAGCTCTGATTTTAGCTCCCACTGGCACCTTAGCTCACATTTTAGGTCTACAAAGGCACTTTAGTACATTTCAGTCCCCACGTAAGTACTTCACCTCGTGATTTTATAGGCACATAGGCACTCTAGCTCCCGTGATTTTGTGTCCACTTGCACTTTTAGCCTCAGCTCCCATTGGCACAGCACATTTTAGCTCCCATTGGCACTTTTAGCTCGCATTTTAGGTCCCATAGGCACTTTTAGCTCGCATTTTAGCTCCCATTGGCACTTCATTAGCTCGCATTTTAGCTCCCATTGGCACTTTAGCTATTGAAGCATTTTAGCTCCCGTTTCTTTTAGGCACTTTAGCTCGCATTTTAGGTCCCATAGGCACTTTAGCTCGCATTTTAGGCTCCCATTGGCACTTTAGCTCGCATTTTAGGTCCCATAGGCACTTTAGCTCACATTTTAGGTCCCATTGGCACTTTAGCTCACATTTTAGCTCCCATTGGCACATTAGCACACATTTTAGCTCCCATTGGCACTTTGTCTTATCCTATAACATTAGATTAAGTTGGTCTGTTTCATAAAATTAGTTCCTCTGACTAAGATGTAGAAACGTCTGAGGAACATAATGGAGCTTTTCCTGTGATGTGCAGAGGTTAGCTTCCATGCACATATTATGTTCAATATAATAAATGTAAGAGAGTGCAGACTAAGTTGAACTATTTTAACCAAATGTGACCTAAGTTACAGTTACAGAATCCCAACATACAGGAAGCAGAACTTTACTATAACTGGATAAACTCTTTGAATGCAGCTTCTGAACTGATGCAGATGCGCTGACAGGTGGAGCTTCCATATACACCAAATATATTTCAAAACCTGGTGCAATAACTTTTTTTTATATTCAATACCCAGTGCAATAGCTATATACACGACCAATTAAAAAGCTCTGGGGGTCACATTGAAATGTCCTTATTTTCTGAAGGAAAAGCTCTGTACTTTTCAATGAAGATAACTTTAAAACTAGTCTTAACTTTAAAGAAATACACTCTATACATTGCAATGTGGTAAATGACTATTCTAGCTGCAAATGTCCGGTTTTTGGTGCAATATCTACATAGGTGTATAGAGGCCAATTTCCAGCAACCTGGCAGTGTTTCTAATGGTACAAATGTGTTTTCTCATTGGCCCAGAAGGCTAATTGGATGATTAGAAAACCCTTGTGCAATCACATGTTCACACATCTGAAAACAGTTTAGCTCGTTACAGAAGCTACAAAACTGACCTTTCTTTGAGTTTCTGGAGCATCACATTTGTGGGGTCAATTAAACGCTCAAAATGGCCACTGAAAAGAGAACTTTCATCTGAAACTCCACAGTCCTGATTTCTTGTTCTTAGAAATGAAGGCTACTCCATGCGAGAAATTTCTAAGAAAATTGAAGATTCCTACAACGCTGGTGTACTACTACTCTCTGTGAGGACAGCACAAAACAGGCTCTAACCAGAGTAGAAAAAGAGGCGGAAGGTCATGCGCACAACTTTGAGCAAGAAGATAAGATATTAAGTATAGAGTCCCTGCTTTGTAGAAACAGACGCCATTCACAGTCCCTAACTGGCATCTTCATTAAATAGTACCAAGAAAAACACCAGTGTCAACATCTACAAGAGTGAAGAGGCGGCTGCAGGATTCTGG
>JAGKQL010000017.1:134720-163852 GCA_018398635.1 Cyprinodon brontotheroides | reverse complement strand
TGAGTACAGTAACGAAGTATTTGTACTTCGTTACTTCCCATCTCTGAAAATGGAGGGAAAAAAGTGCTGAATGTTGGAAAAACTGTTAATCATCTCTCAGTTTATGTTTACATTTTATCACCATTTTTACATTTCATCACTGCAGCACTTCAGGAAATGGAAATATATATCTTGAGAGCAGTACTGAACGAAACATACAAATAAAGTTTGTCTAAGTCTAAGTTGTATCAGCTGTAGGCAGGAAGGACGTGTAATGGTCTGTCTGGCATCTGGAGAAGGCTTTGACTGCAGTGGTGTTTTCATCAATGACAAAATTATTTTGTTGATCCTCCTTTTTTGTCACGACGATAGCGAGAACTGACGAGCTAAACATGGATCTTTGGTGAAGAAAACATGACGAGTCATGGCTGTGAGTTTTCATCAGTAAATAAAAACGTTAGCAGGTGATCTCTCAGACATTTAAGATTATTCATTGTGTTGTAATCTGCTGAGCGGTATCGGCCGTGCTGCCGCGTCCTGTTTGGTCATGCCTCCCACCTTAACATTGCGGCGGTGCAGATTCTGCATGACCACAGATGGACTCACGGCAGCAGCAGCATGGGAGGGAAATAATCCAGAATGGTGGATTGCTGCATGCTGAACTCTGAAAACTCTGACTTGTGCGAAATCTGTCTATGCAGTTGCTTACCTCAGAGTCTCGCATTCGCTCACACTGATGGTTCAATCTCAGCAGTATGGCTCTTCCTGGCCTGGCTACTTAATAAACTATGTGGTTTTATCTTCCTCTGCCAGTGTAAAAATCATTTTATTAGGATTTTATTTCTTCAGCTCAAAACTTGCAAAACCTTTGTAATTTCTACCCAAAAGGAAACCTCTAAATTATATATCCAAAGCAAATATTTATTTGCTTACTGTTTAATGTTGATAAAGATCAGATAAAAAGGTACATAGATCTTTGAATATTTCTCCTAGTTCTTATTTCTATCTATTCAAATAAGATGCAAGCATTTACTTGTATTTCCATTAAAACTTTGAATATTTCAACATTGTTCAGTTAACATATTTTTTTTTTTAAAATGCTTAGGTACTGATCGCCATGGCATCATAAGGCAATTATGTAGGGTTCTTTGTGTAATTTTTCTATAGCAGACTCCTGTAATTTAAATCTATGGTTTCCTGAGCTTGGCGATAACCAAAAATTATATTTCCTATAAAACCTTAAATGGCCAAGCTCCATCCTTATATCAGAGATCTAGTTGTTCCTTATGTTCCTAACAGAACACTTCAATTTACTCAATCTGCAGGTTTATTAGTGGTTCTAGAATTTCTAAAAGTAGAATGGGAGGCAGATCTTTTAGTCATCAGGCTCTCTCCTGTGGACCCAATACCACCAGTTTTAGTGAGTGAGGCAGACACCCTGTGTCTACTTTTAAGGCTAGACTTCCCACAAAGCCAAACCCACAGCCTAAGCATACACACATTTTTCACCAAACCAGCCTCTGCATCCATCACGAGCCGGCGTTTCGAGGGGGTCTGTAAGCGATCTTTTTTTATTCAGCCTTCAGAGTGGGAAGATTTTTGAAACGCCGTTTTCGCGTTTCCATCTTTAAAACTCTAACCGCATTTTTTTTACAGGCATGCGTCATTAAAGCATTAAGCCTCTAAACAACATCGCAGCGACACAGTATCCCTACAACAACAATGGCGCCGTGCTGTGTGTTGAATGGTTGCTGCTAATGCTACTCACCCTGCTGTCGGGACTTACAACAGCAGGATCTTCTTCTTCTGGAATATCTCCAGGAAGAACAAGAGCAATATCCGACGACATGGTTCAGCACCTGAATTTGAAGCTGAACCCGCGAAAATGGGCCATAGGAAGGCATGTATAATATAAATATTAGTCGCGCGTATACCCAACATTTTAAGATGCGCCCTATTTTTGCTTTGGCACCACAAGCGCCACTTACAGGCCTGGCATACATTTTGCAGCGTTTTTATGCATTAGTGTGGGCCGATCACATTTATTTTCGTCTCCGTCTTCTGACAAGCGTTCTGTAAAATATTAAGCGTTTCCTGTCCCGTTTTGACTTAGTGTTAGTCGGGGCCTGAAAACTTTCCTTTTATGATAAAACTTCTAGTTAGAGTGGCTCAGGTTATCCTGAGCTATCTCTATAGTTATGCTGCTATAGGCTTAGACTGCTGGAGGGACATAGGGACCCCTTTTTCATCATTCTGCTTCATTCTATCTCTATTCTCCCACTCTGCAGAATCTGTTAGTTCAATCTCGATGGTTTGCTGCTCTGCCGCTTTTCTCATAGTAGCTTCATCTGGTCTGTTCCTGTTTGGCTGTGACTCCATCCTGGAGAGAAATATCAAGCTGTGCTGCTGCCATCAACACCTTTGTTTTATAGATGTTGGAGATAGAGCCTGTTTTTCCAGTGTAGTCCTGTTTCTCTGACTGTGACTAACTGGGATGTGCTCTCTTCATCCTCTGACATGGGGAGCTGGCTAGGAGCTCGTCTGCCTGGCTGTGTGTTTCCTGGACGGGGCCGCCTTTTACAGCTGCTTTTTGTGTCTCTGCTTCTGTCTCCTTGAACCCCAGTTAGCGGCCTCAGCAGATGGCAGCTCACACTGAGCCTGGTTCTGCTGGAGGTTTCTTCCTCTGTTAAAGGGAGTTTTCCTCTCCACTGTAAAACACAAGCATGCTTAGTGTGAGGGGATTGTGTTGAGTCAATGAGTCCGATGCAAATCAACTGGTTTTCCTTAGATAGAAAACTTTGAATCAATCTGACAGGTTGATCTGGTTGAACTGTAAAGTGCCTTGAGATGACTTGTGTTATGAACTGATGCTATGGAAAGAAACTGAATTGAAATTGAATTGAAAATTTCCAAAGTAGAAAGAAGAAATATTTTTGTTATTTTTTGGAGTAATAACAATTGATTGATCTGTGTGTAATGCATCATTCATAGTAGATCAGGAAGTGTTTGCTTTTGGATGAAAGCTTATACGTCTAAAACCATTCCTTTATTAGACATTTTGTTTTTCTGTGCGCTATATTAACCAATGCGATTTTTTTTACTAGATCTGCTATTTTCAACACTTTTGTGAGACACTTTTTTATAAAGTAGGGCATTAATTCATAAAAAAAATCTATTATTTTAATTTTAGAAATAATTGTTTTGCCCAACAGCAGTGATGAACTGTACAGCAGCAATTGTATCTCCAACAATTGCTGTATTTAGGCAAGAGCTGTCAGTTGTAATTGTAATGTAATTGTAAAAGTTAGCTGTTTTATGAGGTGCTACATAAAAGTGAATAAAAATAGAGTAAAGCCTTTTTGAGTTTTATTCAACTAAAACCAAATAAATCTATTACATATAGTAATGACTAAAACATGACTAAAGCTAAAAATAGTTTTCATCTTGAAGACAAAAACTAAGTAAATCTAAGATGCCTGTCAAAACAACATTGTTTGACTGAAGACACTGTTGGTGCTACACAGTCTGCTCTGTAAACCATAATGTTCTTCATTTTATAAAGAAGTCGTCTTTGTGAAATGATCTCCAGAGGTTATAGAGGAGTTCCTAGAGCAGAGCTGGCCATCTTTGTCAGAGTTTCGTTTCACCATTTGCTCTGATACTGTTACCCCAGCAGATGATGGCAGAATAGATCACACTCTCCACACCCCATCTATAAACGCTATGCAGCATCTTCTAAGCGTCCTCTGGGAGTCCAGTCTGCTCTGTTTCTTCTTCTTCTAGATGGCTTCACAGTTGCTTCTCCAATCAAGTTTTTTGTCCAGGTGAACAACAAGGTATTTCTACTCCTCCACCACCTCCACTTCCTCTCCAATGATGGTATCTGGATTAAACTTGCTCCTGTTTCTCCTTAAATCTACAATCATCTCTGTTGGTTTTGTTGACATGCAGGATCAGATGATTGTTTCCACAGCATTTTACAAAGCGGTTTACCAGCTCCCTGAACTCAGCTTCTTGTTCATCTCAATGACTGCAAAGTGAGACATGTATAGAGTAAAAAGCAATGGTGAGATTACTTCCCCATGTGCTATCATATGCAATCAACTGCTTGCATATTAGTTTGTCTTTAATAATCCGCTAATAGGGCCCAAGAACAATTGTGTGCTTCATTATATGACCGAAGAAAAAAAACCAAAAATATTTAAAAACATTCTTTTTGTCATAAACATAATTTAAACATACATACAATTTATATGGAAATGAACATAAATGTTCTAACCAAAACAATATCTATATATAGGCTTGAATAAAAAGTCATTATTTCTTTATCTTAGTAGTTATTCATCTGAGAATAATTAATTAATTTTCATGTTCAGGTCAATTTTTCACAGAAACTAAGCTCAATGCACTTTCCCCTGATTTCATCAACATTTTTCCTTATATGATGGTAAATATTACATTATTAAATATTACAAAATAAATAAGTTATTGGTCCTGGCAGTTTTTCTGAGAACTGAGATTCCCGCCCCCTTTTTTCATTCAGTTAAACTGTTTTGAGTGACATCTACAGGTTTCATGAATTATAATTCCAGGACACAAAATGCCTTCTTGTTTACCTTCCCTTGAAAAACTCCAGATAATTTAAAATATTCAAAATATTTCATAAAATTCAAAGTTCTTTGATGACAAATTGAATGGAGAAGTTTTGCATTTGCAAACCGGTTTGCAAGTAGAAAGCAGATCTTCAAAGAAGTCGCAATTCAGCAACAATTCATGAATATATCCATGTCCTGCTCTAATGAACTAACTGCATACATTTATGAGCAGAGGATATGCAAATGTAAATATTTATCGATTTTCAATTCTAAAACTTACATGTGCAAATTTTGCATCTTCTTTTAAGCACTTCAGGTGCAAACATTTTTGCTTTCTTATATGCTTGCTTGAAGACTTTTTGATACGGCAGGAAGGAGCCACACAAGCTCTTCTACTTCATCATAAAGAAGTGGGTCGGACACAAGCCCCCCCTCCTATAACATTATCACTATAACATTATATAAACAGGGACCAATCACTATAACATTATATACAGGGACCAATCACTATAACATTATATACATAGACCAATCACTATAACATTATATACATGGACCAATCACTATAACATTATATACATGGACCAATCACTATAACATAATTCATACTGTAACAGGGACCAATCACTATAACATTATATATATGTAGGCTGGTAATTCCGGACCAATCACTATAACATTATATACTATGGACCAATCACTATAACATTATATACATGGACCAATCACTATAACATTATATACAATCACTAAGTAACATTATACATGGACCAATCACTATAACATTATATACAATGGACCAATCACTATAACATTATATACATGGACCAATCACTATAACATTATATACATGGACCAATCACTATAACATTATATATATGGACCAATCACTATAACATTATATACAGGGACCAATCACTATAACATTATATACAGGGACCAATCACTATAACATTATATACATTATATAAATGGACCAATCACTATAACATTATATACATGGACCAATCACTATAACATTATATACAATCACTATAACATTATATACAGGACCAATCACTATAACATTATATACATGGACCAATCACTATAACATTATATACAGTGGACCAATCACTATAACATTATATACATGGACCAATCACTATAACATTATATACATGGACCAATCACTATAACATTATATACATGGACCAATCACTATAACATTATATAAATGGACCAATCACTATAACATTATATACAGGGACCAATCACTATAACATTATATACATTATATGGGGACCAATCACTATAACATTATATAAATGGACCAATCACTATAACATTATATACATGGACCAATCACTATAACATTATATACAGGGACCAATCACTATAACATTATATAAATGGACCAATCACTATAACATTATATAAATGGACCAATCACTATAACATTATATACAGGGACCAATCACTATAACATTATATACATGGACCAATCACTATAACATTATATAAATGGACCAATCACTATAACATTATATAAATGGACCAATCACTATAACATTATATACAGGGACCAATCACTATAACATTATATAAAGTTATAGGACCAATCACTATAACATTATATACATGGACCAATCACTATAACATTATATACATGGACCAATCACTATAACATTATATACAATGGACCAATCACTATAACATTATATACATGGACCAATCACTATAACATTATATACATGGACCAATCACTATAACATTATATAAATGGACCAATCACTATAACATTATATAAATGGACCAATCACTATAACATTATATACATGGACCAATCACTATAACATTATATACATGGACCAATCACTATAACATTATATACATGGGACCAATCACTATAACATTATATACATGGACCAATCACTATAACATTATATAAATGGACCAATCACTATAACATTATATACATGGACCAATCACTATAACATTATATACATGGGACCAATCACTATAACATTATATACAGGGACCAATCACTATAATATTATATAAATGGACCAATCACTATAACACCAATCATTATATATATACATGGACCAATCACTATAACATTATATACAGGGACCAATCACTATAACATTATATACAGGGACCAATCACTATAACATTTATAATCACTACACAGGACCAATCACTATAACATTATATATGGACCAATCACTATAACATTATATACCACCAATCACTATAACATTATATAAATGGACCAATCACTATAACATTATATAAATGGACCAATCACTATAACATTATATAAATGGACCAATCACTATAACATTATATACAGGGACCAATCACTATAACATTATGTAAATGGACAATCACTATAATATTATAGAAATGGACCAATCACTCACTATATACAGGGAAATCACTATGACATTATATACAGGGACCAATCACTATAACTTTATATACATGGACCAATCACTATAACGTTATATACATGGACCAATCACTATAATATACATGGACCAATCACTATAACATTATATACATGGACCAATCACTTAACATATACTTTGACCAATCAATAACATTATATAAATGGACCAATCACTATAATATTACTAATATCATATTATAATATCACTATAACATTATATACAGGGACCAATAACCAAGATCTGAGACAGTCTGCGTGTTACAACACTGCCCTCTGCTGGTCGGCTGCAGAAGATTCATGACTGTCTTCATACTATACTTCCACAGGAGAATAAATTGATTTTACAACATTAAATTAATACCTTGTCTGAATTAACACACTGTTGTTTTCTTATGGTAAAACCTAACATGATTTAGCTCTACAGGTAATATAACCTATTCTATTATTGTATTTTTGATTATCTAAACAGTCAGCTGCAGAAAAAAAGGTTGATTATTACACACAGTCCAGAGGATAAATCTACACACTGAATTAATTGTTTTTTCTTTAAATGAAACCTTAGGCTTTACATTTTGGAAATCATGTTTCTGAATTTCCCTGCAATAATGTATTTTGAGTTTATTGTGCTTATGGAACGCAGCACAGTGCCACAGGAAACCGCTGCGTTGTTAATATTGAGATTGTTATTGAAATTGTTTATGACTGAGTTTTTTTGTTAACTTTGTAATGAAACAGTTGAATAAAAAATGTCTCTGGGTGGTTTTCAGGGCTTTGGAGAATCTGGTCAGACAGTGACTGTAAATTAAACTGGTTTTCACATAATGAGTTTGATTTGTTCAATGTAAGTTTCAACAGATTTTAAAGAAAAGAGATTCTCAGGAAAGTTTCCAGGAATTAAGGTAAAATGCTTTGACACATGTTTATTATTCATAGTGCTCTAAAAACCCTCCTGGGGCATTTAAAATTTCATTTTCTTTTATTAACCCCAAGGGAAATTAAAGGTTGCAGTAACTAATGGGCAGTGCTTCAATGTTGCTGCGTGTGCAGGGAGGAAAGATCTGCTGTAGAGGTCTGACCTGCTCCAGATCTGCAGAAGCATCTGACTGAAGACACTGTTGGTGTTTAAAATCTTCTGCAGAGGCTGGTCACTGTTGTCCATGATGTTTGCTTTATGGAAGGTTCTTCTCTGTGAAATCATCTCCAGATGTTTTAGAGGAGTTCCTGGAACTGAGCCGGCCTTCTTTAGCAGCTTAAGGTTTTTAAGTCAACAGCTCTGGATACTGTTATTGCAGCATGACGATGGCAAGAGAGATGTCACTATTCACAACAGACGATCTGTAGCATCTGGCTGCCAGAACCGGTTCTTTCGGTTTAATCTGCATGTTTTCTAAGCCAGAACAAGGCTTTTGTGCTGGTCCACTCTCTAGGAAGCCTGGAACTCTAATCCACTAATCTAGAAATGTTGAATTGAAAAAGCTTCCTGGTGGAAGAGAAACGTCTTTAAACCTTCAGGAAAACGAAGTCCACTGGTTTGTTATTTTTAATTTTTTTGGAATCACCAAGGGATTTCTACTTCCTCCCTCCACTTCTCCTCCAGGATGTTAACAGGCTTCAACTTGTTCCTGTTTCTTCTGTAATCATCTCCTTGTTTTGTTGACCTTCAGGATCAGATGATTGTTTCCACACCATGCCACAAAACGCTTCACCAGCTCTCTGTCCTCAGCTTCTGCTCCATCTTTGATGCTCCCAATGACTGCAGAGTCATCCCAGTATTTCTGCAGATGACAGGACTCTGTCTGGTCCTGGAAGTCAGAGGTGAACAGAGGAAAAAAGGAATGGAGAGAGTACCGTCCCCTGTGGTGCTCCTGTGCTGCTGGATCAGACAGCTGAGCCTTCAGTCTACCAACCTGTGGTCTGTTTGTCAGGTAGTCTTTGATGCCTCCACCTGATTGTTAGGTATGGTTGCTAATTGACCTTATTACTAAAGATAAACCCAGAGATTTAATCTTTAAACATGAGGTGAAAATATATCATGTCTAACTGCAAACATACCTGGATTATGTAGACTTCTTCTCTGCCGTTATACCACACCTCAAACTTTTTATGGTCTCCTTTAACATTTTCTGTTATTCCCACTGAACTCATCTAGATGGTCAAGAAGAGAAAAAGATGCAGGAGACATGAGCAGCGATTTAATAAACCAGCTTCTGTTATAACTACTGTATCTGCAGCTTTCCAGGCTTCACTGTCTTTATCCACAACATGATTTATGCTGGAGAAATGATTAGACTCATAGATATAGACAGAATAGATTCACCTGCCCACTGTAACAAAGTCACTACTGAATGTGTTCTTAGTAAAGGTTCGAAGCGTACGGTGATGAGTTAGAAGGACAAGACTTACACATTTCATTTGTTTTTTTTAAGGTTCAAACTTCTCAACCACCAGATTTTTTAACGTGTATAATATTCAAAAGTTAAGAAAACAAAGGATCTTATAAGTCATTAAGGGCGGCAGCTGGCAGACAGGAGGCGTCAGTCAGACCCTCCAGGACAGAGGATCCCAGCCAGTTCCAGCTGATGACTTTTGCCAAGTTGCATCATTTTGTGATGGTTTGTCATGTGACATCTGTAAATCTTAGTCATTTGAAAACACTTCAGTTTGTGCTCAGCAGAGACGGCAATTCAGCCGTTGCTGAAAATCCTCATTCATTAGCAATGACATTTCCTGCAGACATTAAAAAGCTCCAGGATTAAACAGAGAGGAGTTCCTGACCTTTAGTGAGTGCTTAAAGCTGTAGGATGGAGTCTTCTCATGGCCCTCGCTGGTCTCCTCTCGTTTCTTACAGAACAGCAGCATCTTATCGTACAGAAAGAGGTGCCTCTGCATGGGCTTAAACCGGGCCAGGTCCTTCACCTGAAATCCACAAAGTTCTCTCATTTTCTACTGCTTTGTAGATACAGTTAGCATTATTAGCATAAGGAGCAAAGAGCATAGCAGATAGCAGAAATGCTCCTTTTGAATAAGATGACCATATTTTACCCATAACAACCATTAAATAAATGATTTATTCAATATACAATCCATCCATATTCTCCTGTTTTCTCCATCAGCACCGGTAACTATCTCAGGAAGTCCACCCTGGACAGGTCGGCGGTCTGTCGCAGGGCAACACAGAGACGCATAAAAACCTCCCAGCCCCCACACACACCTCACACACACACACACACACACACACACACACACACACACACACACACACACACACACACACTCACTCACCCACACTCACACACACACACTCACACCTAAGGACAACCTAGAGAAGCCAATTAACCTGACAGTCATGTTTTGGATTGTGGTGGAAGGAAGCCAGAGTACCCAGAGAGAACCCACCATTCACAAGGAGAACAAGCTAACTCAAAGATGGGATAATATGTTGGATGTGCACGCTCGCTTCAAGGTGGAAAAGCGCAACACATTCAGAATATTGGATTTTCCAAATGGAGCCCAGCAACAATAGGCTCAAGGCTGATGGAGGACTCTGTGCAACTTGCTGTCAAAACAAAAGTGTGTTTTGGATCTGGCGCTGCCCTGCGATGGACGGGCGACCTGTCCAGGGTGGACCCGCCTCTCGCCCATTGACTGCTGGACATAGGCACCAGCACCCCTCGACCCACTTGGGACAAGGACGCCGGTAAGAAAATGGATGGATGGATGGATGGATGGATGATGGATGGATGGATGGATGGGATGGATGGATGGGCTCCCCCCCTTATCAAAGCTCCTCCTGGCAGAAGGGCCCCTCCCTACCCACAGACACCTGTGGATGCGTTCAGAGCTATAGCGCCAGTTGATAAACTTCCATCTCTAAAGGTCAATTTCTCTGGAAATCGTTCATGGACAAACTGAACACACTCACTCCAAAGGTTTCCCTCTGCTGAAATGTTTGTCTCGTCTTATATTTGCTTTTCTTGGGCTGAGGTGGGTTTTTTTATATCTCAAACTGTATCCTGTCAAGGATAAAGTGTGAAATTTGCTTTTTTTAACCCTCTCCGTCCCCAATGTGGCTCCCATCTTTCCACAGAGATAAAAGGCAGCAGCCCTAAGGGAACCACCCCATGGCGGGGCCCCTGGGAGCCGACAGAATGCGGCTAACGGCAGCGTTCTTTGGTAAGCATGGCCTCCGTCAATCATCGTTTCATAGCACAGATCAGTCCCAATCCTAAGTCAATCAGAGAGCAAACAGCTTTGTTAGATCCTTCTAAAACAGATGCTGAAAATCCTGTCTATCTCTGTTTCTGTACTTTGCTTTCTTCTTCCTCTAGTTTCTCCTTTAACTTTTTCTTAGCAGTTTGTATGAAAGTGATACACTTCCTCTTCCTGCATTAAACCACTGAATCCATTCCTTCCATACTGCTTTATCTAATTTAGATGCAACCATAACCAACCTAGAGATTGGGCAGACATCCATTTAAAATGTAGGTTATACTTTTCCTATTTTTACTATACTTTTTAAGTAAATTTAAAGCCTGTACTTTGTTACTCAGGCAAAGATTTTTAACGAAGTACTAAGCTTCTTTACCATATATTATGGCGACTTTTATCTGTCCTTTTACTTACAGGTAAACATTAAATGATCCTTTTGCCATCCTATAATAACTGGTATATCCATTTTAATTAGAATCATTTCGTTCTGAACGATTACGGGTTTATTTTCATGTAATACAAATTCAATTTTCAGCTAGTGTAAAAAAAAAGGTTTTTATTTTGCCGTTTTTTCATTAAATAAAGAAATGCAATTTAAACCATGTGTGAAAACGTTGCGTTAAAGCATTAACTCATAAAAACATGGCGCCCTGTTATCCTACTACAGCAGCAGTATGATCAGTGATCATGTGATTCGTTTAGTTTAGCGAGACACATCCATTTAGCATACGGAAAAAAAGAATTTTCATATATTCTTTTTACACAATTATATGCAGGATTCGGCCTTTTTCAGCGTAGCGAGCCGCTGTGTTAAAATGTGTCCAGTGGATTTGAGACATGGACTCCGTCCCACATGTCCAAATAGGTTTGTTTTTTAAGCATAAATGCTGGTTATGTTCCAAACAATCGACACAAAAATAGGGCCAACAAACTGACTGGCAACATCTGTTGATGCAATCGGTCAGTTTTTCTTTAGAAAAACTTTGAACCAATCTGGACTTTAACATCTGGTTGAATTGTTTCTGTGTCTGATTGAAGTGAATGTCATTGAGTGACCCTGAATGCCTGCAGGCAGGTGAGCAGATGTGCTACAGCCCACAGCTGATAATCACAGCTGATGGAGGGTCAGCTGTGCTGATAAGAAGGGTCACAGCTGATAGAGGGTCACAGCTGCATAGAGGGTCACAGCAGATAGAGGGTCACTGGACTTATAGAGGGTCACAGCTGATAGAGGGTCACACTGATAGAGGGTCACAGCTGATACGGGGTCACAGCTGATAGAGGGTCACAGCTGATGGAGGGTCACAGCTGATAGAGGGTCATTCCGTAAAATGTCCACAACATAGGTCACAGCTGATAAAGGGTCACAGCTTCGAGCATGAGGGTCACAGCAGATAGGGGTCACAGCAGATAGAGGCCACAACTATAGAGGGTCACAGCAGATAGAGGGTGCACATCTGATAGAGGGTCACAGCTGATAGAGGGTCACATCAGATTTTGAGGGTCACAGCTGATAGAGGATCACAGCTGATGGAGGGTTCACAGCTGATTGAGGGTCACAGCTGATAGAGGGTCACAGCTGATGGAGGACGGCCTTAAGATAGAGGTACGGCTTAGCGTCACAGCTATAGAGGTCACAGCAAGATAGAGTTAGAGGGTCACGGCAGATGGAGGAGTCACAGCTGATAGAGGTCCGGCAGATCACTCGCAGCAGATAGAGGGTCCTGGCAGATAGAGGGTCACGGCTGATGGAGGGTCACAGCTGATAGAGGGTCACAGCTGATGAGAGGGTCACAGCTGATCGAAGGTCACAACAGATAGGAGGGTCACAGCTGACCAGAGGTTCACAGCAGATGAGGGTCACAGCAACCAGGTCACTGCGGATGGAGGGTCACAGCAGATAGGGGTCACAGTAGATAGAGGGTCACGGCTGTTAGAGACACTGGAGACTTTGGGTCACGGCTGATAGAGGGACCACAGCCTGATAGAGGACCACTGGCAGATAGAGGGTCACAGCTGGGCAGAGGGTCACGGCTTATAGAGGGTCACAGGAGATGAGGGTCACAGCTGATAGAGGGTCACGACTGCAACGGCGATGGAGATTCACAGCAGATGGAGGGTCACAGCGATGGAGGGTTATAGGGGCTACGAGGGGTTACACAGCTGATAGAGGTCACAGCAGATAGAGGGTCAGTTCACAGCAGATAGAGGGTCACAGCTGAGGGGTCCGAGCCGATAGAGGGTCACAGCAGATAGAGGTTAGCTGATGGTCCACAGCAGGTCGCAGCTGATACCACAGGCCAGGGGATAGGGGTCACAGCGAATGATAGAGGGATCACAGCTAGATGGAGGGTCACAGCAGATAGAGGCAGATTACGGCAGATAGGGGTCACAGCTGATAGAGGTCACAGACAGATGAGGGGTCGCAGCTTATAGGATGCACGACTTTTGAGTCAGAAGGTCACAGCGATAGTGGTTAGGGCCTAAGCAGCAGATGGAGGGTCTGGCGATAAGAGGGTAGCAGATAGAGGTCACGCGATGAGGACACGTGAATGGAGGGTCGCTACAGCAGATAGAGGATACGCTGAGAGGGTCAGATGGAGGTCCTTTGCAGAGGGTCACAACAGAGGGTCACAGCAGATAGAGGTCACAACCAGTGTTCAGAGGTCGCATTTCTGACAGAGATTCACAACTGATAGAGGTCATGAGGTCCTTGGACGTAGAGGACAGGCGGAGTCAGTCTGGAGGTGCAGATGGCGGTCGGTGCCGATGGAGGTCTCGGGGTCACACGCAGCTTGGCGGACCACAACAGGTCGAGGGTCACAACTGACCCATGGGGATACAACAGATAGGGTCACTACGCTGATGGAGGTGCAGCAGGCCAGAGGAGATTACAACTGATAGAGAGGTGCACAGCAAAGGTCGCACAGGCAGTGGGATCGCTGAGGGAAGTGCTCGCTGGTGGGGATTTGAGCCAGGGGTCACAACTTGACGAGATACCAACAGATAGTCACAGCAGAGATGCTGAGGGGGTCAACAACAGATAGAGGGTCACGACAGATGGAGGTGCAGATAGAGGGTCCCAGCTGGTGGAAGTCCTGGGGTCCACAGCGTGGAGGACACTGGAGAGTGGGGTCACAGCAGATGGGGGTCCATTTGCGAAACACAGATAGTGTCACAATAGAGGGTCACAGGTGAGAGGTCCCTGGCGATCAGAGGGTCAGAACAGCAGATTCAGAGGTGAGAGGTCGGCTTGGGGCCAGAGGGTCACTGCAGTGGAGATGCAGCCAGGGTCACAGCAGACAGAGGGTCACAACTGATAGAGGGTCTCACAGCAGATAGAGGAGGCACAACAGATAGGAGGTACGGCTGCAGCAGGTCAGATAGAGGTCACGTCAGTAGCAGATAGCGGCTTTGGTGGAGGGTCACAGCTGGAGAGGGGTCACAGCAGACTTGGAGGGTCACAACAGCAGATGAGGATAGAGGTCGATGGAGCCAGAGGTCACGGCAGCTTGGGATAGAGGGTGGACAGTCACAGCAGATAGAGGGTCACAGCAGATAGAGATGGGGTCACAACAGATAGAGGGTCACAGCAGATAGAGGGTCACAGCAGATAGAGGTAACGCTGATAGAGGGTCACGCTGATAGAGAGGCTGGAGGTCACGGCTGAGCAGGGGTCAGCGTGCAGCAGATAGAGGCCGCCAGCAGGTGAGGGTAGCCCGGATGCGAGGTCGCTGGCAGATGGAGGGCTTCAGCAGATAGAGGGTCACAGCAGATAGAGGGTTACAGCTGATAAGATAGAGGGTCACAGCAGATAGAGGGTCACAGCTCGGCTGATAGAGGGTCACGGATAGATAGGGGTCACAGCAGATAGAGAGGTCACAGCAGATGAGATGTCACAGCTTGATAGGAGGTATCTGCTGGAGCGAGCCGCAGCAGATGAGGGTCACAGCAGATAGAGGGTCACAGCAGATAGAGGGTCACGGTGATAGAGGGGTCACAACAGATAGAGGGTTACAGCAGATAGAGGGTCACAGCAGATAGAGGGGTCACCGCTGATAGAGGGTCACAGCTGATAGAGGGTCACAGCAGATAGAGGGTCACAGCTTCGGTGTAGAGGGTCACAGCAGATAGAGGCTGGCCGCAGATAGAGGGTCAGCGGATAGAGGGTCACAAAGATAGAGGGTCACGCTGATAGGAGGGTCACGGGCGCTGATAGAGGGTCAAGCAGCTGATGAGGTCACAAAGCATGGAGAGGGTCACAGCAGATAGAGGGTCACAGCAGATAGAGGGTCGCTGATAGGAGGGGTCAAGAAAGCAGATAGAGGTCACGGGCTGATAGAGGGTCACAGCTGATAGAGGGTCACAGCTGATAGAGGGTCACAACAGATAGAGGTCACAGCTGGATGAGGGTCACAGCAGATAGAGGGTCAGCAGACAGAGGGTCACGGGCTGACAGAGGGTCACGGCAGACAGAGGGTCACGGCAGATAGAGGGTCACAGCAGATAGAGGGTCACAGCTGATAGAGGGTCACAGCAGATAGAGGGTCACAGCAGATAGAGGGTCATAACGGATAGAGGGTCACAGCAGATAGAGGGTCACAGCAGATGGAGTGGTCACGCCGATGAGGTCACAGCGATAGAGGGTCAAGCAGCTGGATAGAGGGTCACGGACAGGTCACAGCTGAGAGAGGGTCACAGCTGATAGGTCACAGCAGACAGAGGGTCACAGCAGATAGAGGGTCACAGCAGATGGAGGGTCACAGCAGGTGGAGGGGTCACAGGCTGATAGAGGGTCACAGCAGATAGAGGGTCACATGCAGATAGAGGGTCACAGCAGATAGAGGGTCACAGCAGATGAGGGGACTACTACACAGCTGATAGAGGGTCACAGCAGATAGAGGGTCACAGCTGATAGAGGGTCGCAGCTGATAGAGAGAGGGTCACAGCAGATAGAGGGTCACAGCAGGTGGAGGGTCACAGCAGATAGAGGGGTCGCGGCTGATAGAGGGTCACTTTTAGATAGAGGGTCACAGCAGACAGGTCACAACTGATAGGGGTCACAGCTGATAGAGGGTCACAGCAGACAGAAGGTCGTCGCAGCTGATAGAGGGTCACAGCTGAGCGGGTCACAGCAGATACAGGGTCACAGCAGATAGAGGGCTGATGGAGGTGGTCACAGCAGATATAGGGTCACAGCTGATAGAGGGTCACAGCTCTGCGACAGAGTGGGTCACAGCAGATAGAGGGTCACAGCAGATAGAGGGTCACAGCAGATGAGGGTCCGCCAGCTGATAGAGGCTGATAGAGGGTCACAGCTGAGGAGGGTCACAGCATAGAGGGTCACGGCTGATAGAGGGTCACAGCAGATAGAGGGTCATGTATAGAGGGTCACAGCTGATAGAGGGTCACAGCTGATAGAGGGTCACAGCAGGTGGAGGGTCACAGCAGATGGAGGGGGTCACAGGCAGGTGGAGGGTCACAGCAGATGGAGGGTCACAGCAGATAGAGGGTCACAGCAGATGGAGGGTCACAGCAGGTGGAGGGTCACAGCTGATAGAGGGTCACAGCAGATGGAGGGTCACAGCAGGTGGAGGGTCACAGCTGATAGAGGGTCACAGCAGATAGAGGGTCACAGCAGATGGAGGGTCACAGCAGATGGAGGGTCACAGCAGATGGAGGGTCACAGCAGATAGAGGGTCACAGCAGATAGAGGGTCACAGCAGATAGAGGGTCACAGCAGGTGGAGGGTCACAGCAGATAGAGGGTCACAGCAGGTGGAGGGTCACAGCAGGTGGAGGGTCACAGCTGATAGAGGGTCACAGCTGATAGAGGGTCACAGCAGACAGAGGGTCACAGCTGATAGAGGGTCACAGCAGATAGAGGGTCACAGCAGACAGAGGGTCACAGCAGATAGAGGGTCACAGCACTGATGATAGAGGGTCACAGCTGATAGAGGGTCAGCAAGGAGAGGGTCACAGCAAGGAGCAGGGTCACAGCAGATAGGTCACAGCTTTCCAGATGTCACGCAGGGTCTCGCGCAGCAGATAGCGGGTCACCAGCAGACAGATGATAGTGGGTCACGGCTGATAGAGGGGCGATAGAGGCCAGCTGATAGAGGGTCACAGCAGATGGAGGGTCACAGCAGATAGAGGGTCACAGCCAGCAGATGGAGGGTCACAGCAGATAGAGGGTCACAGCAAGTGGAGGGTCACAGCAGATGGAGGGTCACAGCAGATAGAGGGTCACAGCTGATAGAGGGTCACAGCACGGCTGATAGAGGGTCACAGCAGATAGAGGGTCACAGCTGATAGAGGGTCACAGCAGATAGAGGGTCACAGAGATAGGGTCACAGCAGATGGAGGGTCACAGCAGATAGAGGGTCACAGCAGATAGAGGGTCACAGCCTGATAGAGGGTCACAGCAGATAGAGGGTCACAGCAGATGGAGGGTCACAGCTGATGGAGGGTCACAGCAGACAGAGGGTCAGGGTCACAGCTGATAGAGGGTCACAGCAGATAGAGGGTCACAGCAGATAGAGGGGTCACAGCAGCTGAGGGCCACAGTAGATAGAGTCACAGATAGGAGGGTCAGCAGCAGAGAGGGTCACAGCAGACAGAGGGTCACAAGAGGCCTGATAGTTGATAGAGGGTCACAGCAGACAGAGGGTCAGGGGTGGGTCACAGCAGACAGAGGGTCACAGCAGATAGAGGGTCACGCGCAGCAGTACACGCTGATAGAGGGTCACAGCAGATAGAGGGTCACAGCTGATAGAGGGAAGCCACAGCAGATAGAGGGTCGGTCACAGCAGATAGAGGGTCACAGCTGATAGAGGGTCACAGCAGAGGGAGGGTCACAGCAGATAGAGGGTCACACAACTGATAGAGGGTCATTAGCTGACAGAGGCCGCGCAGATAGAGGGTCACGGCTTATAGAGGGTCACAGCAGATAGAAGGTCCCGGCAGATAGAGGTCACAGCAGACAGAGGGTCACGCGACAGATAGAGAGTCACGGCTTATAGAGGGTCTCAGGCTGATAGAGGGTCACAGCTTGATGGAGGATACACAGCAGATATAGAGAGGGTCACAGCAAGATAGAGGGTCACTAGCTGATAGAGGGTCACAGCAGATAGAGGGTCACAGCAGATAGAGGGTCACGCAGCTGATAGAGGTCGCCAGCAGACAGAGGGTCAGCAGATAGAGGGTTGAAAGCTAGAGTGAAGAGAAAGTAGAATGAAAATGAGGTGAAAATGAGCAAAAGAACAAAGAAAAGATAATAGACTTTTAGAAAGCCTCTAGGATTATTGATCAAGAACATTTAAGATGACAAGAAAACCTGTCTTTATGGAAAATATGTATAAATAAGGGATTAGATAAAAATTTGCAATACTTGTTTGATAAAATTGGGGAGTACCTTACTATGGCCTCTCTTATGGTCAGTCCACACATTAAACGATCCCTGCATCAGCAGCTTCCCCAGTTCACTCAGGTTCCCCTGGAAACATCACAGAGCAGGAAGTCAGACCAGTAGAGAAACTTACAACAGCTGCTTGTGGTCTACAGCATCATACAGATTTTCCTAATAATTATCACAATGACTTAGAGTTAGACTAAATTTATTGTTGTTTTGTGTACACAGAGTGTATACAAAATTTAATTTCATTTATACAGCTTTCCAACAGTGAAGCTTAGAGGTGAAAATAAACATTTCCATTTATAAAGTGCAGCAGTGATTGAATTTAAACAGTGTGGGAGAAAAAAACATGGTGCAAAAAGGCAATGATGTGGAAGTTCAGAGAAGTGAAAAAAATAAATAGATATCAAAGCTAAAAATTTAGTAAAAGACATTTGAGTTGAGCTCTATTTTGAAGATTCACCATGAAGTGCAAGTATGGTGTTATCATTGGCCAGACACAGAGTCTTAATTTGTGACGTGTGATTTAGATTTTAGATCAGATTTTCTCATCAGTTCATCAGTGTGAGATGGCGGTGGGGGAAGAAGCTGCTGCAGAACCCGCTGGTCCTGCATTGAATGTTGGGGAAGCCTCTTCCCAGAGGGCAGCAGGAGAACAGTCCATGGTGGGGTGTCACTCGATGATGTCACGGGCTCACACGCAGCGCTGGATGAAATGTTCCTAATGGAGGGAAGCAGGAGCCCCATGATCCTCTTCCTGCTGCTCACCTTCTTCCAGTTCGAGCGCCAAGGCAGCCTCCACACCCACACAGTGTAGAGACAGCGCTGCTCAGAACGCCTCTATGGTGCTTCGTAAATGCATTTGCGTACTTTATATAGCTTTACGTTCCCGCTGGACTGCCATGTACACCGGCTTCACCGGCCCCTCTGACCACCATCAGTAGAATGCAGGTGAAGGGTCTTGCCTAAGGACACACACTGGCAGCTCATTCCCAAGCGAGCCGGCCTTGAACCGCCAACCCTTGATTTTCAGGGCAAACTCCTACATCCAATGCCAACCTTCCCTTTTACGACCCCAGGATTCACCCCAGCCCAACCGCTGGCTCCGTCACAGCAGCCTCCTCCGCCAGCACCGTTCAGGGTAAGCCATCGCTTTGGATGAATGAAGCCATGATTCAGTCAGGATGTCGGCTCAGCAGTTACTGGTCTCCTTTTCTCAGTTGGAGTCTGAGATTAACCATTTGGTTATTCAGTGAGTGAATGTTGGAGAGCAGGATGGATGAGAGCAGAGCCATCCATCCATCCATCCATCCATCCATCCATCCACATCCATCCATCCATCCATCCATCCATCAATCCATCCATCCATCCATCATCCATCCATCCATCATTACGCCATCTGTTTCTTACCTCAAACCCAGTGACATTTGGCTTATCTGGCATGCGAGCCGCCATTGCATTCGATGATCTTCTAAAGTATGGTAGCTAACGCCTCCAGCTCAGCTATCCCTTCATCTTTACTGCATTTTAACATTTCCTGTTATAGAGGAAGAAAGAGAGCAAAATTATATTGTTTTGCACGTCTGCTGTTTTAATTATTTCATTCAGTTTGAGTTTGAAGTTTTAATCACTTTCACTTCAAATCCTTTGGGATTTTTACTGTGATTCTTTTCTCAGAATCATAGAAATATTAAGGAGGTCAGACCTGCAGTTTCTCCCCAGATATTTTTGGAAACATTTTTAAAGCCACTCTGCAAAACTTTTAATGCAAACACTATAAATTACATTTGTGTAAATCTCCATATTAAAAACTAAACCAAACCTCATCCTGATCATATTCCCACCCATCATGCCTCGGGTCACATTGGCTATGAGGCACAGTAAAAATGCTCTTTCTAGGCGATACAAGCTGACGAATATTAAGCTTGGCTTTAACTTTAGCCTCTACAGCAGCATCCATCAGCGCTCTTTGGGAGGTAAACCGGTGACCATCATGGTATTTCCTGATGCCAGCTCCTTGTTTCCTTTCAGTTAGACACTAAATGGTGATTTTATCATTCCATGTAGAAAATAGAGAAATCATTTATTTTTCTGCAGTGTTCTTGCAGTTGCCAGCCATACTGTGAGTGTCTGCGTAAACCTTAAGCAGAAGCTGATATTTGGTGATCCTTTGAACGGGCTTCAGCAGGTAGGCATCCAGGGAAAGCTTGTGGTCTAGTTTCTTCTGGCATTCCTGTTGTCCAAAAGATCAAAGGCTGTTTATCAGTAAATGACCATCGAATACTGAGGCCAGCTAGTTCTCTAATGTTTGCATGTATGTCTGCATAACTTACCTGGAAGAAGGGACTGTCTCCACACTGTCGCCACACAACCTCAGAGCGCGGTTTATTCTGACAGTACTTCTCATACACCTGCAGTTCTTCTTTCTGGAAACAGACATGGTTGAATGAACACTTTAATGATGCAGCATGTTTTATGACCAGAGTCCAACTAACCTGAATTAAATATGATCCTTAATTTCACCTTATTTTTGGTCCACTTTACCTAAAACGCTAAAACCCACCAAACAGATGCAGCAGCGCCGCCTCCACCTTTTTTAATGACTATTGCAGCACATGCTGCACTTTATCTAAATAAGATATTCAATGCTTTTTATATTGAGTGTGTTTCATTCTGAGCCTCAGCAAATGTCAATTTGGAAGGTATAATGATAATCCGATTATTTCTTAATATTTGGAATAAATAATTGTACATACATTAATATTTCATACTGCATTTTGTTCTTAGCTGAATCTTGTGTTGACAGGTCGCCCCTAAATGAGGGGGAAAGAGTTGGCAGGGAAAACAGAGTGATATGTGGGAGAGTTTAGAGAAAACCAGCAAACAAGTCACAGCAACAAAAAGAAACAAAAAAAGGCAAGTGTACCTATGCACCACAAAAACAACAACTTTTGAGCCACATCCCTCCCTTTTGAGAAACAATTTCAGCCCTTGATTGTGCTCTGTTATCTGGTGAAAAAAAAGTTGTTTTCATCGATCTTGAAAAAGGAATATACTGTAGTACTTGTAAGTAGTGCTATTTGTAGGAAGGAGAGGAGGTGCTTGATTCATATCGAGCTAAATCACTGACAGCTTATTCAAATGTGGGATTTGGCAATGATACTTCAAACAGAAATTCTCCCTAAAAAAGGGAAAACTGGTGATGATAGCGTCACCCTCAGCTGCAGCATTTTTTCAATGAGAGATGATTTCAGTGTCACGGCAGAATTCTTGCAGCTACAGTTTCACTACAAGCTGTCAGGGTGTTTGCATCGGGGGCGGGGCTAAACTGACAGGGTTAGTCTTTCAGTTTGAACATTTCCAATTCTCTCATTAGATGCCAGTGAATGCTGTCACTGATTCTGGAGCACATCTCCCATACAGGACATATCTCTGGTAGAAATGGATTTCTTACTCACCCTCTTCAAAAAACAGGTTCCAACCAGCTCTGGGTTTTCTGCACAGTTCTCCAGCTCCATAAGGAATGTCCTGCCAATAACACAGTCAAACTAAATATGGACTCATGCTACCTGATTATTCTTGCTATTGTGGTTGCTCTAATTGGTCGGATCTTCCTGGTGAAATATTCTCATTGCTGTTAACAAGATAATGAGGCAGGATAGATGTTTTATAGAGAGTTAGGAGGTTCATTTAAAAGTCTCAATGAGACCTACTCATTGGAAGTGGACTCTTGTTGGGGTTTTTTGTGCCTCTGTGCTACTCTGCTGTGCATATTTCTTTATGCTTTCAGTGGCATTTCAAAAGCATTTAGCAAATATACATCTGTCCAATGTCATAATTGACATGAGGCTGATAATGCAGGATGATATTAAATGTGGTGCAGCACTGAGGCCTCTGTTTGTTCTGTCTTTAGGATGAGCCAGTTTCTTTCTGACTGCATTGTTGGGTTTGAAATTCATCCATATGTTGTGTTCGGAGAAAATCCGTCTGATTTTCTTGGAAATTCCTTTAACCTAAAGAATTAAAATGTTCTGTTTTCTCCTCTGTTTCCATCAGTGTTGTTCTCCCTGCTGGTTGTTTTGCCTGACTTAACAAATTGGATAATCTCATGCTTCAGGTGATTTCCTAAAATTTTTTTGTTACGGTAGTTTCGTTTTTCCTCTGTACTTGAAGGAACATTATCTACCAATCATCTCCAACTTCTGAAACTCATCCGGTCAGTCAGCCGCACTACGACTGTGATGACAGTCCCTGTCAGCTCTGGGTGCAGGAGAGCTGCTCCCCAGGATGCTCCTATCTTTAGCGTTGAACAGGAGCTGCTGCACTGGACAACTTTTAAAGAGAGTCTATGGCCAAACATTTTTGTGCCCCAGGGAGGAAATACGTCACCAATCCAACGTCAAACAAAACAGCTTTACTTCTTATTAAAGATTAAATATTTATCTTGCACACCTAAAAAAGATATTAATTTATTCCAAATGACTTTTATTTTATAATTAAAATTTTATTTGTTTTTTTAAGGTCTACATCAAGGTCATCGGTTGGGTGGGGCGGCGTCCTAGTGCCCTCTGTTGGCCAGCTGCCAACTATGCAGGCATTAGAAAATATGACCTACTTGTTGTGAAAGTCGTATATTTCTGGCAGGTTCCCAAAGAGTTGCTCCTTCTTGTTCTCCAGCGATGGGGGGATCAGGTGGCTGAGCTCTGAATTATTCAGTTCAGCTACGTAACCCTGTGGGAGGATTCAGAGATAAAGGAGCAAAGTAGGCAAATAAGACACATTTATGCCGAAGAGTTTTGATTGTTTAAGTTACATGTTTAGCAGACTGGGACATTTGGCTGGAGAGTGGTGGCTTAGTGGTTAGAGAAGTGCACGTGTTTTCTGAGAAGGTTCCAAGTACCGGGTTTGATTCTCACAGACTGCCACTCTGGGTCCCCTGAGCAAGACCCTTAACCCCACACTGCTCCCTGGGTGCCGTACAATGGCAGCCCACTGCTCCCCTAGGGGATGGGTTAGGTGCAGAGAGGGAATTTCTCCAGTGTGAGATTAATAAAGTTAAATTATTATTAATTATTATAATTTCTGAGACCAGCCTTCCTACCATGGAGTCTTAATGCCTGGTTATCCTCCTGCAGCAGTGTGTTTCAGTGAGCCTGTCACAGATATTTTTGATTTATGCCCAATATTGAAGCGTGGTCTGCGCTACGTTATTCCACGCCACAATGCCAGAGGGCCAATCAGAACCTAGCTGCGGGTCTAGATACGGCCGAGGCGGTGAGGAAGTGGGGGCAAGTTTGTCCAACAACGGAGGGACATGAGGGCCAAAAAGAGCGGGGATCCAGTTGGAAAAAGGGTCGCAGCGTTCTCACGCACCTCGCTCTTCTAGCTGCTCCATCTTCACCATTAGTTTTCTACAACTGCGGTCATACAAACAAAACAAGCGGATGTAGAATTGACCAATCAGAGGCCTCCTGGCTGCGGTCACCTACAATTTGGGAGAGGTGCAGCAGAGTGTCTGTGGAAGGGGGCGGGGGCGTCTCTTTGTTCACTGTGACACCTACGCAGATGACCTAGTTTTGAAGTATAAATCAGCCTATATGGCTAAACAGTGCAAACAGATGCTGCAGAGTCTGGTTAAATAGACGCACACTACTTACCTTTGGTAACGATGTGCAGAGACCCACACAGACAGGCTCATTATCAATTTACAAAGCACAACATCTCCTGAACACACTGAAATAGTACAGTTTGGGAGAATAGACCTACTCCCATACCAGGGTCTTCTATTTTGGAAATTAAGGATCTTAATTACGCATAGATCCCATAAAAAACATAAAAACCCATAGATCCCAAACTCTGGACCTCCGAAGTACACTTTGCAGTTCAAACAGGAAACACTGGTTCTCAGCAAACACTGACAGTGCTCAAATAACTAAATGGTAAATGGCCTAAACTTATATAGCTCTTTATCCAGTCAGAGAACTTTACACCACATTCAGTCATTCATGTACACACTGATGGTGGTGAGTTACATGGTAGCCACAGCTGCCCTGGGGCCTACTGGCAGAAATCAGGCTGCTGTACACTGGTGCCACCGGGCCCTCTGACCACCATCAGTAGGCAATGCAGGAGAAGTGACTTGCTCAAGGACACAACGACAATGAAAACCAGAGCTGGGGCTTGAACCCACAACCCTGCAGTTGCAAAAAAAAAACCTTCTTCATCCATTCTGTTGCCCCTCCTACCTAAAGCTTGGTTTCCAGTTCAGTTCTCCTTAGCCATTGGTAAGTAAATTATGAGTCAACTGTTCCATCATGAAAATGGATTTGATTAATCATTTTCACCCATTTAGATCGTATGTATTTACATTTGCTGCTTCTCCATCCATGAATTCGCTCAGTTTGGGCTCCAGTGATTTCTGCACTTGTAAATGGCTGTTTGCATGCATTGTAATGCACTCAAAACTTCTGAAGATTAGGTCATGAGAGCTGATGTCATGCTGCACTGAGACAATCAAACAGAAATGTTTATGGTATGAACTTTACATTCTCTATGGATGATGTAATCCAAACCTTTGATCTTATTGAGAAGAGGACAGAAAGCAAACCGTACCTCCATGATGCTGTGCAACTCCTCCACATAAATCCGTTCTGATTCAATCAGCTCAGTCATGATGTGTCTGCAGAGCAGAGGACAAAATCCCAATTAAACCGATTAGCAGGAGACCAGTCATTTATTTCCAATATTAGAAGAACCACCAAAATTATAATGAAGAATGTTGTTGGTGGAAACATATGATTTAAAAGATATTTTATAAGGTGAAATGACAATGCTAAAAGCAGAGGGCACGGCGTTAGCGCACCTTCAGCAGAGGGCACGGCCTTAGCGTGGCTCAGCAGAGGGCACCCGCCGCTTAGCGACCTCAGCAAGAGGTGGCACGGCCAGCGACCTCAGCAGATGGCACGGCCTTAAGCGTAATTCTGCAGAGGGCACCGCCTTAGCGCACCTCAGCAGAGGGTGTGGCACAGCCTTAGCTGACCTCAGCAGAGGGCACGGCCATAGCTTAATTTAGCGACCTCAGCAGAGGGCACGGCCATAGCGACCTCAGCAGAGGGCACGCCATAGCGACCTCAGCAGAGGGCACGGGCCATAGCGCACCTCAGCAGAGAACGCGGCTATGCAACCTCAGCAGAGAGTGGCACGCCATACTGACCTCAGTAGGGGGCACGGCCATAGCGACCTCAGCAGAGGAACACGCCATAGCGACTTTGAAAGCAGAGGGAACTTTCTGGCAGCGACCTCAGCAGGAGGCACGCCCATAGCGACCCCAGCAGGGGCGACCTTAGCGAATATCCAGCAGAGAGCCCGGGCCCTTAGCTGCACCTCAGCAGAGGGTACGCGCCTTAGCTGACCCTCTCAGCAGAGGGCATCGGCCTTAGCTTAATTCTCAGCAGAGGGCACGGCCTTAGCGACCTCAGCAGAGGGCACGGCCATAGCTTAATCTCAGTCAGAGGGCACGGCCATAGCTTTCACCTCTTCAGAGGGCACGCCATTGAGGCACTCTGCAGCAGAGGGCACGGCCATAGCGACCTCAGCAGAGGGTGCACGCCATAGCACACCTAAGTAGAGTGGCACGCCATACTGACCTTAGCAGAGGGGCACGGCCTTAGCGACCTCAAAGCAGAGGGCACGCCCAGCCCGACCTCAGCAGAGGCACGGTCTTAGCGACCTCAGCAGAGGGCACGGCCTTAGCGACCTCAGCAGAGGGCACGGCCTTAGCTTACTCCCTCAGCAGAGGGCACGGCCTTAGCGACCTCAGCAGCAGAGGGCAAGCACGGCCTTAGCGACCTCAGCAGAGGGCACGGCCTTAGCGACCTCAGCAGAGAGGCACGGCCATAGCGACCTCTGCAGAGGGCACGGCCATAGCTACCTCAGCAGAGTGGCGACGCCTTAGCGACTTCTCAGCAGAGTGGCACGTCGCCTTAGCTTAATTCTCAGCAGAGCACGCACGGCAGCACCTCAGCAGAGGCACGGCCTTAGCGCACCTCAGCAGAGGGCACGGCCATAGCGGTCTTACCCTCAGCAGAGCACGGCCTTAGCGACCTCAGCAGAGGGCACGGCCATAGCTTACCTCAGCAGAGGGCAACGGCCCAGTGAATTTCGTAAGCAGAGCGCACGGTCTTAGCGACCCTCCAGCAGAGGGCACGCCTGCGCACTCCCCTTCCAGAGGACACGGCCTTTAGCCGACACTCAGCAGAGTGGCACGCCTTAGCTTACCTTCTACTCAGAGGACACGGCCATAGCGAACCTCCAGCAGGGACACGTGGCCTTGACGCTGCACCTCAGCAGAGGCGCGCACGGGCCTTAGCGACCTCAGCAGAGTGGCATCGCCTTAGCGCACCTCAGCAGAGTGGCACGACATAGCGCATTCCTCAGCAGAGGACACGGCCTTTAAGCGCACTCAGCAGCAGAGGGCACGGCCTTAGCTTAATCTCAGCAGAGGCGCAACGGCGCCTTGAACCTGCTGCTGACCAGGTTAGCTCTTGGAGGATGTTACTATGGTAACATAAACAGAAGATGAGGAAAACTCTGAGTTTCCCTGTTTTCAGGTTTAGAAAACATAGTTTTCAGTAAACCTCAGCAGCCGCCACCATGTCCACATTTTGGGACCCATCTTAGCACGGGGGCTAATGCAAATCTGCAAACGGAGTCCAGTCTGTTCATTATTTTCTGCACTATAACCACAACACGACCTTCTAAATCCATTATATAAATGAATCCGTCCCTAGTAAAGTGCAGCTCAGTGTCATGGCCTTATATCATGTTTTTATCCTGTATTTTTCAGGATCCTGAACAAATGTTGAAGCCCAGACATGGCTGACACTTAGAAGTGGGCATATTGCATAAAAATATTTAGCGAAACATTAATTGAAGACCTTGTGAGAAAGTTTTCTCCTATAAAGAGACGAAGAGGTAATTTGTAACATATTTAATAATTTGGTTTTATGAATTAGGGGTAAACATAGTTTTCACTGAGGAGCAGCAAACTTTTAGTACCAAAAAAGTATCTTATAATTTGTGTAAATCCAAAGATAAGCAACCAAGATGAAGTTTTTCTCAAAGACGTTGTTTCATGGGGGGGTCATCAGTGTTGGTACCTGCGTCTATTGGACAGAGTCTCCTCGCTCTCATTTGAAACCACAACATGCGTCGAACCTCCTTGGCTCTCCTCATGCATCACTTCAATCTGTGAAAATAAACAAACGAATATCTACGGATTACAGGATGGTTTTATTTCATAAGACATGAAAATTTGTTGTCATTTCCTATTTTTTCCAGACTATCAAACTGACTAGACACTAGAAGTCCCAGAAGTCCCTAACCCCCTTCCCTTTACTTTACGAGTTAGTGTATTCACTCTACCTTGCTAACTGTCCTTGTTGTAATGCTAATAACCTGTGATGTGACCAGACCTTCTACATGAGTAGACTGGATAAAGGCTGAAACTAACTCGGCATGAACCCCACAGAGCATGCTCCAATTTTTCATTACCTTCCTCCTCTGCAACATCAGACTGTTCTGCAGGAATATTCCTGATAAGTCAGATCTAAATCCTTTTATTTAAAACCTATTGAACAACCTTCATGCCAGATACTGCGGGTCCTAGTTCCTCTGAGCTGAGAACAGGTCATAACCATGCTTTTCCAACAAGGCAAGCAAGGCAGAGCCTGTTTACATATTGTCCATTCATCAACAGACTCATTTATATTTACCAAAGAGCTCACCATGTGAAAGGAAACCGGTGAAGTGTAATTGTATTTTGTCTGTTCTCACCTGATTCTTTTCATATCATTCAACATTTCAGCTTAGAGAATGAAAAACAGTCTGATTTCAGTTATAGCAGTAACATTTATTTCTCACCAAGGAAAAGTTTCTCACATATAGAGAGCTGCAATTTAGCAGTTTCTAGCAAAACCTGCAAGGTGAGGTCCTTCCTGCATTTGTGACAGGTATACTTTGTGCAGTGTACACACAGTCAGTGCTGTGGTTCCTGTTGCAGAGAATGAACACCTGGCCTGCTTATAAGAATAACACAGAAAAAATAATTTTAAAAAAATAGAGCTTTGCACCTTTTCCCAAAGTAAGAGTAGTAGTTTGAACTAGATGAGGTTATCAATGTATCCTACAAGTTTGGAGGCACTACAGTGATCTATAGTGTAGTTATTGCTCATTTTATACTTATCCTAATAATAAAATAGAGGTGCCATTTAGGCTTTGGAAAATTCCTCAAAAAAGTATTATTTTCGAATCCAATTATTGTGATATGAAAGACATGAGATGAGATACACATGAAATGAATGTCATAATAATACACTTCTCCTTGGTGACGCTTTTGAATATTTCTCTCTAATTATTTTGCAACTTGCAGATGGTCCCTAAGCTTTTGCGCGAAGCAAGCTCTGCATAGGGCCCAATATGTTTCTCACAGTGCAACAGGA
>JAGKQL010000017.1:101165-132618 GCA_018398635.1 Cyprinodon brontotheroides | reverse complement strand
CACAGCTTTAAGCCTACCCTTAAAAAAAGTAGACAGGGTGTTCGTCTTCACGGATTAAAACTGGTGAAGCTACGTCCACAGGAGAGCCCTAGAACTGAAAGATCTGGCCTCCCATTCTACTCTTTTAGAAGTTCTGTGAATCCACCTCAGTAAACCTGCGACAGAGCGGAAGCGCCTGCCAGGAACACTATATAAGGAAACAATCAGATCTCTGATATCAGATGGGAGCTTGGCCATTTAAGGCTTTATATGTGAGAAGAGGATTTTAAATTTATTCTGGATTTAACAGGAAGCCAATGAAGAAGCCAGGATAGGAGAGATATGATCTTTCATTTTCATCAGAACTTGGCCTGCCGTATTTTGGGCAGCCTTTTTGGAACAGCTTAACTACAGTTTGTGGACTTCCTGATAAAGAATTACAATAGTCCAGCCATGAAGTCATCAGATGTGATATCTGCTGGGCTGCTGCCTTCAACAGCTTAGATTATAGGGTTTGGCCTACTTTTTTAGTTTTTAGTCCTGCTTCTTTCTTTTGACACGTATTGACTGAAAAAGTCTTATTAAACAAGGATTTGAGATCTGTTTTTTCTTCATTCAGCCAACATTTTATTCCGACACTGCAAGGGAGAGCAGATACCCTGCTGCCAATATTCCTGCCTGTTCGGGTCACAGGTTTTCCACAACTGCTGAAGAAGAACAGGGAAAGATTTCCACTGACAGGATAGACAGTTTCTCACAAACTGAAGCATTTGTTGATGTAACCTTGACAGTCTAGCCTCCTACCATAACATCTAAAACTGTAAAACAGCCTCTTAGGCGTCACTAAGATAAGACCTGTACCTAGAGCGAATACTTTTAAGAGTAAATAAATAAATATTAGCACTCATAGTTAACAGGAGAAGGGAGGTGATAGTAAATGGATTTTCTGACCACTCATGAAAACTTTCTTACAACTAGTCTGCCTAGTTTCCTGTTTCCTGTTACTTTTTCTGTAAAGTCATCTCAGGTCCCTGTAAAGATTCATTCAACAGTTCAGTTCATTTGAATTAAAGTTGGTCACCAACTCTGTGTTGTTTTAATGTGGGGATCATAAAGTTTGCTGGAAAATAAGAGTGAGAGTTCAAAGTACCTTTATGCCTCCCTTGGTCCTCCTTATGTTCTTCTTCTTGTTGGGATCAGCTTCAGCCGGCAGTTTGCTGCTGTTGGAGTTATCAGACAGCTTCCGAGCCAAGGCTGAAATAAAATCATAATAACAAAATAAAATCAACAATTCCGATAGTTTTTAATTAGGTCGCTGAAGTGAAGTAGTAGAAATAAAAGTGAGTCTGTATAAGTTTCCAGCCATAATGCTGAATGTTTGAGTCAGATACTCACCCTGCTGGCCCACCGGTGTCCTGCTGGGGTTCTTCTGTGTGGGACGTTTAGGAGATGACTCCGGCCGCGGAGCAACTGGCTGAATGGGTCTCGTCTGTTTTGCTGATAGCCTCTTAAGGCTTACCTGTCTCTTTTCAATCATCTCCTGAACATCTTCCAGCCGTTTCAGGGCCCTGAGCACATTGCCCTGCAAACCGATCTCAAAATGAAATGGCCAAAAAATATTCTTTAAATCATGAGTTTACCAACGTTATTGTTCTGTGAGGCGCACCTTTATATCCTCTGATAGGACGCTCTCATACTGGTTGTGAAGGTTCCTCAGTTCTGTCACTTGGTTCTTTTCTGCCGACTCCAAAAAGTGTTGGATGTCTATTAAAGCTGATTCTGCCCCTTCCTGGGACTGACACTTATCCACCGCTTGGGAAGCCAGCAGGTAGATCCCTGACTCACACCACTGGTTAATCTAGACAGAAAATACCAGCAGCTTAGAGCCCAGCCAGGTTAGGATGCATGATTACAGGTGAATGTTAGACCTCAGTATTTATCCAGTGTAATAAATACGCTGGCTGATCAAAATCTGGAGGCCAGATAAGCAGCAAACTAAACTCTCACTGGAACTCCTGTCAGTCAATTATTATCAGGCTTCTGCTGCATTAGTAGCAGGTTTGGGCGATGAATTGATAATAAATAAATAAATAACACTAAATACAATAAAGACAGAAATAAAGGAAGCTCATTTACTACGAGCATCATTTACTTTCTCGAACATTAAAGGTTGGAATGTTTAATTCTATATCAAAATTTGTCAGCTGTTTACACAAAGCTTATACAAAATGAAATTTGATTTTTTACAGTTTCCAGAACATTTCCATTCCTTAAAGTGCAGCAGTGTCAAATGTAAACTTTGGGGAAAAAAACATGGTGCAGCAAACACATCGATGTGGAAGTTCACAGCATTAATATATATGCTGCGCAAATCTGCAGTATTTGGTTTAGTGTCATCAGTGAGATGCAGGTGAGTCTGAGATTTAGAGTTTTCTCAGCAGTTCTTCATTGCGTGTGATGGCGGGTGGGGAAGAAGCTGCTGCAGAACCTGCTGGTCCTGCATTGAATGCTGTGAAGCCTCTTCCCAGAGGGCAGCAGGGAGAAAAAGTCCATGGTGGGGGTGAGGGTGTGGGGGCTGTGTCCCCCTGCAGAGAGCTAATCAAAAGCCTAAAAGCAGAGAGGATCATGCGGGGCCTCCTCTTCCCTCCATTAAGACATTTCATCCCAGCGCCAAGTGTCGGAGCCCGTGAGCATCATCAAGCGATCCCCACAAAGCCTTGTTTTAGCGTGAACTCTATAAAACCTGGAACTGAACGTTATTTCTAGACATTTTAAATAGAAAAATCTTCCTGGATTGGAAGAGAAACGTCTTCAAACTCTGAAACAAATTCCAGTGGATTGTTTTTTTGACCTTTGTTGGAATGATAACACCAAACCAACATAATGCACATTTGCACCGTATATTAATGCTCTGAACTTCCAGATCAATGAACATTTGATCACTGCTGCACTTTATGGATGGAAATGTTCTGAGAGCTGAACAAAATGAAATTTAAGAAGTCTAAAGACTACAGAGTTTTAGTGACAGTGATTTGTGTTCATAGTGAAGGGCACAAACATTTGATCATCACAAGGTATATTTAATAAGAAAAAATAACTAATTTACTCACCAGACTAAACTTCTAAAGCGATACATAGAAACACGTTAGGTTTTAAGTGCTGATGGCATTTTATTGACATTTCATATTATTTATTGTAGACCAAAACCTCAAAGATTAATGTGATAATTTCAAGAGCGCCTCCATAAAACAGTTTTTTTAATCATAAACTTCTGCCATTCAGAGGACTCTAGCGCCATCCAGTGACTGAGGGAGAAAGTGGCATATTCAGGAGAACGGCTGAGAGCTGGAATATTGGGTTTTATGGAGTTTACATGGATCAGATTCAGCTTTTCCTTTGCTTTTTCATTCAGCCTTTATAGGATGGCGTCGGCTTATTGAAGTTTCCTAAGGATCCAGAGCTGCTTTCAAAATCTACTTTAACACTGCAGACAAAATTTGACCAACCTGAGGTAACTGCCGTCAGTCTGTCATAAAATCTGACTTTTTCAAATCCAATCTGTGCCACAGCAGGAATGTGACGGCAGTCTGAACAGCCAAGCCACCCTTATCGGATTTAATTGGACAAAGATGTCACTACGACAACAAGGAACAGTGTAGGGGGAGGGACTATGACCTCTTGGATTTAATAAGTAATTGGAACATAAAATGATCCAGAAGGAGTCCAACCTGGGGTCAACTGGTCAGCTGACTACAAAGCTGCAGCCATGCATTTCACCCAGTAGGTGTCGCTGCACGCAGAGATGGGTTTCTACTTTCTATTAACCACAGAGCTGCTGTGGAGCTACTGAAGGGAGGATGTTTGGTTAAAAAAATCATCATAATAAACCTGGTTTGTCCTGCTGCTTGTTTTTAATGCAAAATTACAGGAAATCAATATTTCAACCATTTAAAGCAACCAACCAAGAAAAGCTGGACGGAAAGCAGCTTTATATTTTCAAACTGTCAAATTTTTCCAATCTGCTTTAACCCCTCCTGTTGTTACCTTCTCAACGCCTGTATGTATGTGCAGGGATTTAAACAAGACATCCGACTTCTTCCTGGCCTCGTTGCTGAAGTCATCACAGACTCTCCGGAGCTCCACACATTTAGGGCGGATGGAGTCCACCGCATAGTGGTTGCTTTGGATGAGCTGATCACCGTGCATGGCATGCAGCTGCGCCTTTTCCACTGTTGGCTGAGGAAAATACAAGTTTTGACAGAAATATTAGTATCCACTTTTTTAAATAATATTTAATCATTAAAATATATTATCTTTGTTTTCACAAAAGGCTGGACCTATGAATAAAGTGAGCTTTAAATGTTTAAATTTACCTATTCTTTGGTTTAGAACCAAATAATATATACACTACCGTTCAACAGTTTGGGGTCACATTGAAATGTCCTTATTTTTGAAGGAAAAGCTCTGTACTTTTCAATGAAGATAACTTTAAACTAGTCTTAACTTTTAAGAAATACACTCTATCCATTTCTAATGTGGTAAATGACTATTCTAGCTGCAAATGTCTGGTTTTTGTGCAATATCTACATAGGTGTATAGAGGCCAATTTCCAGCAACTCCAGTGTTCTAATGGTACAATGTGTTTGCTCATTGGCTCAGAAGGCTAATTGATGATTAGAAAACCCTTTTGTGCAATCATGTTCACACATCTGAAAACAGTTTAGCTCGTTACAAAACTGACCTTCTTTTGAGCAGATTGAGTTTCTGGAGCATCACATTTGTGGGGTCAATTAAATGCTCAAAATGGCCAGAAAAAGAGAACTTTGATCTGAAACTCAACAGTCTATTCTGGTTCTTAGAAATTAAGGCTATTCCATGCGAGAAAATTGCTAAGAAATTGAAGATTTCCTACAACGGTGTGTACTCACTCCCTCTCAGAGGACAGCACAAACAGGCTCTAACTAGAGTAGAAAAAAGAAGTGGGAGGCCGCTGTTGCACAACTGAGCAAGAAGATAAGCACATTAGAGTCTCTAGTTAGAGAAACAGACGCTTCACAGGTCCCCAACTGGCATCTTCATTAAAAATAGTACCCGCCAAAACACCAGTGTCAACATCTACAGTGAAGAGGCGCGGCTGCAGGATTCTGGGCTTCAGGGCAGAGTGGCAAAGAAAAAGCCATATCTGAGACTGGCCAATAAAAGAAAAAGATTAAGATGGGCAAAAGAACACAGACATTGGACAGATGAAGACTGGAAAAACGTGTTGTGGACGGATCAATCCAAGTTTGAGGTGTTTGGATCACAAAGAAGAACGTTTGTGAGAGATGCAGAACAAATGAAAAGATGCTGGAAGAATGCCTGACGCCATCTGTTAAGCATGGTGGAGGTAATGTGATGCTCTGGGGTTGCTTTGGTGCTGGTAAGGTGGGAGATTTGTACAGGGTAAAAAGGGATTCTGAATAAGGAAGGCTATCACCCATTTTGCATCGCCATGCCACTATGCGCGGTGGACAGGCGCTTGAATGGAGCCAATTTCATCCTACAACAGTATGACAATGACCCTAAACACACCTCCAAATTGTGCAGCACTATTTGCAGAGCAGAAGCAGGCAGTTGGTATTCCTATGGGTAATGGAGTGGCCAGCGCGAGTCACCAGATCTGAACCCCATTGAGCTGTTGTGGGAGCAGCCTGACCGTATGGAACGCAAGAAGTGCCCATCCAACCAATCCAACACTGTGGGAGCTGCTTCTGGAAGCGATGGGGGGCAATTTCTCCAGATTATGTGCCTTTAAGGGGCCATTATGCTTATCATGAGTGGGTTAACAGACCTGAGCGTTTTCCTCAAGAGCTTTAATCTCTTTCAGCAGATGCTCCACTCTGGCCACACAATCCCCAGCATCCGGTACATTTCTTAGAGAGTCCATCAGGTGATCCAGAGACACTTTAATCTGAAGAAAAAAAACACAAAAAAGAAAAGTCTCATTTTTACTCAAGCAATACTTAAAACAGAGGCACAAAGAAAACCCATAAAAGATCAATAAGACCAAGAATTATATGAAACTCTAAAATAAACAACCCACAAACGTTGTATGTTATATATAAAGAATTGCATTTTACCTTAAAAAAATAGTAGAGAAAGGCTTCCAAGCATTCCAACGTCTGCCCAGACCCCCCCTATAGGGCACTATAGTGTGGTTACGCCTATAGACATTATAATCTAGACGCCTCGATGGGCGGGGTCTGTCTATGCTGCAGGTGAGTGTCCGCCATGTTGAATCTGCTGATAGGCTCAGACACTTAAACAGTATCAGAGGGGCTTTAACCTCAGAATATACTTTATATTCATAATATTTTTATTTCTGCTGCCAATAATGTGGCCTCTACAGATTTTAACCTGGACCATAATAATCTGGATCTTCATGCTGCCTCTTATCCTTCCTGGGTTAATCCAGTATACCGCAGCTGAGCTCCTGCGCATCTGCTGTCTCTGGACTGAGCCTCCGCCGCCATCTTTACAGCCCTACCCTGATATTGCTCTCCTGCCCCACGGGAAATACGGACACCAAGGATCTCACCAACTCTTCCATCCCAGAGACTCCAAACCTGTCAAATCCTAATGCTCTTTTCTTTCACCTGCCTAACTCTGGTTTCCAGTTACCATTCATCTAATCCACCTGCTCCTGCTTCTTTTTATATGGCTCAGTCCAGCTATCAGGGCCAGATGATTGACTTTGAGATCATTGATGATGTCATAGATCAGGTTCTCGTTTTGTGGTGAGAGAATATTTTAGTGCTTCATCGAGTTCCTGTTTTCCTGATCATGTTCTGCTTCTTATCCACTGAGTTTCCTCTGTTCCTGTCTTGGCCCAGAGGAGAGAGCGAGTTTTTAGTCTACCGTAGTTCCTGATATCCTGGACTGTTCCGATTTATTTTTTTTTATATTTTGAAGAGGTTTGACTTCTGACATAAAATACAATCAGGGAAAATAGGCTACAGGTTTATAGATGCTTAAGTAGAGCATAGGAGTCAGTTTGCTCATCAAAAAATTTTAGTTGTTAAAGAGCAAATAAAAAGGCTATTCTAAATATATTTTTCAGTAAAAGAAAGAAAAAGTGTGAATAGAATAGAAACTCCTTATTGTCCCAGAATTGGGAAATTCTGGTGTTTTCAGCAGCAAAAAAAATTACAGAAAAAATTGTCATACAAATGTGGACCTTAGAAAAATGTATAAAAACTAACATAATAGAGTTAAAAAAATAAATAAATAAAATACTGTACTGTAAAGTGTTTTAACAATATTAAACGGTGGACCTTTTCAAAAAATAACCAATAAACAGCTGTGGACATTTTTACAGTAATTTGAGATTAGCAGCAACATCAGAGATGTGCAGAATGACAACAGCAGGTTATTTAACTAGGCAGGGGTAGAGAAACTGAGCAGAATCAGAACTGGTTGAGGTTACGTTTGGGAACAGTAGGTAGAAGTTCTAGAGTCTTGCAAAGCTGCTTCCGGGAGGAAGGATGTCTGTGATAACGCCCCTGGTGCATTTAAGGATTTTTGTGATGTCTGTCACCCTGAAGGAGCTGTATAAGTTCAGCACCCAGCTTCATGCATGGGGGGGGGACATTATCCCCATCTGAATGTGTCCCATGAGTGTGCAGGAATGAAGGCTACCATGCTAACAGAGCTTATACCTCTCTGAAGTCGTGTTCAAAGTGGCGCAGCTGCAGGCACTGCTCCAGCTTCAGATGATGCTTAGACCAGAACTGTTCAAATGCGTTTTCCGTCTCATCGAGCTGGGCCAGCAGCCTAGAAAACAAGGGACCTGCACTTCAAATACTGATCTAAAAACAACTAATAACTTGCTATATTTGTACATCTGCCCTTAATTTGAGCAGGTAAATAGGATGTCAATGGAATAAGTACATTTGCCCTTAAATTAGGCTTATTATATACTATGCACCTGAAATAAGACAACCTGCTCAGATGAAGGGAAAAACCTCTTATTTTGAGAAATAAAACTTTTCTGAGTTACCTTTCTACCGTGGTTTGGTTCTCCAACTCATCAGGGTTGAGTCTGTGATCCTCTGACTTGGCCGCCTGATCCTTGATGCAGGCAAACAAGGTGTTGCCTTGTCTTAAAGCTAGTTTCAGTTCTTCCTGTTTTTGAAGAAAGAATTCAAAGCATCAATAAGAGCAGTTTATAAAACATTTTACACCTGGACCTGGAATAAGTGAGAACTGGGTGTAAATGGAGGGTAAATCCCTGTTTATTGTAGATTTTTAAAAAGCCAGACTCATTTATCTGGAGTCTAACCTAAGTCAGTCTGTAAACAACTGTTTGGTAGCAGGATTTGTTGACTGTTCTACATGAGCAAAGCTCTGACCCGAGGAAAAGGTCAGAAAAGTCATTTAGAGAAGGAGTCTGAAGATGAAATTACTTTACTCAACAATTTTTTGATCTCTTAGTAAAATATGGCTCAAATTTCATTGATATATTTATCATAAACATCATATTTGCACTTTATGGTGAATTTTCAAATCCCTTTAAATAGAACTCAACTCAGTGATTCTACTGCATTTCTGCACCAAATCTATTTATTTATTTTGCACTGCTCTGAGCCTTCTCCATCAATAGAAGAATAGAATTCAACTTTATTGTCATCCTGCTGTCATAAGCACAGCGCAACGAAATGAATTCTCTGCATTTAACCCCTCCCCTTGGGGAGCAGTGGGCTGCCACAGTGTGGCGCATGGGGAGCAGTGTGGGGTTAAGGGTCTGGCTCAGGGACCCAGAGTGGCAGTCTGTGGGAGTGGGACTCAAACTCAGAACCTCAGGAGTCCAAGCTCTATGCCCTGACCACTAGGTGCCCCCCAATGCCTTTTGCACCACGTCTCTCCCACCAATGTTTGCTACATTCTTGATCACTGCTGCACTTTATAAATGCAAAGGTTCCCTGCTGAGCTGCTCATTGACTGATGGTTTCACCTGGATACATTCTGCTCTCTGTGTCATCCCACTCACACAGTGACTGGTCTCTGTGATGCTTGAACTTTATTCATTAATATTAGAAGTTGCACAGGTGAGAAAGGCATCTTTTCCCTCCCTGGCCATAGATCGTGTTTTCTGCTTTTCACTGATGACTTCTTCTCCTTAAGCTTTTGCTAACCCTGAACTCTGATACAGAATTCAGAAAAAAGACCCAAAAAATCCTCTGAAGATCAGATTTGACAACATTTTGCTGAAGTCTGGAGACAATAAAGCTGCAGGTTCTGTACTTGTTACTTTATGTTACTCAGGCAGGCATCTCCCTGCATGTTAACCTCCCTTATTCTTCTGCCTGCACTGCTGCTATGCTATAAAGAAGGATGGTTGACAGCTCTGCCTTACCTTCAGGTTATTGTGTTTCTCAGTGTGAGCTGAAAGCAGGTCTTTGGTGCTCTGGACGTCATTGGGAAGCTCTGTCTCTGCCAGCTCTGTGCCAAACCTCTGCAGCATCTGCGCTGTAGTCTTCACAGTCAGGGCAAAGTTTTCTATTGCCTGAGGAAAAACAAGAACATGTGATTTCAAAGCATTCTGCAGCTGTTCCAACAGGGGAGACATGTGATAGAGACAAGGACACTGCTGGACATTATGGACAATGCCATCCACCCTCTGCACACTGTCTTCACCACTCAGTGGGAGATTGCTGTGAAAGTTAAATCTGTTGGGCTCTTTTTGGCATCAAGACAATTATTCTTATTACCACATTGCCAGACAGGACACCGTTAAAAAAATAAAAATAAATAAAATAAACAATGGATCAGTTGAAATTTAATTTCTAGAGAGAAATTTTAAATTTAATTTATCCAATAAAATAGAGAAAATATAGTTATAACATCTGAACTGTGATCATCAGTTTATTTAAATTGATCCAGTTCTGATGAGCAGAACTTCCACCTGTCCTGCTTTACATTCAGTTGTTTCTTTATTTTACATTTTCTGTCTTTAATGTTCATCTTCTTTTTTATGATTCTTGATTTTTTTATAATCTCCTAACTTCTCTTTGTGAGATCATCATTTATTTTATATCTATAACCTTCAGTTTTCTTGCTTGTTTGACTTTTTCTCTTCATCATGTCTTCTGCAAACTTAGCTGCAGTTTCCTTATTTGGTTATTTAATAATAATAATGATGTCAATCTACGCAGTACTGCTGGTGATTAGGATTAGACATTGGAAAGTGCTGAAAACGTCCCAAAAGATAAAACTTGATCCCATAACTTTACTTACTCAAGAACTCAACATAAACTTTGGATTTCAAGTTCTTTTCATAACATTTGATGATATTCCAGATTTATTTACAGCTCAATGTGCCTTATCGGCAGCCATCTTGGATTTCATGAGTGGAACCAAAAGAATAACCTTCATGTATCTGTCAATTGCATGAAAATACAAACATTTTCAGGAATGATTAGGGGGCTTTTTTTGTGTCATACGGTAATAAAAGTAAAGAAACTGACAGTATTCCTTAAAGGCTAAGCTTGTCAGGTCAAAAATCAAAAAATCTAAAATACTGAAAACAGACATGAGGAGCCAGGAAACGACGGAGCAAAACAAAAGCACAAAACAAAAATCAAGGAACCAGCAAACAGTGACTGAACATGAGGTGAATAAATGGGAGACTGAACAAAGAGCAGGCTAATCAGCAGATTGGGAGCAGGTGTGGACAGAGGAGTCTAGAAGGGAGCTAGGAGAAAAGAGGCTGACACAAGAGGGCAGCAGAGGGCAAACAATACCTAAGACATCAAACAATGCAAATATAATCTAGAAATAAAACAAATGGAAATAAAACCAATAAACTAGAAAACACAGAAAGACATGATTCAAAGTATAACAGTAAAAAAGAAAACTTAAACAGAAGCAGAAAGTTCAGAGTCATGACAAAGTTTCCTTAGCTCAGTGTTACCAATCGGTTCTGACTCACAGTTCTGTGGTGGATCCACTGGCTGTGAGAGTATTCCAGACTACCTCCAAATTCCTGGGTCAGTTGACTTTTATCCACATACCCATGAAGATCTGCCAGGGAGTTCAGCATAACCACCTGAAAGAGAAGGATTATAACCTATACTGTGACACAAACACTGCTGGAAGGATAATAGTCTTTAAGGCAAACACGGTCAGCCAAATTCAGGACACGTCTCTTTAAGACGGGACCCTTTGATGCGAGACATAGCAGTTGGTTAACCAACTGTCCTGCAACGACCCAACAGGGATCCTTGCTGTGAGAAGCCGGCGTTGCAGCATGTTTTTTGTTGTTTTTGACTAAGCCATAAGTTACCATTAAAATGGTAAATGGTAAATGGCATGTACTTATATAGCGCATTTATTCAAGTTAGGAGACTTGACCAGCGCTTTACACTACATTCATTCACCCATTCACACACACACGCTACTCACACACACTGATGGTGGCAGCCACATTGTAGCCACAGCTACCCTGGGGCTCACTGACAGAAGCGAGGCTGCCGTTACACTGGCTGCACGGGCCACATTCTGACCACCATCAGTAGACAATGCAGGTGGCAGCGTATCTTGCCCCAAGGACACAACGACAATGAAGAGTCGGGTCGGGCTTGAACCGTCTAACCCTCCGATTACAGGGCTAAACTCCATCATCAGCGCCACTGTCAGCCTCTAAGTTTTAGAGCACCACAGGCCTCTCCACCCAGAGCAGACTCAGTAAAACCCTCTCAATATCCCATCGGATGCTCAGTCAAGGTGCTTAGCTTAGGTGTGGCTTAGCTTAGGCGGGTGTCGGGTTCCTTTAATCTACCAGAGCTCATGGTATGAATGAATGTCGTGTGACCGCCTGCTATTGCGTTCATTTTGATTTCCTGTTTCCTTTTGTCCTGAAATTAGCGTGTTAGAAGTGAACTGAGAGAATTGTAAGACGTCTTACGCCTCGTGCGACTGCATTGTAGGGGCAGCCATTTTCTGAGTGTTCAAAACCTATTGTCCTGAGATTTGTGGGGTTAAATTTAGCCATAACCCTTCTTTCAGCGCTGTTACTCCACCTCCTTTGACCATGGTAGGGGGGCGGCCATTTTATGGCTCGTTGCCTTAATAAAGCTCCCCTAGCTGGGTTTTAGATGTACGTAGGCTAGCCGACGTGCTACAATGCTGTATAGTTAATGTGAACCATTAACCATTGTAAAATTATAGAGAGCCGTTTAAACGCACTTTTAGAAACTTTTTGCTTCCTTCCAAATTATTCCTTTAATCTACCTCATGTTTATTTTCTTGTGCAGTTTTTGCATGGATGTTAAATTTCCCATAATCCTTGATTGTTAGAAATAAAGACATAATTTTAACCCGTAGTAGTTTATGTGTATTGTGCAACGAATGATTTATCACTGAGTTCAGACTCACTTTCCTCTTGGTAACATTTGAATGAGCAGTTTTCTTTGGTTGGTGATTATTAACTCTGCTGATAGCCACAGTCTAAACCAGCCGGTCCAGGAGTCTAACTTTGGATGGAAAAGACCAAGAATCCTGGTGAGTAAGTGGATTAGAGTTATAATAATTATTCAACTAAATGGTAAATTGTCTGTAACTTTTATAGCACTTTTAAATTCAGGAACTTTACATTAAATCATTCATTCATAAACTGATGGTGGTGAGCTGCATTGTAGCCACAGCTACCCTGGGGCTCACTGATAGACGCCAGGCTGCCGTACGCTGGCGCCACCATCTGACCACCATCAGTAGGCAATGCTGGTGAAGTGTCTTGCCCAAGGACAAATTGACACTGAAAGCTGAGCTGGGGCTTGAACCAGCAACAGTTTGCAGGGCAGACTGCTGCACCCGTCGCCACTGTTGCCCCTCTTAACATTCAATTGATATTTCCCTCGGTTTTAAATGACCTTTTAATTAACAAACAACTTGCAGTTCAAGTTAATCATATTTTCATAATCTGCTGATAAAATATCACAGCAGCATTAAAAGTTCATAACAGTGTCCAGCGTTCTACTATGAAGTTTATTATCTTTAAACTTCCAAGACTGAAAAAGTCTGTAATTTAAACATTGAGCTGATTGATACCAATTTATATCAATATTATATAAATATCAATGTTTTTTAAGAAAAAAATAATCTGAATCTGAATGAATTAAGACTATCATGAGTCATAGGATTAGCAAGTACAGAGTTGAAGCTACTAATGTTCTCTCTGACATGTCTAGTTCTATGTTTTCTGCTTGACATTATGTTATATCCATGTTATATGTTTATCGGCTGTTGGTTTCATTGCATCTTTTTTCATTGTCTGTCCAGATTTATATTTTTAAAGTTAAATCTGGTCCAGCTTTTATCTGTTTTGGTTCCTTTAGCTGTAGAAGAAAAGCAGAATGTTCTTGCTTTTCTGTGTGTTGGTGAAGATTCTCACTCCTCCAGAACATAAAGTCTTAAATAACTTAAAAGGTTACAAGACTTTTTAAAATCTTTTTTCTTGAATATTTACTGCTTCTTCAATGTTCATAGGTTGAGAGTGTAAAAGTGGAAGTCACCGTAGCTCTTCAGGAAATGTTATCCATTAAAATCCCGTTAGCCAATGGGCTTCCCCGATGATGCTATCATTAACCCTTAGTTTCTCTTTGTTAAGTATATTTCAGGATGTTTTCAGGTGTTTAGTTTTTCCACTGTTAGCCCTCAGGAAGAAGAGGCGCAGGACTCCGTCTGACCAGAACCAAGATCTATTGAAGCTTCCTTCCCAACAGGAGAATATTTGGCAGCGCTAACCTTTCTACACTGATGTATTGCCTGCTACCAGGAAATGGGATTATAAAGGTTTGCTTTTGTGATTTTGTTTTTAGACATTTTTTTCCGCTTATTTTCTGTTTATTTTGTTGATATATTTCCTAATGGTACATTTAGATTAAAATGGGTCATATTTAGAGGGAGCCTTTACAATAGATACTACTTTTCAGGCGATTCAGTTTTTTGAGGTGGAAAAATAATTTCCTGGAAAAGTTCTGGCCAACTTTGGAACAAAATGTTTATAATAGAGTTTCTTTAAAGTCCTGACAGAAATAGAAAATGGCAGCCATTTATCTATTTTAGGTAAAAAATGAAACATTTTAAAGAAAAATCTGCAACTGTTTAAGGTTATAGCAGAGAATCTTTGCTCTAAGTATGAAAGTTGATGGAAAGTTTTTAGCCTAATAGTAAATCATTCGTTGACTGAAAGCGGCTCCTCTGTACCTTCATTTTGAAGTCATCTTTGTGGAGTTTTATTCCAATATCTGCTATTGTCCTCTGAAAGAATCTGGATGGCCTCAGCACCAGCACCAGCTGAAGGTTTCCTGGAAACGCACCCTAAAGAAACAACAAGACACCGGTCAGCGATCGCTGTGCTGAGGAAGAACCTAGAAAAGCAAGAATAACACCTTTAATCTCTGCTTTAAAGGAAGTTCCCAGAGCTGTTACATCTTTTCCTGCCTTTTAATAATTAGGTTTGTGCAAAATTTAGGAACATGAACAAAAAAGACACCTGATGAGTTAAATGAAATCAAAGTGACAGAACTTTTATTTTATTTTATTCCTCAGAGACGCTTCATGGTTTCTGACTTTATCAGGGAATGTTCCCGTCTTTTTTCATTTCTCTTTAGGGATGAAACAGGCCAGTCTGCGTCAGTGACAATGAAGAAAACTACGTCCACATTCTTTGGCTGAAAGCAGAGAACATCTCTGTGGCTGAAGTTACCTTTCATTTACTTTTGGCTTTCTCTTTTAATCAGAAACTTGTTTTCCTTATTAAATTCTAATAAATAAGCCTTAAGTGTGGTGGAAACTTTAGGACATCCTAATGCCTCAGGAAAAAGATAAAAGGAATTAGAAGGAAGAAAGAACTAAAAGAAGTTTTTAAAAGCAGGCATCACATAACACATCTTAAGCATGATGCTTCCGGATGGTTCCCAATGGTTCCTGTTGGTTCCTGGTACAATTTTCCATTTTTTATTGATTTTTTACTGATTTCAGTTTCCTTTTTTTCCAGAAACCCGAGGATGTCCTAAAATTGACTCTCTATCGACGTCTCTGACAGTTTAATCCATTATTTTTATTTCTGCCAAGGAGGTCATGTTTTTATCTGTGTTGTATTTTGCCTGCTGATCTGTTTTTTTTGAAAATATCTAAAATTTTATGGAGAGATTTTGCTAAAATCTCCAGAGAAGGTCTGCAATATCACTGGCGTAATAGATTATGTTTTGGTGATGATCCGATTCAACATCTGGATCTGGAAATTTTTGCAAAGATTCTGTGAATACAGGAAATAACTTAAGGTGGGAATCTCAATTTGTCAGGAAAACCAGATACTTGGTGGAGGTTTACGTCTCTGAGTGCTTTTCTAGTTGTTTATCGCACTTTCTTTCTTTTCTTCAACATTTGACCCCATTTTAATGGAAAATGAAATCAGTAAATCTGTCTGGAAATGCAACTGCTGCCACAGAGAAATTTAAGGTGACTTATTTAGAGAACTCACGGCGATCCGGGACAGAGAGGCCTTCACTGAACTCCATTTATCCTTCCTCCGATCAATGATGATGATGAAGCCGATGCTTGCAGCATCCAAGCTGGGGACAAGGGAAGCATCGGAAAGTAAAGTGTTATTATTTTATCAAAACGCTGCAAACTGAGAGCAAAAAGAAATTATCTTTAGCATTACAAGGAAAACAAGCATTTCGGTCCACAGATTATAAATACTTATGGGGACCCTTGGACAATAAACTGGACTGGACTAAAATAACACGGATGCCCTCTAGAGGAAGGACAAGAGCGTCTCTGTTTTCTGAGGCTGCTGAGGTCCTTCAACATCTGCCGGACAATGCTGCAGATGTTTTATGATTCTGAGTGTTTTTGTTTCAATCCCAATAATTTCTGCTGTAGAAATTCAGAGTAAAACCTCGGAATCTGTGAAGACAGACTGAAAGTCAAAAGCTTTATTTGTTTGCTTCCTTTTTTCATGTGTTTCCATACATACCTGGGGATACTGGTCAGGTAGGTAACGACATTCAGGAAATCTTCCTCTGGTACTTCACTAAAGCCTGAGTACTCCGGGAAAGTGATGATGGGGGCTCCATCCTTCCCTCTCCCTCCTGCAGCACAAAGAATGCCAGCTTATATTTACTGCCTTCATTTCAAGAACAAAAACAGAATAATTCTCTATAAATGCTGCAAAGGTCAAAGGTCTCAGCCTCTCTGCTGACATCACACTCTATAACACACAGTTTCAATGTTTTCTTGTCTGTCAATCATAATATTTTAACAGAAGTGTACAACAGGAGGCTAACGGCAGACCTCCTGCTCATCCTCTTCACAACCTGCCCACCACACTTCACCATCAGCCTCCTCCCACCTGCAGGTGGTCCATGAGGCAGACAACTTCAGCTTCCCAGGAAGATTGTGGAGACAATCTTATGATCTTATGGTCAGTTCAATGCAAGACCGTCCTCCTGGTGGAGCTCACCATCCCGTGGGAGCAGGGCATGGAGGCAACGCCGAGTGGAGAGAGGCTGGCTGGAAAGCCGTCACATGCTCCATCCAGGTGGGCTGAAGGGGATTTGTTGGGCCGTTGATGGTCTGCCTGCTCCTCAGATGCACTGGAGCTGGACGTCGCAAAGCAATCAGGAAATGACAGAGAAGGGCAGATTCTGGCTAAGGAGGAGAGATTGGGGGTGGGGCCTAACACCTAGGACATCAGCAGGGAGAGATCCCTGCCATCGCTGCGCCACCAAGAGATGAACCGGCGTTAAAGCAGAGAAACGTCCATGACTGCTGGTCCCCAGCTGATGACCCAATCAAGTCCAGGAGTCTCCAAGGTGGACTAGTTTACGGCACTGGTGCAGGTGCATCAGGCAGCAACGCCCCTAATTTTTACCGTTTCTTATTTATATCAAATATCATGAAACAATGAATAAATAATAATGCATTTTTCAATCTGGTTCCAAACCTTTAAACTCACATTAAATGTTAATCATTCTAACCTCATGTTATTTTAAGGCCCAAAGGACAAAAGGAAAGAAGGGAATTTATTAGTAGAGAATGAAGAAATGTTTTCTAATCTAGACCATCCTTGGTGAAAAGGTTGGTCTTTCTAAAATACAGAAATCACTCTTTCATCTATTGCCCTAACTTTGCCTCATTTATTATTGTGCAATAAATATCTCACATTTATTTAATACATTTTATCACATATTAATAAAATCCTGCTGTTTCAGCAGTGATTTCTAAGATTAGCAACTTATACAGAAACAGTAGCATTATTTAACACAGACAGACAGACAGACTGAGAGAAGCACAGACGAACAGATGGACAGAAGGACAGAGAGACAGAGAGACAGACAGACAGATGGACAGAAGGACAGACAGACAGATGGACAGAAGGACAGACAGACAGAAGGACAGAGAGACAGACAGAAGCACAGACAGACAGATGGACAGAAGGACAGACAGACAGACAGGCAGACTGAGAGAAGCACAGACAGACAGAAAGGCGGACAGAAGGACAGACAGACAGACAGACAGATGGACAGACAGACAGACAGACGGACAGAAGCACAGACAGACAGACAGACAGACAGACAGACAGAAGCACAGACGGTAAGACAGACAGACTGAGAGGAAGCACAGACAGACAGACGGACAGAAGGACGAACAGACAGACAGACAGATGGACAGACAGACAGACGAAGACGAAGTCTTGCAGAAGCACAGACAGACAGACAGACAGACAGACAGACAGACAGACAGAAGCACAGACGGACAAGACAGACGGATAGACAGACAGACAGAAGCACAGACAGACAGATAGACAGACTGAAGAAAAGCACAGACAGACAGGCGGACAGAAGGACAGACAGATGGACGAACAGACGAACGACAGACAGAAGCACAGACAGACAGAGCGGACAGACAGGACAGACAAGACAGACAGACAGATGGACAGACAGACAGACAGACAGAAACAGACAGACAGACAGACGAACAGACAGACTGAGAGAAGCACAGACAGACAAGGCGGACAGAAGGACAGACAGACAGACAGACAGACCGGCACAGACAGACAGACGGACAGAAGGACAGACAGACAGACAGACAGATGGACAGACAGACAGACAGACAGAAGCACAGACAGACAGACGGAGCAGAAGCACAGATGGAGCAGACCAGACAGACAGACAGACAGACAGCGGAGCAGCAGCACAGACAGACGGACAGACAGAGCACAGACAGAAGCACAGACAGAGCAGACAGACGGACAGACAGAAGCACAGACAGACAGACAGACGGAGCAGATAGACAGACAGACAGGCGGACGGACAGGGACTTAGGACAGACAGACAGATGGACAGATGGGACAGACAGACAGAAGACAGACAGACAGACAGAAGCACAGACAGACAGATGGACAGAAGGACAGAGAGACAGAACAGACAGAAGCACAGACAGACAGATGGACAGAAGGACAGAGAGACAGACAGACAAAAGCACAGACAGACAGACAGACAGACTGAGAGAAGCACAGACAGACAGACAGACAGACAGATGGACAGAAGGACAGAAGGACAGACAGACAGATGGACAGAAGGACAGAGAGACAGAACCAGAAGCACAGACAGACAGACAGACTGAGAGAAGCACTGACAGACAGATGGACAGAAGGACAGACTGACAGACAGACAGATGGACAGAGGAGACAGAGACAGACAGACAGACAGACAGAAGCACAGACAGACAGAAGCACAGACAGAGAGACAGACAGACAGACAGACTGAGAGAAGCACAGACAGACAGACAGACAGACTGACAGACAGACAGAAGCACAGACAGACAGAAGCACAGACAGACAGGCGGACAGAAGGACAGACAGACAGACAGACAGACAGACAGAAGCACAGACAGACAGACAGACAGACTGAGAGAAGCACAGACAGACAGACAGACAGACTGAGAGAAGCACAGACAGACAGGCGGACAGAAGGACAGACAGACAGACAGACAGACAGACAGACACAGACAGACAGACAGACAGACAGGCAGCACAGACAGACAGACAGACAGACTGAAGAAGCACAGACAGACAGGCGGACAGACAGACAGACAGACAGACAGACAGACAGAAGCACAGACAGACAGAAGCACAGACAGACAGACGGACAGACAGACAGACAGACAGAGAGACAGACAGACAGACAGACAGACTGAGAGAAGCACAGACAGAAGGACAGACAGAAGCACAGACAGACAGACGGACAGAAGGACAGACAGACAGACAGACTGAGAGAAGCACAGACAGAAGGACAGACAGAAGCACAGACAGACAGATGGACAGAAGGACAGACAGACAGACAGAAGGACAGAAGGACAGAAGGACAGACAGACAGAAGGACAGACAGACAGACAGAAGCACAGACAGACAGATGGACAGAAGGACAGAGAGACAGACAGACAGAAGCACAGACAGACAGATGGACAGAAGGACAGAGAGACAGACAGACAGACAGACAGACAGACTGAGAGAAAGCACAGACAGAGAAGGACAGAAGGACAGAAGGACAGACAGACAGAAGGACAGACAGACAGACAGAAGCACAGACAGACAGATGGACAGAAGGACAGAGAGACAGACAGACAGACAGACAGAAGCACAGACAGACAGATGGACAGAAGGACAGACAGACAAACAGACAGACAGAAGGACAGAGAGACAGACAGACAAAAGCACAGACAGACAGACAGAAGGACAGAGAGACAGACAGAGAGAAGACAGACAGACAGACAGACAGAAGGACAGAGAGACAGACAGAGAGAGACAGACAGACAGACAGACAGACAGACAGACAGACAGACAGACACTTTCCCACTTTAGATGAATATTAGATGTTTTAAACATCTTTTTAAATCCCTTTTCAACCCAATCTAGACGCCATTTGGACGTAAATCATGTCGTCTTCTCTATCAATTGTTGCTCGTTGGGAAATCTCCATCAAACGCTGTTTAAAACATCATGGAGCTTTTATCAAGATCCAGTTTTTATAGCTTATATCTTATAGAAACCTTTAAAGCCCTTTATTGACCAGATTTTATGATTAAATGTTTTACCAGATTAGATCTTTACTTAATATTCATACATCATTGTTACTATGTTCTATATATTTTATATATTTATTGGTTTGTGTCAGCCATGGTTTTAACCTCACATCAACTCTATGTGTCACTTTAATTCTTGGGGATAGAGTTAGAGAGAGTAGAAGTCGTCATTAACAGCTAGGTTCCAAGGTTCTACAGCGGAGAACGTCCTGATGTCAGGAAATCACCTGGGCTTCACTTTGGAAAATAAAAGTATTTGATAGGGACAGAAAGAAACAGGAGAAATAGAATAAAATTTGGCTCTTAAAATGATTTAAATTGGATTTTTGCTTTTCAACATGGAGATTTCTCCAGAAAGCACCAGCTATTCCCTACAGAAACACTTAAATACAGAAAGAGCTTAATCTAAGGACACTTGTTTAGAAGTTGTACTCTGACATACAGGACAGTAGATGGCGCCGTTTAACATGCAGACATTCAGAGGAAGATAGCTTTGTAGAAGCTAACACATAGAAAAGAATCTTATGGTTTACCAGTAATTATTCAGGTTTCTGCCTTTGTGCAGCTTCCCTCTTTAACAAAATATTGTTTGACTGAACTTCTAAACTTCCTCTGCTCTCAGGAGGCTCCCATGTTTATAGAAGAGCTAAAACATATCCAGCCTATAAACATCTAACCAGAGCATCAAAGCCGGTTTGAAAACAGACACGCTCTTAAAAGACACGGAGGGAGAAACATTTTCACAGCTTTGTGTTTGAAAACTGAAAGAAGGAATGAGAGGCATCCTGGCAGAACCACAAAGGCTGCTGGGTTTGGGTTCCACATCTGGAAAGTCTGAGAGCACCGGACTAATTAGAGGCCTGACAGCATCCACATTCCTGGCTAGTCTTTAAAAATAACAGTTATGTGATTTTCTAGCCTCGGCTAAAGAACATGAGGAGAAGCTGGGCTTGTTTTGCTATCAAACATGCATGAAGTGAAGTATAGAACATGTCCACTTCCACATGGAAGACCAAGTAAAGTTGCTGCAGATGGGTTCACTGACTCTACCCTTATAGGGTTATTTTTAGATTTAAACATTTCTCATTGTCCAGCTGGACCGGACATCCACGGCAGGCCTTAAGGCCGTCCTTTATGAGAATGATAACAAAAAATGCTTTGTCTCACATGTGACCTTATAACGCTTCTAAAAGCATTAACTTTTATTTAACTCCTTTTTTAAACAATTCCTGTTTGCTTCAGAACATCAACCTGCTAAAACTGCTGCATGTCTCTAGATGATCATTAATCAACTGTATTTGATTAGCAGCATCCTGCTGCCTTTTTTCTTCTCACCTGGTTGAGAGAAACCAGAGTGTTTCTAGGTGTGCGGGACAGCATTGAAAACAAGCAAAGGTGTGATGGAGAAGGTTAGTCATTCACCTGAAAGCAAGGCAAACTGGCGATGAAGCTGCTCTATGATGTCCACAGCCAGCAGGGGCCTGATCTCCTGCTGCATGATCTCATCTGCAAAAAAACAAACTCGTCACAATCATGATAATCATGCATTCATCAGTATATTAGTCAAACTTACTGTGTTAAAGGGGCCTAGTTACGTACTGTGACCGTACCAATATCGACTCTCTCAGTAAATGATGGAGACCTGTTGGCTAATCATATTTTATTTCTGTGATCCACACTTTATTGTTATTCTGTTTGTCAAAAAAAAAATCTTATTTTAAAGTATTTATACCATAGAAAGAGAAAATGGTGTAAAAAATATGTTCATGCTGAAAAGGACTAAGTACAGTCTACAAAGAAGAAGAACATTGTTTTATTCCATGATGCGGTTTTATATCAGTACGTGACTAGAACCCCTTTATAAGCTTAACGGCAGGTAAACTGAAAAAGTCTAAATTAATTCCAACAATAAAATCAGTCACTTTGTAAAGATGCTTTTAAAGATCATACCCAGATAGAATACAGTATAAAACCAATCAGCTGGTTATGAAACATAAAGAACAGGTTTGATCAGCTGACACCAATCAGCTGGATGTTTGTGCTGCAGTCTGTCATTCCTAGCAGGTTTAGCCCCTAAAGGCTGTTAGCATGAACCTGCCTAAAATCACCTGTCTGATATAAACCAGGTGCATCTATAAAGTGTGATTTAAAAAGTTTCTATTTAGCAGAAGGAAAGACTTGGAAGAACTGACGTCCTCCAGACCTTCTCTGACCATTCTGCCATAGTTGGCCTCATCACAGGTGGAGACGATTCAGAGGACAGACAGGGGACCCAAAACTTGGTGGTCTGGTTCCAGCAGAACCACCTTCTTATGAATGCAGGAGAAACCAAGGAGCTAGTGGTGGACTTTCACAGAAGCAGATCCTCCCCACTGACCACCGGTGGACATCCAGGGACGGACAGTGAGATGGTGGACTCTTCTAAGTACCTCAGTGTTCACCTGAAGTACAAACTGGACTGGACTGCCAACACTGAGGCTCTGGATCAGGAAGGTCAGAGACTCTTCCTGCTGAGGAGACTGCAGGGGGTGGGGGGGCTCCTAAGACACTTCTCTGACTCTGCTGTAGCATCAGCCATCTTCTTTGGAGCTGTCTGTTGGAGCAGCGGCTCATCTGGAGCTGAGAGAGAAGGCGGCTGGATCAGCTGATCCAGAAGGCCAGCTGTGATTGGATGCCCTCTCGGACTCAGAGCAGGAAGTGGGAAACAGGCGGATCCTAACTAAATGAACATCCCCCTCATGCATGAAGCTGGTGCTGAACTGGACACGGACTCCTTCAGTGACAGCCTGCTGCACCTTAAATGCACCAGGGAGGCGTTATCACAGAATGCCTTCCTCCCAGCAGCTGGAAGACTCTAGAAGCCACCACTGTTCCCAACAACCTCAACCAGTTCTTCCATTCAGGCTGATTCTGCTCAGTTTCTACCTTTAATTATTAAATAACCTGCTGCTGTCATTCTGCACATCTCTGATGTTGCTGCTAATCTCAAATTACAGTTAAAATGTCCATAGCTGGATATTGGTTATTTTTTCTCCAGGTGCAGTACAGTATTGGTCACATGACGCACCTCCCCACAGGGTTCCGGCGCCATCTTTATTAGTCACCACGGTCGGGTAGCGAGGAGAGCTCTCATCACAAAGCATTGTGGGATATATGTGTTCGTCTAGTGACCGTGGATGATCACTAATTTTCAAGGTGCATTGTGGGAAATTTTGAGTCCACTAGAAACTCATTTAAAATGGCACGAATGAGGCTATTTTAAACACTGATAGATCTATACTTCTGCAAAAAGTACAGTCGGCTCTGTCTGAGTCTGTTGTCTAAGTAAATACAGGTCCAGGTATTTATCGTCCTCCACTACCTCAACTTCTTACATGTGATCAGGGCCGGTTCTAGCCCTTTGGTTGCCCTAGGCGAGATTGAGTTTTGCGCCCCCCCCTGTGCGGTGAATTGTGCCTACAGTTGTGCAAAGTGTGTGTTACAAAATTGCAAATTGAGTGCAAAGCAGTGTTTGTTCTTTTAGTTTTGTGAACTCAGTGAGTGGATTTGCTATAAAGTATTAATAGTTTTAGAAATTGTGCTATAAGAATCAAGGTTGTGTTTAAGATCCAGAAAAACCGCACCATGAGTGATGCATAGACAAATACCAGAATAGGTTTCAGTACCTTTTCTTTTTTATTATTTTAGCCAATTCTATATTACACACTCAAAGTTAGGACTGTGCAAAACACTTTTAACCATCTGTAAGGACACTTAGGTAAAGTATAACTAAAAACTGGATTGAATCATTGAATGAATTTATTTCAGACAATTAACAAATTTAACACACATTAAACAAATATTAAATAAATCAATTTCAGAAATGACCAAATAACAATAAAAAATAATAAATTTAAGAAATTCTTTAACCAAGGACTACATAAAAAAGTAATTGATAAACATTAAATTAAATTTTCTGTTCCAGTTCAATTAAATCATTTGAACATAAATAGAAATGAGATAAACAAAATTTTCCTCTAAATAAAACATATCAGGTATATTTTTCTGATTTCTGACATTGATTAGTGATTAAGAAAGGATTAACCCTCTACAAAACAAAAAGTGCTTTTATGAATACCATTACAAAATTAAAAAGTTTGAAGTTGTTGTTTTTTTGTTCACATATTCTATGATGAACAGCCACTTAACTTCATATATTTTTTGATAATTATTTGTATATCCTTTTGAATACTCATGCAGATAATCACTACAAAATATTTTATTTTATATTAATTTCTTCTACCCATTCTCAAGCTAATAATATAGCACATAATTCTGCTGCATGTATACTGAGAAAAAAATGATGTCAACATTAGGGATGGGGATAGTTAATATTTATTGATGTCGATCGCTTTATCGATACTCATTATCGATCCAGTCTTTATAGATACCACTATCGATACTTTTCTCTGTATTTGGTGGAAAACTGATGCAACAAAATTTTTTTAACAGAACTGGTATTGCTTCTATTGCTTAACAAGTGAGCATAACAAAAGCGTTTCTAGCCTTCAATAAACATGGCTAATGTAATGAGGCCCGCGTCGAGAAATGACATAAAACTAACTAGAATATATTTTTCACAATTGTTGGTTAATTTATTTGTCTACTGTCACTTTTTCATCATGTTTTTAGTGATTAGGAAAATATTTAACAAATAAATAATTGTATTTTTAAATTAAATGTAATTTTTAATAAATGTTGGCATCGATAGTTTAATTATATATTCTAAAATAATTGGCAATATACAACTGTATTGCTGTGTTTCTCGCAAAAAACAAAATTTCCGTTTTCTTTTCGTTACACTTGAGCATCATGATAACCCCTGGTAATGGTTTTACTGAGCCAATCTGAACACATCATCGCGCTTGCGTCTGAAACTTTTTTTACTTTTCAAGCTAACTAGCTTGTATGCTTCGATTACAAGGCCAGTTTCACAATTAATATTTTTAACTGACGGACAAGCTACAAGTCTGTGTGCACTCACCAGTGGTACTCTGAGGTGGATGATTAAAGAGGCGGGCCCATTCTGGCGGCAGGAGGGAGGAGGTCTTTTCACGTTCAACCATTCTCACGAGTCACTTGAGCAAAGTGCCAGACTTCACTTGTTTTTACTTTTAATATCTGTTTTTGCTTACAATTTCATTCCAAAATATTGGTGTACATGCTGCAGTGATTGGCGTCCACGACTTCGAGGGTTGGAGAGCGGCGAAAAGTGATCCAGAAGAATCTTTTCGATTTTCTCTTAAATGTGAAAAAATAAATAAAAACGATTGGTATATTTATTTGTTCATATTTTTTGCTATTTATATATATGTAGGTTAAGCATCAAACTGACGGACTACATAACGGTTTAATTTGCTTTCTAATTCTATGATTAATGGGAAGTAAGCCTAAGAGAGAGGAAGGCGTGCGGCGCTAAGAGGCGCCCCAAACATTTAGTAAGCCCTAGGCAATTGCCTGAGCTTCGCCTATAACTTGTCGCGCAGGCCTGCATGTGATGCTAATAATGTTATCTTCTCTACTTAGTAATCATCAATCAAGTAATGGGGATATAATTAAATTTCAATAAAACCCAATGCAAAGCCTTTAAACTAGCATTCTAAACGCAAAATGAGCTGAGAGATCCAACCATAATTGCAAAATTCTACACAAAATGAAGAGGAAATTATTTTAAACACATTTATTATACCTTTATTTGTGAAAAACCTTAATGGCCAAATTGGTTTGTCTGGAACTTTTTGAGATTGAGGGTTTGTTGTTGATCCTTCAGATTTTTCCAGCAGAGCGAGTCTGGAATTTGCAGGTGGGCGGGACTCATTAGCTGCTCCTGCTTCTCCACACATGAGCAGATCATCAGCCTCATCACCTGGGCCAGCGGTAACCAATGAAAAAACAGCAAGGGTCCGAATAAGGAAAATCATCAACCAATAAAGGTCCAGAGGCATTTTTAATTATAATCTGTTACTTTAAACAGAATTTAACACTGAAATAAAATGAGGTGGTTATGCATCAATGTTATATATTGAATTTATAAATAAAAATATAAAAAAAATAGAAAATGTTTTCATTTTTAAAATGTTTTTATGAAGACAATTTCCTGATTCCCATATTTTCTCAAACCCGTGAACTGAGCGTTTGTTCTTTTCTTTCTTTTTTTCTGTCTTAATGTTGAGCAGTGGGCTTTTGGCTGCCCTGCAAGGTATCTGGTTAAACCCAGGTTTAACCAGAGACTAAGCCATTCTCAAAGCACATATCAAGGAGCTCATTTTGAGCCTGGATCCATATTTATTGTTGATTCTGTTCATGGTGGAGAATCCTGCTTCACAGCAGCAGGTTGAGGCAAACATCCTCTAAATGTGCAGGGTCATCTTTGAGCGCAGCCATTTCACTTTTCTTTCACCAGTTCACCGCCCAGTTCTTCCAGCAGTCCACACTTTCTCTGCTCTCTTTTTTCTCATCGTCTTCTCCTTCTTTCCCATGCGCCCGGCTTGCCACAGGTTTGCCGCCGCTGTGTCTAAAAGTATGCAGCAGCAGCAACCAGACTTGACAGCTCATTGGCTCATTTGGATCACGATGCAGCCTGGAGCGGGCGGCTCCCCAGGGCTTTACCATTATTAACAGGAGAAGAGGGGCAAGGATTAAGTTAGACACTGTTGTCGGAAAATCAAGCCGTAATTTATAAATGTTTTAAATCAGGTTGGGTTTGGATTAGCCAGCAGGGGGTCCGGATCCGGACCCAGCGGTCCGCTAATCGGTGACCTCTGACCTAGGCGGTATAAGAGTAGCAGGTCACCAGTTACTACAGTTACACTGCAGCCTGGATTTCTGAGCAGCGGGACGGACGACTGCGCAGGAACCCTGGGATGTTTGCAGCATTCAGAGATTTGAGTGTCTCCCATGCCTATTACCAGTAAAATACGACGGCCGCTGTTCAGTACGAAGATCCCAGATTGAAAAGGGAAGCGAGTCAAAGTCACTTTAAAGTCCTCTAGATATTTCCATTCTTTGATCTGTTTATATTTTGGATTAGCTGGGCTTGGAAGTGAAATGTCTTTTTGGGATATTTGTCAGTTTTACCTTCAGCCTGATGTTTCAGGTTAATAAATTAGTTTGGAGCAAAGTCACCAACTAAATATGACTTATTATTATTTAAGAAAAATGGCGACTATGAGATACATTTTGGATTGGTCTCATTTTCTTTTTCTAACTGTATCTGCGTGGAAACAAACCCTGGAGTTTGGTTAAAATGGGCTCTTTGTATTGGTGACACTTTTTAAAGTTCTCTGGTACAGATGTGTCTGAACAAATCTTCAATTACAAACAGCTGTTCTTTTACAGTAATTATCCCTCATCATAAAAGCAAAGATATTTTTCAAACAGAACTGATTGATTAAATAGCAAAACAGGCCGTTCAAAAGAAAGCTGCTCTTAAGAGAAATAGAGACAATTTAACAGGTAAATTTGAAGCATTTGAAGTTTTCTCACCTGGAGCCTTTTTTTCTTTAACAAAATCTTAACCTTTGTATCTTTTATCATAGATTATTAAAACCCAGCAGTTAAATCAGCTCTTGTATCGGATGTAATCTGTCCCTTGTTCAGTGGAAATTTATTCTCTGATATATTTAGAAAACAAGAACCTTCTCTAAAAATGCCTTAAGACCAAAGTAATGAAACCATTCCAGCCGAAAGCTTCAGGGAACAAAACAGTTTCTGTCGTGGAGAATAAAGACATAATTTGTTTGCTGCTGTGGTGGAAACAGCAGCTGATCACGACCTTTAATAATCAATGTCTCTGTTTATTGCTTAGTCTGCTGACATACTAGGCCTGATTAGTAATACTCTGTATACTTCTACACATTTACAATGCAATGAACATATGCACCAAAAATGCATCCAACACTGAGAATGAGTTTCAGTCACTGTCAGCAGAAATTGTTCATTCTTTGGATTGCATCGACTCATTTTCTAAATCAAAGCTGTGTTAATAGTGGAGGCAAATCTGCATGTAACTCCCTATAAACACACATCTGCTTTTTAGCTTTGATCTTTTAATTACTAACTAGAAGAAAAAACATTTTCATCCAAAAAGCCAAAGTTCATTTGTTTTCGCTTTATAACCTTTTTCAGAGTTACTGGCTGAATATAAATCTAAACCAGGATTTTTTCTGCTGAGTCACCTGATCTCTGTCCTTAAGGACATTTTTTAACATCATTAATAATAATTAACATTATTTTTTAAATACAGACCCAAATCTCTAAAGATTGTTTCTGTACCTGTTAATTTTAATGAAACACCAGACACACATTTATTTAAATATCCAGGGAACGAGATCATGACATAAACATTCTTACGCAACAAAGACAGAGAGCAGCTTCTTCCTGATGAGATTCATTAAAACGAAACAATCAGGAGTAACTAAGGCATGAATGAACATTTAAATATGTTCTGCTCTTCCTCCCTCTTTCGTCTATAACAGCAAACTGTAATAAAACAAGCTTGCTGCTCGTTTGCCAAATACAGAGAAAACAGTTAAACATTTTAACGGTTTAAAATCTGCCTCAGAATATTCGTAATCATCTCAGTGAGCTCGTCGCTAATCAGCTGATTTTTGTGGTGAGGTTCGGACTGGAGGCCCCAGGCGGGTTTCTGATCCCGCTGACCGATAGGTGAAAGTCTGCTTAACATTTTCTATGATCTTTGACAAAAGATGCTGAGAGGCAAACATGCCCTGAATAGGAAACAGGATTAAAACCCAGCGGCTGATGAGACCGCTGGGTTGGTTGAACATTACCTTTGAGATGTTTGACACTCTTCATGCTAACACCTCAGACTGAAGAATAAATCCAGGAACTCTAAGCCACTATCAGATGGTTTGAGGATTATAACATCCGCTGCAGTAAGATGAGAGCAAGAGAGGAAAAAACCTCGACTCAGTGTCTTCATCACCATCATCACTGCAGCCATTTCCAGAGTCCAGATGAACTGATCTTCGTCCTCCTCAGGATTCTGTCATAGTTAACAGACATGCATGAGCCTCTGCAGCCGTTCCATGTGTCTGTGGTAAGTTTTTCCAGACCCAGCTGGGAAACAGCTCTGCTCCGAACAACAAGCAGCCTATGAGCAGCTGAGAGGAGAGCTGGGCGGGAGTTTATGTGAAAAATCCAGACAGAAGGGGAAAAAGCAACAGACTGAAGCTGAGCTGCAGCTTTCTGTGTGTTTATGTGTGAAAACAAAAATCCAGTCATATGTTTTGTTTCTGTTTTTGGTCTATTACTGGAACACTTTCTGGCTCCTCCTTCATGATGAATGCAAAGTAAAACGTAAACCTTTATGGTCTGAAAATCCTGCCTACATGTTTTCTTTACAAAGTAACTCTATAGAGTAGAATATGTATGAAATTGTTTAAATTCAGCTGGGTTACCAGTAAAACTGTATCATCAATATACATACATTAGTTTTTATTTACGCTCACATATACTTCCCCTAAAGTCAGCACAAAGAAGCTTTGAAATCCCCTCAACAACTAAGGCAGCACAGAAATACTCACAGCTAAATTCATCTGTTTAACTCTGTGGTCAAAGAAGATTGAATTAACTTTAACTTTTTGTTGCTAATAACTCAACAAAAAAAGAAGGAAACAGCAGAATAGTCAGAGCCTCTAACCGCAGTGCTGACAGGCCTGGATGCTTCACTGTCACAACGAGGGAAACCTGAGTAACTCTGACCTAATGGGAAACTCTGCATAGAACAACCTTTGCTGGAGTGGATGAGAATAACGAGGAATCAACCAAGCAGCTGCTTTGCATCTCCTTAGTTGCAACACTAATTTAAATTAAACTTTATTGATCTCACACTGGAGAAATTCCCTCTCTGCATTTATCCCCTCCCCTTGGGGAGCAGGGGGCTGCCATTGTGTGGCGCCTGAGGAGCAGGGTGGGGTAAGGGTCTTGCTCAGGGACCCAGGGTGCAGGCTGTGCCGATCGAACTGGATACTTGCAGCCTTCTCAGAGTGCACTGCTCTAACCACTGATCCATCACCCTCCATTTTTTTAATCATAATAACTGAACTTTATGAACATTATAATTCAAAGTCAATAATCCCATAAAGTAATTCAATATCCTCATGTTGAATGTGACAATTTCTGCAGTTTCTATCATATTTGCAAGCAAACACACAGCTACTGAATTACTGTAAATATAAACAAAGGTGCATCATAAGAACAGAACCTGGAAGCCTGTCGTCTGGGAAACTAAAGAAAGTTTGCTCACAGAAAACACATAAAGACATTGTTTCACACACAATGGTATCAGGCTATCATGTGTTAGAAACTACTTCCTGTGGAAGTATGAATATGATGTACCCAGAAAAATGTTACTAACTACATTCAATAATAAATGTTATAGTGACATCTCTCTATGTTCTACTTCTATCCCTTTTAAAGCTGCACTTTAAATTAGTTTTGAGAACTATATTTCAAAAATAAATGCAACATACAATTTTTATAACTGCAGTTTAAACATTGCATTTCAACATTTGATGACGTGTTTGCAGATCTAAACCCGGGGGGGCGGGGCGTTTCCACGAAATATGGGACGCAGCCACGTTTGCCCCCGAAGCCTCAGGTGCTTTTATTATGAAAGCTCAAAGCACCTCGATGTCACAAGTACTTTGTTACCCTACTTAAGTACATTTTTATATATCTGTACTTTACTTAAGTAGATTTAAGAAGAGTGAAGTGATCATAAACCAGTGTTGGGCAATGCTATTTTGAAAAGTAATTAGTTATAGTTACTGCCAATTCTCCCAAAAAGTAACAGAGTTACTAACTGACTTACTCAACATTAAGAGTAACTCAGTTACTAGTAAAAGTAACTATTGCGCTACTTTTGCGTTTTCTCGGCCTCGCGGACCTCCCCACCCAGCCCCCAATCTTCACTGAGTGTGTTTCAAAAGCCAGTTGAATAGAGCGACGACAAAGACAAGTTAGAACCCGCAGAGAGTTTCTCGTGATTTATTGCAACTCAACGAATGAAGATCAGGGGGGAACGCCATTCGATCTAATCTGATAAACCTGGCCAGATAGCGCCTCTAAAGCGATAGTAAACGCTATCTGACGGCTCCAGGCAACCCCTCGGCCAGATAGCTGCCTCTGTTAACATGGGCAACGCCATCTGGATGATGTGTAAATATCATCAGGCCGCATTACCTCACTCATGGGTGTGAAGTTTTTAACAGGGGCGTTCAGACCTGGGGAGTGAATTAAATTAATAATTGGGGATGTCTCATTCTGAAATCCTGTGTTT
>JAGKQL010000017.1:74151-98538 GCA_018398635.1 Cyprinodon brontotheroides | reverse complement strand
ACAGGGAGCTCCTCCTAACCTGCGGTGGGTGTTACTTATCAAATTACTGGTATTTGTGCCTCAGGTTTTGTTGTTACACACAAAGCTAAATGTGGACCAGACTGGTGAACTGATGCAGACATAGAAGTGAAAGTAAAAAGAAACTTGGAACTAAAGATTAAGAGACAAATGCATTTAATATTTATTATGATGGAAAATGAGTGAAAACAAGCAGACACCAATAAACAAAAAAATACTCTAAAGAAACGGAAAATATCGAACCGTGAAAGCAGGGAAGATGAGGAAAGTTCTGGAAAGCGTAACATCCCAGAAATGGTCCAAATCTACACAACAGAACATCAAACTCTCACAGCCTCCATCTAGTTATCAGCTAACCACACTTTTACACTCATTTCTGTTTCCATAGCAACACTAAAAGAAGCCCCACCCCCAGCATCCTGGAGTGTAGCACATTAACCTTCTCCACTGACAGCCAGAAAATGACCCGGATGATGAAGCAGAGAGAGACTGAGGAGGAAAGGAGGAAATAAAGGATAAATGGAAGAAAAATCTAGAGAAGATGAGAATCGTATAAAACAGAGAGAGATGATTACTGGAGCAGAATTAATGCGCCACATCCTAACAGAACCTGACAGACTAAACCATTTATCTTCATCCCTCTGCATCCATCAGCTCCCAGGGAGAGAGTGACCTGCATCCCTTTAATCAGCTTCAGAAGCTCCAAGCAGGATGTATTTCCAGGACGTAACAGACGATGGTTCTCTTCACATTTTTGAAGCTTAATGTTTTCTTTTGTTTATTTTTAAAGCCCTTCCATTTCCAAATGAATAAAGCTGAAAGGCAGAGATGCACAAACAGGGAGAGCTGTGACTCACCGACATGTGCGATGACACACTGCACTCGTTGTAGCAGCTCCTGAACCGACATCTCGTCCTCCCTCATCCAGCACAGCATCTCAGGATGCAGGGAGGATCCACTCTCCTCCGTCTCTCTGCCTCCCTCTGATGCCACGCCTCCTCTTGTCTCTGTAGCTTCTCACCGTTTGCTTACCCAGGTTTTCTTTTGTTGTTGTTTTTCTTTTCACTCTGATATCCCTTTTAAGGGGATTTTCTTATTTCATTTTTGTCAGTCAAACCAATTTGAAGCCAAGCGGTTCCAGAGACAGCAGCAGATCTGTTCTGTGGATGAAAGCTGTGATGCCACTCCCAGATGTGTGACTAGAGTCAGTCTGTCCATCATTTCCTTTCTATTCAGGTGAATTAGAAAAGAAACATCACAGAAAAGATCAAATGAAGTAACAGCAAAACATGCAGAGAGATGAAAAGTGCAATTTAGTCTAAAATTGATGTAAAACAACAAAAGCAAATAAATAAAACATTTAAGTGAAAAAAACAAGGAACTGATTTAAAAGCTGTTAAAAAATAGTATTTAAAAAGACGTTAGCAGCAACATTTGTTTTTATAATGTCCCTGAGAATAACAAAGAAGCTCTGCTGAGACAGACGGGTCTGCTGGAAACACCGCTTCCCCTGCTGATGATGAACATGCAGCATCATGCAGAGGGAGGATGAAACAGATCCACCGTCTTTCAGATGAAGGGACTGAAACACGGTTCAACTCCTGGAGCATGGAGCTGCTTTGCTCATGGAACAGACAGCCCAGGATTGAGAAGCTGCTTTAGAAAACGTTTGGAAATGAACTCACCAGTCAGTTGGATGGCTGCAGAAATTATTGGTCTTTCAAGTTTTTCTTTTCTTTTATTCACTGAGAGCATCCAGACAACCTTGTCTTTATCCGGTGCCATGTTTTCCTATCTGCATCTAATGCATTCAGAGGGCCTAACCATCTCTTAGGGCCGATACTCTCAAGGGACAATTAAGGCTGCAGCTATTAGCTCAGGACATCTGCTTCCCTCCACCCTCCCATTTACCGGCCCCGCCTGCACAAACACAGTCAGCATGAATGATGGAGCAGCTGCCAAGTAGAAACAACTTTATTTTATTATTTCATCATATCAGAGCATCCAACTTTCAGTAGGCATCCTAAAGATGCAACTTTCAGTGTCTCGGAGCGCCGGTGCAAATGGATACGGATGGAAGGGTCACTCCTCCATGAACTTGGTGCTAAAGCTAGATGACAGCGGGACGGAAAAAGTCTACGTTTTCAGTCGCCTCCATGTGCAGAAAATACCGCAAAAAATACATGAACAAATTACCATTACTTTTTAAAATGCTTTTAACACAAATCTGTTAAATAAACCTTACATGATGGATATTCATCTGCATAATCATATTATTATCTAAGTGCAAAATATTTGAACTTGTATATATTTTATCCAGTTTGTGTTCAGTGAAGAAAATCCAAAACATAAATAAATATTGTAATCAACTGAAAGAGTAATTTTAAAATTAAAGTTTTTGTCCATATAAAGCGGTTGTGACGTATGCAAGAGATGATCGCGTAATAATTGATGACTCGTGTGATTAAAATGAGATCTAAGTCTATTCATTCTGACAGCAGCTGTCATTCCAAAAAAAGTTACGTTTTACTTCCTACCAGGAAACATTTTCAATTCCATTCTGCTGAACTGTTCTTTCAGTTCAGTTTGAACAGGAAGGATAAGGAGAAAACATCCACACAGATGAAACTTTCTGAGTTTGGTTGATCTGGCAAAGACGTCGAACACACCGATGAATGTAGCACCAGCGTCAGCAACAAGACTCATAGCGGAATGACTGCAACATTCGCAGAAAGTCCTGGAGGACATGGATGCAGTGACTTGCGCTTGTCAACTTAGAGTTTACATGCAAACTTAAAGAAAAGGAAGAAATTACAAAATGGTTAAACGAGTGTGCTAATAGAATCGGATAGATTCAGGCGCATTTGTTCGTGGCTGAGGATGAATTCTGCCCGTTGAAAAATTATAGTGGAGAAGTTGGTAAAAAGAAACCGAAGCCTGGAGGGCAAAGTTATTAATATGGAAACCAGATCCTGCTTTAATAATGTACGCCTCATAACTGAGAATCCAGACCCCTGTGCATTTCCCGAGAACAGATATGCACCTTCAGGCTCCCTTTGTTCTGGAGCAGCAGCGCCTCATTGGACCAAAGAGGGGATCAGGAGACCCACTGAGGCCATTAATAAGGAAGTTCTAGAACTATTAACAGTAGACCGCTGTCAACAAGGCTACAAAGAAAAAAAAGATATCCTGTTCTAGAACATATGTGTTCGGCTTCACCAGGATTTGGCTACAGAGGTGAACAAAAAGAGGAAGCAGCAGAGAAAGGAGCTGGGATTGAGGCATGGCATCAGATCGCTGGTAACTTTCAAGAATGAAACCTTGACTTTCTAAAACTCATCAGATGTAAAGAAGTTCATGAACAAGATTAAAGAAGAAAGATTATCCAAAAATAACTGCATTTTATTTTCCTCTTTCTATTTCTTGCTTATAAAACCTGTAAGGGTTGGAAACTGGCGTAACTAGAGACTACAGTTGCTTAGGGGCCCCCGACCTCTTAGGGGCCCCCCGTCACTGACACCTGGTGGGCCCCCTCACCAGTTGTGGACTAGGATGTCTCTTTGCAGATGTAATGGTCCTAAAAACTCACCTTAAACCCACCTGATCCTAGAGTGACTGACCGCACCGTATTTATACCGCGACACATGGCGGAGTTCACCATGATGGTGAGCCGTTAAACACGACGCCAACAGCAAAGCCGACTGCTGGACTTTTCATTACTATGGTAATAACTGTGTATAGATTATTAGCCTGTTGGTAAAAAATACACTCATATGTTTCAAACTGCAATAAAGACCTTGAAAGACAATGTATTGGAGTATTTTCTTTTTAGAATACTCCTTGGAATTATGGGTAATCCAGCGCGTAGCTGGTTGGAGGGGTGTTTTACTTCATATGGGGCCCACCCAGATAATGTTGCCTACGGGTCTATTGTGTCATTACGCCATTGGTTGGAAACTATATTAAAATAAAAGGAGGAGCTCAGATTTAGCTGTGCTCTTTCTGTCTTGTTTTTTCCAATGGTGCCATAAAGCGAGAGCGAACTGATCCAGGATCTGCCCTAAAGATGGAAGGAAGTGGACGTACTTCAGGGCAGAAGCACTTATTGTGGAAACTGGGTTCTCTCATTTGGTTCAGTTTGATGTTCAAAGAGTTCATTGTGTGTTTTGCTTTTCAGCAGTTAACCTTGTTCAGGTAAACTTTCAGCCAAGCTTGCTGCTACTTTTAAATGACACAAAATGTCAAACTTAAATTTACATCTTTGAATTGTAGAGATTTGCAGAAAATAAAAGAAGTCATGAATAAATGAAGAGATTCAGGTTAAAAAGTTTGATAGTTTTTATAAGTTTTACAGGAATCACGTCTTTTTAAAGGAGACCATGTTTAAATAAGCAGATGGCAGAGGTCTGACTCTGCAGCACCGTATCTTTCAACCTCATTCACAGTTCAGTCCCTCTTCAAGTGGGCAACAGAATTGAAGACAAACTTAGAAGATATTTAATTATTGGAGGCTCACTCCTTACGACTAATCTGAACCTTTCTTCCCTCCATGGGCCTATAGAGAGAAGAGAGTTTATTGATCTCACGGTGGTGTCTCTTATGTCCTCTATAGGCCCCTGGAAGGGAAGAAAGAGTATAGATATCAGATCTAATAGCAGGGGACTGGAAGTGCACATTAGATCCAGTTAATGACCGCTCTACAGGCGTTGACCAAACTCATAATAAAATCAGAGCAATTATTCTCCAGTTCATGTAAGAAATCAATTTAATTGATGTATGGAGACATTTTAAGTCTAACAGATTTTCCTGTTACTCCGGTAAATATAAGACTTTCTCTGGTATTGATTATTTTATCATCTCAGCTATACTGACGTCTAGAATAGATATCTGCTTCTACGACGGTGTGATGTTGTCCCATCACGGACCTTCATAGGACCCCTTGTTAGGGACCCACCCAGATGGAGCTCAAATCAGAATGTTATTGGATTATAATTTCGTTAAATATGTAGGAAAGGAAATTGATTACTACTTAAAATCTAATAGGACCCTAACAACTGCCGTGGTTAAATAGGAAGCTTTTAAAGCCATTTTAAGAGGTCATATAATAAACTACACTTTATCTAAAACTAGATAATTTCATAGAAAGGGGCTGATATTGGAGGCTAAAATAAAAAAGGTTCAGAATCTTTTAATCAATAATTATACGGCCATTTTTGAAATGGAACTGCTAACTGAAAAGGTGAAAGGTCACACTGATGACATCAAGATGTCTGTATCAACATGGTCATTACCATTGACGCATGCTAGAATAAAGGCCATTGATAGCTTTACTGCTGTGACTCAGACTTAGGCCTCAGAAAAGTCAGGCCTAAGCCATCGCTCTGGTTCTCCTTCACACTGTTCAAGAAATGGCTCCCAGAAGGCTGTGTGCACTCTGTGTGTCTCTGGACACTCTGGCATCATCAACAGCCTTTTCAGTGATAAAGTCCATCTTTAAAGTCATATTCATGACGCTGCTGTCAGAAAATACAGCCAAAAGATCATCAACAACCCAAGAGTGTAACTCTGTGATGACAGTTGGTGGGAACTTTTTAAAGGCTGAAGTACCAACAAAGTTACTCCATAAAAATTCCGTAAAAATTCAAAAAATATCCACTGGACTTGGTTTCCAAGTGGATATTTTTTGAATTTTTACGGAATGACTATGACCTGGATGACTGAGAACCTTCATCAGCACACTCCATACAAATGCTTTCAATAGGGTTTGTATTTTCCAAAAACGAGCTCAAACATATATTTATTGGAAGCTTTCCTATAGTTTAGAACTCAAAAGAATAAAAATACACTGATATTTATATTTATGGGTAGTAAGACATGAATGTATTAAATAAAGAATGAATAACAGCAGATTCCGATGCGACAGTAAGATATTATGCCTCCCGTAATATGGACATTATTTTCAGTCTCATTCATCCATCTAGAAAAATTAGGATTGATTGATGGATGTCTCCCTTTCAGCTACATCAGTGATTATCCTCCTTCAAAAGCGGCAAAATCAAATTTAGAAATTTGTCTCACATATTGCTGAGGCCAAAATCTATGTATTGAAATAATTGCTGGGGACATGTCCCCACCAGGCCAAAGTTGGTGTCCCCAGTCCCCCAGTCCTTCAGAAAGTTACGCCCGTGCAACAACCGTTATCCTGCAGACTGAAGAACGTGGTGTGGTGCGGGGACTTCCTGGGCCACTGGTTGATGTGGATGATAACATCTGGCTGCTTGAATCTGAAGGCAGATTGAAATTTAGCCCACTATCCAACTAGAAGAACAAAACACACAAAAACCAGAATAGTCATTGAATAAAGCAGAGGCCAAAGTATCCTTGTTTTTGGCATGTTTGTTCAAGGTTAAAATAGTTTTGGGTCCAATGGTTTTTATTAAAAATAAAAACAACCCAACAGGCTGTTGAACTAGACTCTGAATCACAAGTGCAACATTATTTTTGCACTACCAACTCGTTGAACTTTCATAATACTTTTAAATGGGAAACAATTCAATGGTTCTACTGTATTTTGCACTATAAAAGGCTTATTTCCATATTAATGCCTTTTGCACCATTTTGTTTTTTAACTGGTAATGTTCATTTCACAGCTGGAATCTACCAAAAGCAAATGTAATTTTGTTTTGGTAGACACTTAGTGTATACAGGATGACAAAACAGTTTCTCTAAGTTATAAAATACACACACACACACATATATATATATATATATATATATATATATATATATATATATATATATATTTATAATACTTCAGGATCTATGTATGCAAATGTATATCTAAAAACATTCACGTATAAAAGTGAATGGAACAGAAACGGTCGTTGCCATGGCAACACAGTGACGCCGCGTGTGCGTGGCTGTAGTTCTGTGGCGCAGGTTGACATAATATCAAACATTTTCTTTAAAAGAAATCTATCCAGTGAGATCAAAGCATTTCAAAGAGGACCTTCTCTTCAGGAATTAATTCATAATTTATTTTCTGTCAGTATGAAGAAGATGCAGCAAATAAGCGGAACTTACATGCGAATTTAGATGTTTCCTCCGGCATCATTTCGCCGTTACACCATCTGCCGGATAGCTACCAGCATAGATATCCATAATAAATATTTATAGATATCCTTTATTATGGATATCTATGGCTACCAGGGCCTGAAGGCTCCCTGGATCTATGGATCTACCCTCTGCATCTATGCTCTGCATGGCCAGGGGCGGCTCCTGATGGGAGCTTTGACGTTCAGCCCAAATGTGGAGGGACCGAATATGGTTGGACACCGGAAGTAGACAAAGGGAAGCTAGCAGTGTTAGCTAGCAGGTTCCCTTCTGTTTATCCTCCTCCTAAAGAAAGATTTTAGATTTAGTCTTTTGCAGGAAAACATCTTCATCTTTCGAGAGAAACTAACATCATCATCATCATCAGGAGGCAGAGATCGACCATCAGACTGATGAAGATCTGCAGAACCTTCAGGTAGGAGAACTTTTCTAAATAAACCAGAGAATCAGGGACTAGTTGATGCCGCGGAGGAAGAAGGCCTGCTTTCCTTTATTTCCTGTTTAACTGGTTAACTGGTGGAGACTGGTTCAAATGGATTTTAATCTTTTGGCTGCCTCCTCCACGGGGCCGCCTCCTCCATGGGGCCGCCTGCCGCCTCTTCCATGGGGCCGCCTCCTCCACGGGGCCGCCTGCCGCCTCTTCCATGGGGCCGCCTCCTCCACGGGGACGCCTCCACAGCAACAAAAGCATTACAGCAAAAGCAAATAATAAACACTGCATTCATCTGAAGAATAAATAATCAGCATACAGCTGTTTTAACAGCAGTGCTAATGAGGAGCTGATGAAATAAACAATAACAGTCTTTTCAAAAACCACCCAAGTTTAAATGGTGATAAGTTTTTATTTATGCCCCAGCACTGTAGAGGCTACAAACACAAGAGGAGAGAACATATAACGAGGCAGAATGTTTCTCTGCTCTCCGCCATGTTGAAAGGTCAAAGTTTACCTCAGGGTCAACTTTCCAGTGAAAATGGTAACGAACGAGTAGAAGGATGCAAACAAAAAACAAAGTGGAAAAAACAACCAAACAATGAACAGATGATGATGATGATGATGATGATGACGAGCAGTTTATCCTTCCAAACATCAGGTTTCTATTGGACCCTCTACAGCAATAAAGAAGATAAATAATTTTCTCTGGTTATTTGGATCCAACAGTTTGACCCCAATAAGTTTAATTTTCTGGCTGTGAGGGATTGCTGCAGAGCCAGTGAGTCGATGCAATCAGCTGGTTTAGATAGAAAACTTTGAACCTTTAATCTGACTGGATGATCTGGTTGAATTGTGTCTACAAAGTGACCTGAGATAACATGGTGCTATAGAAATAAACTGAATAGGATTTCCTTAAAAAAAAAAGAAGTGAACATTCTAAAAAAGATGAGAAAAGTTTCCTCTGATTTTGCAGAAGATCAAAGGTTCTCTCTTCATGAGTTGGTTTGATCCAGTCAATTCCTCTTCTTTGACCTTTCTGTCTCCAGATGAAGGACCTGCTAACATCCAGACGGACGGCAGCGACCTGCTAACATCCAGACGGACTGCAGCGACCTGCTAACATCCAGACGGATGGCAGCGACCTGCTAACATCCAGACGGCAGCGACCTGCTAACATGCAGACGGACGACTGCTAACATCCAGACGGACGGCAGCGACCTGCTAACATCCAGACGGACGGCAGCGACCTGCTAACATCCAGACGGACGGCAGCGACCTGCTAACATCCAGACGGACGGCAGCGACCTGCTAACATCCAGACGGCAGCGACCTGCTAACATCCAGACGGCAGCGACCTGCAGGAGGAGGAATTATTCCCCTGAACGGTTGGTTGATGCATTACATGTCCTAGACATTAATATGGTTTCTGAATATCCTGCTTCAGTTCCATCTGATTTTCTGCCAGTTATTGAAACTGAAGCTCCTCAGAAAGTCTGTGAGCAGACGAGTTTGTTCATCTCCCTCATCATTAATGTTGGTCTGGATCCAGCCTGCAGAGAATATTGAGTTATTTTTGTTTGAATGTCTCTGTGATTCTAAATCAAAGTTTATTGTGGAGAAAACTTCTGTCCGTATGTCAGAACTCAGCAGGATAAAGTCTGGAAAAGGAGAGACGGATGTTTGTGACATGAAATCACATTTTAGAAGGAAGTTAATCCAACTTTTAACTTATCAGGTTTTTGATTAATGACCAGAATCTGTCTCTAATAAAAGCTTTGCTCCAGTTCAAACTAAACTTCCTTCTTCTTCTTCTTTTGTTTAATGGCGGTTGGTAAGCAACGTTTAGGTGCGCATTAGCTCCACCTTCTGAATAGTAGGTGGATTAGAATTTAAAAATTTCCCTACATTCTATAATATAAACCTGTTTTCCTAAAAGAAGAAGAAAACATATACTTAAATAAAATATGCCCTGAGTCTAATAGCAGTAAACTGAAAACATTAAACTATGCCTTCTATTGATCAGATTTAATCCTAATCTCTCCTTTGTTGATATTGTCTCCAGTATATCAGCACATGTTCTAAATCTGCCACTTCATCCCAGTAATCCCAGTTCCCTGTTACATATTTCCCTTTTATATGCAGTATTATTAAGTCCTGTATGTCCCAGTCTCAACCTTCTTAAAATCAAGTTAGGGTCCCTCCTGTCTCTTCCTTATTTGATTGAACTCTATAGAAATGTCTTCCTTTACGTCCTCTGTCCTCCTTCCTGCCAAATCTTCACCTTTTCTATAGATTTCATTTCTGCTTTACTGTATTTAATGCTAATTGTTAGCATAGAAGCTCATTGCCCTCCTATGTGAAGCTGGAAGCCAGAACAAGGTAACCTGCAGCGCATGTCTTTTTATTCTAGTAACACGGTGAACAATATCAAACATTATTTCTAATGTATATTATGAAGACATTTCCTTAAAACTAATCAGAGCTCTGCTAGAATCTGAGCAAACAATAACAGAGGCAGGTTTGTAGTGCCGGCATTAATGCCACCAGCTCTCCTGTAGAAACAGACAAATGATCACTAACTACGATTTGATACGATATTTAGATCCGCGATAACAGAAGCCACTCCAACACTCTTCATCTGACTTTCTGACGCATCTGAAAATATCTGAAGTTTTTGTCTGTATTGTTGAACCGACAGATCCAGGCAGGTTTCAGGGTTCCATGAGTCCAGCAGAGAGCCAGGCCGGTTTCAGGGTTCCCTGACTCCAGCAGAGAGCCAAGCAGGTTTCAGGGTTCCGTGAGTCCAGCAGAGAGCCAGACAGGTTTCAGGGTTCCGTGAGTCCAGCAGAGAGCCAGGCAGGTTTCAGGGTTCCGTGAGTCCAGCAGAGAGCTCGGGCAGGTTTCAGGGTTCCGTGAGTCCAGCAGAGAGCTCAGGCAGGTTTCAGGGTTCCGTGAGTCCAGCAGAGAGCCAGGCAGGTTTCAGGGTTCCGTGAGTCCAGCAGAGAGCCAGGCAGGTTTCAGGGTTCCGTGAGTCCAGCAGAGAGCCAGGCAGGTTTCAGGGTTCCGTGAGTCCAGTAGAGAGCTCGGGCAGGTTTCAGGGTTCCCTGAGTCAAGCAGAGAGCCAGGCAGGTTTCAGGGTTCCGTGAGTCCAGCAGAGAGCCAGGCAGGTTTCAGGGTTCCGTGAGTCCAGCAGAGAGCCAGGCAGGTTTCAGGGTTCCGTGAGTCCAGTAGAGAGCTCGGGCAGGTTTCAGGGTTCCCTGAGTCAAGCAGAGAGCCAGGCAGGTTTCAGGGTTCCGTGAGTCCAGCAGAGAGCCAGGCAGGTTTCAGGGTTCCGTGAGTCCAGTAGAGAGCTCGGGCAGGTTTCAGGGTTCCCTCAGTCCAGCAGAGAGCTCAGGCAGGTTTCAGGGTTCCGTGAGTCCAGCAGAGAGCTCAGGCAGGTTTCAGGGTTCCCTGAGTCCAGCAGAGTGCTCAGGCAGGTTTCAGGGTTCCGTGAGTCCAGTAGAAAGCTCAGGCAGGTTTCAGGGTTCCGTGAGTCCAGCAGAGAGCTCAGGCAGGTTTCAGGGTTCCGTGAGTTCAGCAGAGTGCTCAGGCAGACACACTCAATCGGAAACAGCCACACTTAGCAGTTGAAAAGCAGAAACAAGATACCAGGAAAACTGCGAAACTTTAAACTAGCTCCCGCTGCTGAGCCAAAACAGGAGCAGAGAGCGCTTAGCGGATAAGAGCCAGGACACCAAGACAAGACTAACAATCTTCTCTAAACACTGGCCTCCTAGATTTAAAACTAGAAAACTAGAAGGCATCAAAGTCCAACTCAAAAGCACAAAATCAAACATAATGATCTGGCCCTGATAGTTGGACTGAGTCGTAAATATAAAGCAGAGAGACAGGTGGATAAGATTAGTGGGATGCAAATTTAGTGAGCAGGGAGGATTAATTAGGCAGGTGAGTGAAGTAAGCAACATGATCAGTGATCACTGTTTTAACATTGTGAGCAGTTCTTCAACTTCTTTATTGTCATTACACAGGTACAGGTACAAGGCAAAGACAAAATGCAGTTTAGGTCCAACCAGAAGTGGAATAGCAGCAAGTGCAGGATAAATTAAATAATGGTTGCAAAAATACAGGACATAGGTTTCTACTGAATAAGTATAGAGATGAATAACATTTTAAACAGAATCTTACTACTAGTATGAATATATTTATTATGATATGAATAACTAGTGTTATGAAGAAAAATTTAAAGCTGAATTATGTACTGAATATAATATACAGGTGGATATTACTATAAAAAAAAGTTTTTACAGTTATGTACAATAGCATATATACAGATGGGTTTTACTATAAAATGAATAAATAAAGTTTGGACAGAAGCTATCTAAATTAAAAGTGCAGTGGAAGGTAATTGCATATTACAGTTAAAGCGACGTTATTGCAGATGTGATGTGAGCTGATTCTTCCTCAGTGTTCTCAGGAAGAAGAGGCGCTGCTGAGCCTTCTTGACCAGGCAGGAGGTGTTGGTTGACCAGGACATGTCCGCTGAGATGTGGGTCCCCAGAAACTTGAAACTGCACGATCAACAGCTATTCCATAAGCAGACTCATCGTTGTTGCTGATGAGACCAATCACCGTGGTGTCGTCCGCAAACTTGATGATGGAATTAGACACGTAGACACAGGCTTGCAGTCGTGGGTGAAGAGGGAGTAGAGAAACAGGCTTAGCACACAGCCCTGTGGTACACCAGTGTTGAGTGTGATGGACGTGGAGCAGTTGGAGCCTGATCGGACATTCTGGGGTCTGTTGGTCAGAAAGTCCAGAATCCAGTTGCACATGGAGGTGTTGATGCCCAGGTCTCGAAGTTTGGCTAATAACTTCGCTGGAATGACAGTGTTGAATGCTGAGCTAAAGTCAACAAACAGCATGCGTGCATAAGTGTTCTTATTGTCCAGATGTGTGAGCACAGAGTGCAGTGCCATGGAAACTGCATCCTCTGTGCTCCTATTGCTGCGGTATGCAAACTGGTGTGAGTCCAATGTGGATGGTACCAAGTCTTTCAGGTGTGCCAGGACCAGCCGCTCAAAGCACTTCATTATGATTGGTGTGAGTGCTACAGGGCGGTAGTCGTTAAGGCACGTTGGGCTGGAGTGTTTTGGCACTGGCACAATGGAAGTACATTTGAAGCATGTTGGTACAGCTGCTTGGGCAAGAGACAGGTTGGAAATGTCTGTAAAAACCCCAGCGAGCTGCTCCGCACATGCCCTGAGTACACGTCCAGGGATGTTATCTGGTCCAGCTGCCTTGTGCGTGCTGATCCTGCTCAGTGCATTGCAGACATCTGTGGAGGAGAGTGTGATTGGCGAGTGGTCGGCTGAGGATTTCAGCTTGGTGGCAGTTTCACTGTTGTCTCTTTCAAAGCGAGCATAAAAGTCATTCAGCTCATTCAGGAACTTGACATCAGTGCTGCAGAGGTGGGATGAGTGGGTTTATAGTCGCTGATGGCCTTAATTCCCTGCCACATGCGTCAGGGGTCAGCGTTGGAAAAGTGTCCCTCTATCTTAAGCTTGTAGCAGTACTTGGCCTCTTTGATGCCCCTTTTCAGATTTGCTCTGGCTGTGCTATAGGATTGTGCATCTCCTGATCTGAAGGCAGTGTTTCATGTTTTCAATAGGAGTCGCACCTTCCTGTTCATCCATGGCTTCTGATTTGGGTTTGTGGTGATCTGCTTCTGGGTTGTAACATTGTCAATAGTGGCATTAATATAATCCAGTACAGAGGAGGTGTAACAGTCAATGTCCGTGTGAGAGCCACTGGTGGCTTGAGAAGCAAACATACTCCAGTCTGTGTGTAGAAACCTTTCCTGAAGTGTTGAATCTGCTCCCGCAGGCCACAGCTTGATGGTCTTCACTGATGGCTTCACACGATTGATGAGGGGTGCATGTTTGGGGGTAAGGAACAAAGAAAGGTGATCTGACTATCCCAAGTGGGGGAGGGGTGTTGCAACGTATGCTCCAGCCACATTTGTGTAAACGTGATCTAAAGTTTTGTTTCCTCTGGTGTGGCAGAGAACATGCTGGTGAAATTTTGGTAGCACCGACTTTAAATTTGAATGATTAAAATCACCTGCAACAATAAACGCAGCTTCAGGGTGAATGGTCTGTTGTTTACTGATTGCTGTGTGAAGTTCTTTCATAGCAGACAGCATCAGCGTCCGAGGGAATGTAGGATGCAGTGATAATGGTGGAAGTGAACTCCCATGGCAGATAGAACGGCCTACATTTAACTATCAGAAACTCCAGGTTAGCTAAGCAATGTCTCCCAACAATAACACTTTGTGCACCAAATTTTGTTAATGTAATGCACAGTCCCCTACCTCTGGTCTTACCAGAGCCATCTGATGTTCTCTCCGCCCGGAAAATATGTCGTCCGCTAGCTCAATATCATTGTCTGGTATTCCGCTGTTTAACCATGTTTCCGTAAAGATTAGGACATTACAGTTCAGAAGTCTTGCTGTATGTAATGTTGAGTCAGATCTCCTCCATTTTGTTCAGCAGTGACCCCACATTGACAAGGAAAATGCTGGGTTAAGAGAGCCGGTGTGGTGTTAGCTTTAGCTTAGCTCTTAGTCCTCTGCGATTCCCCCGTCTTTGTTTACGATCTTGGCGCCGTGTGGGAGCACTTTGGCCCGGCCGAGCAGAGTGCGAAGCCTCGGGTGTTCTGGCTATCTCAGGAAGGAGTCGTAGGTTGTCCACAAAACTGTCAGAAAGTTCGTAAACCAATATCCAAAAGCTCACAACGGGAGTACGATGTAATGGCACAACTGTTCTGCACGAACAGACCTGAAATGAACAAGAGAAATTAATATATGCCACTAACTAGGCCTGAGGATAATTCAATAACGATATATATGCGATCGACAGGCGGGTGAAGCAATATTAGAAAAGAGGGTCGAGCAAAAGTTCTATAAAAAGAAACGCAGTTTTCCTTCCTTCTCTCTCTGTAGCCTAGCATGTAGGTTTATGCTAGTCACTGCTTCCTCCCAACCAATCACAATCACGGACCCCAGGCACGCCCAAGCGCCGCCCTCTCAAACCACAACACAGAGCACATGAAGCTGCAGCAGGGGAGGCGGAGGAAATTGTTTCAAAGAAAGGTTTTTTGTAGTTCGCCAGTCTGGCAGTATTTCGGTCATGGCAAGTCGGACCAAAACAAACCACAGTCATCTGTAAAATGTGTCAGGAACCAGTGAAACCAACAGTCTGATAACAAAAACCAATGCTTTTTTATTATCATCTCAGCCGCTCACACCAAGACTCTGAGACCGCAGTACTGTGCAGGCTTCAGGTGGAGCTCTCCCTCCCAGGAATCTTGAGATTTTGCGGAAAATATATATATATATTTTCAGTTCTGGACAGTTTCCCACGTAGTTCTAACAATTGAGATAAAAATGCTGAGGGGCCAGAAACTTCAAAGTAATAACTCAGGTTAAAGCAGGAACCGGCGGGGCGGCGTGGGGGCATTTATTTATTTGTTATATTTATTTTGTGGTCACTTTTCTGGTCAATTTAGTTTATTCTTTGTCAGTATTTAATAACATAACTCAGGTCTCTTAAGTTGTTTTTCTTTTAAAACAATTCTGTTATGGTTAAAAAGTTGGTTAAATAAAGATTTAATGTGAAGTCTGTGTTTGTGTTTTTATTAAATTTAAATCAATTTGCCCAGCAATTTTATAAAAAAGATCCAGACAGAGCTGCACATAAAATATGGTTTCATATCTTTTCAATAATTATCGATATCGCTCAATATGTATTTTATCGATAACCCTATAAGCTTTTTTCTATATGTTCAGCCCTACCTACCTACTAACTGCTCCCCAAATAGTTTAATATCTACCTGACATTGCTTAATCTTTTTAGTGAATAATATTACTCTTCCTTTTGCAACTGAAAATCTAAAACCCCATTCCACGGCCCATCCTCAGTTACACCTACTGCCTGTTGTATCTCCTTTACCTAGAAAGGTACATAAGAACCCCATCATTAGCATTCTACACGCTATTTGTGTACCTTCTAAAAACTGTAAGAAACATATTATCTAGTATTTTACAGAACTTTCTGAAAGTGTTTTAGAGAAATCTTATAACTCCTGTTCCACTGTTCTCTATTCCTTAAGGTCGCCCTCCGGCTGGTTGAGTTCTGGTCACTGAACAAAGGACCTCCAGGCTTCATCTCAAGATGGAAAATACTGTGGAACTAAACCAGGAGACACCAGAACCACAGCAGACGACTCGGACAAAAGAGGAAGCAGAACCTCAACCAATTAAACGGGAAAAGGTTGATGTGAGCATCTGTCAGGAGGGGAGGCGGGTTCTAGTGAAGGAGGAGGAGAATCCTTTGATGGTGACTCCTGATTATGCAGAAATGCTTTACAATGTAAAGGACCTGCAACAGACAGGAGAGACCAAGGAGGAACCAGAACTCATACCGGTTAAAGGGGAACAGGAGGAACCAGAACCTTTACCGGTTAAAGGGGAACAGGAGGAACCAGAACCTGTACAGGTTAAAGGGGAACAGGAAGAACCAGAACCTGTACCGGTTAAAGGGGAATGGGAGGAACCAGAACCCGTACCGGTTAAAGGGGAACAGGAGGAACCAGAACCCGTACAGGTTAAAGGGGAACAGGAGGAACCAGAACCTGTACCGGTTAAAGGGGAACAGGAGGAACCAGAACTCATACCGGTTAAAGGGGAACAGGAGGAACCAGAACCTTTACAGGTTAAAGGGGAACAGGAGGAACCAGAACCTGTACAGGTTAAAGGGGAACAGGAGGAACCAGAACCTGTACAGGTTAAAGGGGAACAGGAGGAACCAGAGGAACCAGAACCTGTACAGGTTAAAGGGGAACAGGAGGAACCAGAACCTGTACAGGTTAAAGGGGAACAGGAGGAACCAGAACCTGTACAGGTTAAAGGGGAACAGGAGGAACCAGAACCTGTACAGGTTAAAGGGGGAACAGGAGGAACCAGAACCTTTACAGGTTAAAGGGAAACCAGAAGATGAAGAGCAGCTTGCTGTGAAGCAGGAGGAGGAAACCTTCATGGTTCATGCTAACTGTGAACAAACAGAAAACAAAGAACTAGGAACATTTAAGAACCAACCACCCTGTCCAAACTGGCCTGAAGCTGAGAACCGACATCAGCAGAAAAGCAGCCATGACGATTTGACGTCAGGTACAGATGAAGAGCTTCAGCCAGAGATGAGACATCAGAACAGCGGGACCAATCCACAGACATCCATGTATGAAGTGGATCTGTTTTCCTGTGAAGTTTGTGGTAAATCTTTCAACAAGCAAAAGTGCTTGACTGTCCACATGAGAACTCACACAGGGGAGAAACCTTATCCTTGTAAATTGTGTGGTAAATCTTTTGCCATCTATGGTACCAGAACTAGACACATGAGAATTCACACAGGAGAGAAACCATTCACTTGTGAAGTATGCGGTAAATCTTTCAGACACTCCTACCAGCTACGTCATCATCTAAGAACTCACACAGGGGAGAAGCCTTTCTCATGTTTGATGTGTGGAAAAGATTTCAGCCAGCAATCTAACCTAACTGTGCACATGAGAACTCATACAGGTGAGAAGCCTTTCACATGTTTGAGATGTAGAAAATGTTTCACTAGGCAAAGTACTTTGATTGAGCACATGAGAACTCACACAGGTGAGAAGCCGTATTCTTGTCAATTATGTGGTAATACATTTAGATACAGTCGCCATTTGACTCTTCATGCAAGGACTCACACAGGCGAGAAGCCTTTTTCATGTTGGACCTGTGGAAAAAAATTCTCAAGGCAGTCCAACTTGAATGTTCACATGAAAATTCACACAGGTAAGAAGCAACATCCTTGAGATTTGGGCTACAAGTCTTTAATGACAGGTAGTCAATCTGCCAAGACGAGGTCTTGAAACTGACATCTGACATTCTCTGTCATGGTGGCTGATGAACTGTCAAAATGGACAGCATTTAACAGGAAGTAAGTTAAAATCTCCTGAAATTCCTCCAAATACCTTAGGTTGAAGTACCTACAGTAAGAAAAACAGCTGATGACATCACAGGCATTGTCAGCCACGAATGATTGCGCAAACACTACTTTTGTCAAAATAATCCTGAATCAACTCGCATAAATAATTTGACATAAATGGACAGCTGAAACCCTGGATCAGAGACGATGTCTCCCTTTAGTTTGTCCTGGATTATTCAGCACTGCTAATCCACCTCCTGTGATTTTATCCTACTCAGGCAGAGAGTAAATATCCTTATAGCACCTGTTCAAGTTAGTGGACTTCACAGCACTTTACACTATTTCCCCTCAGTCATTCAGACACTGATGGTGGTGAGGCTGCTGTGCCACCACCCCCCCGATCGCCATCACTAGGTCATGTGAAGTGTCCTATCCAAGAGGACCATGAATGAGACGGACTTCTGCATAATCCTGCAGCCCCATCACAGTGAGAAACCAACTACATGTTCTATATCCTGGGGGGGTCCTTGTTGGTGATTGTAGTTCATTTCTTTAATTCAGATTTTCTAAAACTGGTTACAGTCATTTTTTTTCTCATTCTCTCATTTTGCTTTGCTCCATCTCTGAATCTATGATGCTTCTGGTTTATCAAATCTAGGATTTTGATGAAAGTTTCAGTTGAAAAAGTGCCTAGACAGCTGGACATTACCGCCTTGAATTGCATTTTATTATATACATACAAACAGACAGAGAGACAATCCTGTTTTAACTCATTAAATGTAGGGCTGAAACAATTAGATTAATCATGATTAATCGATTATTGAAATATTTGTCAACTAATCGATTAATCATTAACTGGAATATAGAAACCCGCCTTTAGCTGACAGACGGACCCACTTAGAGCAGGAATTATATCAAGGCTGTAAAAAAATATTTAACCATTTTGTATTTAAGATAAAAATGTTTTGGTCTGTCAATATGCTCCATAGAGAACCTCTGAAGTAGAAAAGTTTTCATTTCACTTGGCTATCAGATTATTAATCGATTAAACAATTTATCTTCTGGTTTTATTAAACTTAACAGCAGCCTAGATGAGCCTATGAGCCAAGAAGTGCGGCAGAACCGTCAGCATCAAAAGCCGAGCAGTGAGGTGATAAACAGGAGGAGAAGGAAAACAGACTGCAAAGAAACACAGATGTTAGAATTAATTAAGAAATACATTTTTTCTTTGTCTGCAGGGAATATTTTCACCTCAACAGTAGAGATAGATTCATTTCTGGCATCAGAGAAGATCAGATGAACAGAAGTACAGTCGCCAACATTTATGAAGAGCAGCTCAACGCCCCCCCCATCCCCATTGGATAAGAGGCTGTTAGTAAAGAGGAAGGAGCCTCTTAGATGTTTTTACAACTTTGGATGATGACATCACTATGCTAGGGGGCGTGGCCATTTCTAATGTTGGAGCTCGTTAATGATGTTAACAACATGTCAGGGTTCGACAGCACTGGGTTTGGATCACTGCTGCTCTGTCATAAATGCATTTTTATGTTAAATATTGTTTTTAATGAATGATGAATTCCAATCATCATATGATATTTGCATATAAATCTAATGAGTTACGTTAAAAAAGTCTTTATTTCAATTCATCAACTTTTCAGTTTATCTGATTGGTTTTGATGCGTTTGATTTTTATTTTTAAATTTAAGCTGAAATATGAACAAGGATGTTAAAATCACATGTAAAATGTTTTATTGAAATAAATGTTTAATAAACACCAGTAACCCCAGTAATGTTAGCCTGATGTGTATTTTCTATCCACGCCTGTGTTTCCAGTAAAACCATCAAACTGCTCCGGATTCATTTCATTTTAATGGCGGCGGCACCAACTGCTGCCAATAAGCTGTTCAGAGAGACGGTTTATTGAAGGAACTAGTGATTCGGTGAGCGAATAGGTGTCATCCACGTGAACCAGGAATAGTTCACTCAGCATCCATCGTTATCTCTCACTAGTCTGGGCAGCGATTTGCTCTTTTTATTTTTCTGACTTTAACTAGTCCCACAGTTTTCAACTGATTTTATCAGTTTCAGTATCAAAATGTTCAGCTTGTTCAGGAGAATTCTATGTCTTTTGGTAAAGATATTTTGTGGTAGTTTTTGTAATATTCAGTTTTTTCTGCCTTTTTTTTGTCCCATTGAAATGCATGTAAAATTCTCAGATTTCAGCTAAAACTTCACCATCTTTGACCTTTAACTACTTCCGCATACTTTCAGCTAGAAACACCGTTCAACTTCTAAAATGTTCATCAAAGATTCAGCTATTCCAATTTAACTCAGCTTTTTAATATCTTTTGCGGTTTTTATAAAATTGGGATTCAAACTTGACACAAATTTTTTCAGGTTTTCAATTTTCTAATGCAAGTCTATGGGTGGAAATCTTCAAATGTCAGAGTGCGTGCTCTAGCTTTTGAGCCGTTCTAATAAATCTTCTCACTCGCTAATTTTTCACTCAATTTAAATAAAGTATACATCAAAATGTAGGAATTTTTGTCAGAATTCAGGAAATGTAACCCTCATTGGTGTGGGGTTTACAGTTTTCCTACAGTTTGGCCCAGACCGCAAAGAAGTCCACACCCCCCCAATAGAAATCCAATGACTTTCCAAAAATCAGATGAAAATCCCATTTTGCCAATTTCCCTATTTTTTCACCGAGTTCTCTGTCTTTTCAAACACCTCATTGCGTCTCGCAAACTGTTTGATGTACAAACATGAAACATGTCATCATCAGACCCTTCTAGCGTTCACGTTGAAGGAATTCTTTTGATATCATGTATGGTTTGGCCGTGCAGCTGGTTTGTTCGGGGGCATCAAGTAGGTCAAATTTCCAGCTCAAATCTTTCAAAATGACACCCTTTTTTACATTGTTACCATGGCAACATTTTGGTAGAAACATAAAAGTTGGTAAATTTGATAATCAATGCCTGCTGATTCATACACTGAAAAAAAAAAAGAAATTTTGCCAATTTCCCTCTCTAACCGTAACCCTTTTCACAGAGAGCTTATCTTTACAAAAACAGCCCTGAAGCTTTGTTCCCAAATATTCATGAATTAAACGGTGCAAGAATGACATCATATGGCTTATTGTGTCAGAGTTACAGGCATTTGTTTGGCAGGACATCATACAGGCAATTAAGCCAGGATAGTAATTGGTGGCTGAACAACACATCACTGCCTCTTCTAGACTGTTTCATTTACAAACATGAAACTTGGCATCATCAGACCTGACTAGCGCTCACATTAAAAGAATGTTTTTGATATTATGTGAGGTTCGGCTGTGCAGCTACTTTGCTCAGGAGCATCAATTCGGTCAAATTTTCAATTGAAATCTTTCAAAATGAGCCCCTTTTTTACATTGTTACCATGGCAACATCCTTTTGTGAAAGTTGGTATAATCGTTCCTCGAAGCCGGCTAATTTTCACGGTTATACTTTAGATATAATTTATGGTTTGACGGTGACACTTTGTCATTCGGGATTCTAAAAACAGTAAATTTTCTAACCAAAATTATCCTTTTTTTCATCATCACCATGGCAACGGCCTCTTTTCAGGAAACAAGATATTTGGCACTGTTGTTCATCAACAACTGCTGATTCTTGTGATCTAGAAATGTTCTTGTATCCTTTACAGTTTTTGAAATATTAATCATAGTTCAACACAGCATTTTTAACATCCTTTGAATTTAAAAAATGTTGCTCTTTTCTTTTACCAAGGACTTTGTCTTTTAAAGAATATTTTCAGTTGAACTTCTGTCAACTCCCAGGTAAACAGATGCTTTTTGGTTAAACAAATTTCACGAAATGTTCTGCTTTTAAGATGAGTCTGTTTCTGCCATTGTTTTGCCAAATGATTCTACCTTACAAATCTTCTGATGATTCAATTGTTTTCTGCAGTTTGAAGTTTCTGATTACTTCCTATCACATTTTCATATGTTCTTCAGCTAATTTCTGCTTTTTTCCCTTTTTCAGTTTCTTTAGCTAATTTTTCTTTTTCTAGCAAAAAGTGCATTCACATTTATTGTTTCTCTGAAACGGCTTTTTCTATTTATTTATTAATCCCTCCCCTGAGTCAGCAGAAAGTAGATGACATTAAGGAAATAAAGGAATTATTGGGTAAACAAACACAGAGCGGTCTGACATGTCATTGTTTTTGGGCTGCTTCTCCAGGGACAGCACTGCACTACTGTATGCCGTCTCTCCGAATCAGTCCAGGCTTTCCCCAAAAGGATTGCCAATTATTAATGTAGCTCACTTGTTTTCAGTATACCACCTAGACAACCAGAGGTTGAATTGACGACACGCGGCTAAACATGTCATCACTGGTCAGGATCAGGGAGGGGACCAGAGAAAATTATCCAGTCCCACAATGTTTTGGCAAACTTACACACCGAACCAGATCCTTTCGAATAGGGGACACTGTGCTGCAGGCAGCGCATTAATTACATTTAATCCCAGTTTAAACCAGATCCATCTGAATAGGGGACACTGTGCTGCAGGCAGCGCATTAATTACATTTAATCCCAGTTTAAACCAGATCCATCTGAATAGGGGACACTGTGAACACTGTTTCACTGTGACAGGAGTGAAAATAAAATCAAGTCTCTAAAGGATAGTGCCTCACAAAGAACAACAAATCTGCGTCTGATTGAAAATCTTAATCCAGACCCGTGGTAAACCACTGTAATCCGGTATTATTGTTCTTTCCCTCCTTATTGCAGTGAACCTTTGGAAGAGTTTGTTATTTATGCTTTTTTTTTTCTACATAAACGTCATAAATAATGGGTGAAAAAATGGCGGAAATGATGTAACGTCCTTGTTTTCCACGTCACATTCGGTAATGACGCGCAGTAGGAACGCCCCTGCAGCAGCAGCAGCTGGCAGAGCCATTAGCCTCCAGGCTAACAGATGAGCTAACCCTCTCAGGACCGGAAATGACCAGCTGGCTTTAATTTAACCCGAATAGCGGACAGCTTCCGGTGTTTTCTGTTGAGGTAAGAGAATCATCTTTGACCTGCTGCTACATTTGAACCAAGCTAGCTGAAGATGACCTGCCGCCGACACGTCACCGCTTCCGCCATATTGGGAGGGGAATGTAAACCGTCTCAGTAAGGGGGGAGCTGCTGTTTTAACGGGGCTAAAAGCGTTTTAAGATAGATATTTCTAATTAACTTCTTAATGCAATGAACTTACCTTTGCCACCATGTTAAAAGGCTCCTTCACAGTCAGGGAGAGTGGGCTGTGTTCGAATCCAGCGGCTCCATCCTCCAACATAGACATTATTATTATGGTCAAATCATGTTGATATTCCACGATTGAAATATAATATTTATAGTATATTATATGTCCACTATATATGTAATATATAGTGGACATATATATAATATATAGTGGACAGGGGAAATGATAATGCCAAGGGGAGAAGCTGCCACAGATGGATGAATACAAACTTTACATGAATCAGTTTCCAGATTCCTCACAGCTTTGGGGTTTCATCAGGTCGAATTAGCAGAAGAACAGTTTAAAACGAAGTTTCTCAGCAGCAAATTGTAGAACTTTGCCAAGATTAATAAAAGATGGATGAAATTATATTTTTTCTTCTCAGAAGCACAAACATTGATGTACATTCATATACTCAATAGTTAACAAGGATGTGAGTCTGAATGCTACTGCAGCTCATTTAATCCCTGCTGCCTCCAGACTCTACAACGGCAATAACTGCTGCAATGTAGAATTTGCAATTACTAGTGATGGTGAGATGAAGCCTCATGAGGCATTGAACCGTTTGGCCAAATTGCTTCAACGATTCCCCACAGTTCATGAGGCTTCTTGTGAACATGTCACCACCTACTGGTTGACAGCAGAACTACAGTTTGTAATAAAATCTGTGGGTTTTTTTTTGCAACTGTTCTTTTTTTCCCCTTTTAAGTTCCTTTGAAATTGTTAATGGTTGTGTGTATAATAAAATCTTTAGTAATTTTTTTAAGTGCACAATTGCTTAGAACAATCATTTAAGGTGCCCAGTTTTTCTGCCATTTTAGTGAAATAAACTCAAGCAGACAGTAAAAGTGTTTGTGCAAATTGGGCAATTTCCCTTAATAATCCCCAAGGGAAATTACTTTGATGAGCAATGATGAGCAAAATAAAAGGTGTTTGTCATTTTTATTCAAACATGATAATTTTTCCACATTTTTTGGTTTTAATCAGGTTGGAAGTTGTGTTCAACCAATCTTTTGGCTAAACTGACCTAATTTAAGTCAAAGACCGGTCTTGAACCATCAACTTCTGTAAGAGAGCCTGTCTCTTACAGATGACGCCACCCATCTAGATAACCGTAGCAGGGAGAAAATATTACTTAACACTGATGTGTTAACACTGACCTTATCCGCTGGTTTCCTCAGATTTTGATCATTACATTGTTTATTCTAACCAAATTAGTTTTAACCAACTAGATTGGTTGGAAAAACAACCAATCTATTCTTAGAATCCATCCAAGCTCTATCCAGCTAACAGCAGCTCTCCTCCAAACTCCCACATCTTGACTGAACTCTGAGGCTGTTTAGATGCCTGTCAAAATTCTTGCGCCCTCCATTACTCGACACCTGCCTCGAAGCCTCGGCCCATCTCATAACATCACTAGCAATTACTATTTGATACCCTGTGCAATATATAACTACCCATGTAAACACCCCAGTGCAATATATAACTACCTACCTACCCAAGCAAACACCCCTGTGCAATATATAACTACCTA
>JAGKQL010000017.1:41299-73651 GCA_018398635.1 Cyprinodon brontotheroides | reverse complement strand
GTGGGGGAGGGGTGGGTCATAAATCATTTGGGGGAGGGGTAAGGTCATAAATCATTTTTGGGGAGGGGTGGGTCATATAAATCATTTGGGGGAGGGTAAGGTCATAAATCATTTGTGGGGAGGTAGTGTCATAAATCATTTGTGGGGTGCATATCATAAGGTCATAGGTCATAAATCAATTGTGGGGGGAGGGGGTGGGGAGGGTGAGGTCAAAAGGTCATAAGGTCAGGTCATTAGTCATCAATCATTTTTGACATAAGGTGGGTCCTTATGTTTTTTAACTTTTATTTAATCTCACATTGGAGAAACTCCTCTCTGCATTTAACCCCCCCTCCTTTGGGGAGCAGCGGGGGGTTAAGGGTCTGGCTCAGGGACCTGCAACCTTCTCAGAGCACAAGTGCTGCTTTACCCACGATGTCATCACTGTGGTTTCATCAGAGGTGGACAAAGTATCCATGGCCCCAAATGTAGTAACTTTACTTCAAAAACTAGTAAAGTTCTGAATAAACTAATCATAATATCTGATGGTCAAAATTATAAAATAAAAAGGCATCAATGTACAGGAACAGGTTGAATGGAAAAAATAAACCAAAGATCAACAAAACAGAATAAATAAAAAACTCAGAATTCACAAAAAGGAGAAAACCGGTTCTGTTTAGCCAAGTAATAACCAATAATAATAATAATAATATATAATAATAATAATAATAATAATACAAAACCTATATATTATTCTTATTATTATTATTAATATTAATATTCTGTCTTTTTCTAAATCTTTTAAACCTTTTCTGGAGAACAGAACTAGATAAGATCCGTACTCCAGACCTTACAGCGTTGCTCTGGTGACAGATTAGACCCAATTAGTTTTTGTCTGTTTTGTCCTGTTTCTCTTTGTGATGCTAATTGCCTGTTTATCTGCATTTAAAGCAATAAAATAAAATAAATGCAATCAGCTCTCATCTGAAAATACTGTGAAGGGATTTGATAGGAAATAGATTTTTCTGACCATCGCGCCGACGCTGCCAATGTGTCCCGACTACAGGCGGTTCGTCTGCTCGCTGATCCTCACTCATCCAGGCCATGATGGCGACATGGCGCTGGGATCATGGTCAGTATGCAGCCGTTAGGACGCCACTCTAATAGAGAACATCTCACCTCCTGCAAAGCTCCTCTCAGATTCCACAGCATCTTCCTTAAGATTCCTTTTTCTTCCAGCTTCCTGAACATCAAGCCACAAAAATGTTATTTTTCCACTTTTTTATTGTCATTCTACCGTCACAGATCTATAGTGGACAAAAAAAAGGAAAAGAGGAGCAGAAAAATGTCCTCACTTTGATACAAACAATCCTCACTGTCAATGTAAAATCAGGGCAACGGTCCTCACCTTGATACCAAAACAGGAGCTGGCACACACACCTATGCATGTTTGGCCCTAAACTAACTCACACCTTTGTCTACAAACTAGCAGCACCTTTTCCCATGGGGCCAAGGGTCTGAGGGCCCCTAAAGGTGCAGGGGCCCCTCAGAATGTGACATATGTTCACACACACACACACACCACACACACACATACACACACACACACACACACACACACACACACACACACACACACACACACACAGGGAAAGTGTTGGCTGAAGTCCAACCCTCTGTGAACTCTCCACTGTCAGAAGCCCCAGAACGTTTCCTGTGACTCTTTCAGGTCTAAACTTCTGTCAAGATCATATCTGCTCTGCTGCTTTGGTGAGTTTAACTTGGTGAGTTTAACTTGGTGAGTTTAACTTGGTGAGTTTAACTTGGTGAGTTTAACTTGGTGAGTTTAACTTGGTGAGTTTAACTTGGCTTCAAACATTTTGGATGCTGTTGTTGTTTTTTATAACCATAAAAATCTATAACTGAATCCAGATTATTTGCAGCTTTAACTTCTTCTGAATCTGAAGGAAGCTTCTAAGCAGCAAAGAGGCCAAAGTCTCACAGACGTTTCAAACTTTCATTTATTCCCTTATTATTATTTTGGTGTTTTTTGTTTGTTGTTTATGTAAAATCGGGCAAATGTCTTTATCTTTTACCATAACATCTTCCTTTGGACTTTTCTGACTGCAGCCTCGTTTTTGGGAATAAGTTCACTTTTTCCAGTTGGTGAAAAAAAGGTTTAATGTTTGTTAGAATTATTAATAATAATAAACTAAATTATCCCCATAAAGTCGTCTAAAGTCTAATCGAGCTGCTCTTTACAAACAGTAAAGATTCAAGTTTTCTCAATTTTTACCAACTAGTGAAAATAAAGACCTGGTCTAATAACTAGGGAACAAATATACAACATATAAAATATGAATTAATATATTCCTGGTATTAATTATTTATATATTTTTTTAAAAGAAAACGTTTGTTCCTGCTTTTTCCCAGAAGCAGATGTAGGACGGATGTGACGCCTCTAGAACTCCGTTCATTTCAACGTCAGAAACTGAGACATTAACTAAAGTCAAGGATTGAACAGTTTGCCTGGAAAATATAAAAATTAAGGTTTGTAGCACAAAAAAAAAAAACCATGAGAAAAAAAGAGGAAAAGAGGAAAGAGTAAATCCCATAGAGAGAAGATCCTGATGCTCCTATATGCTTTTAAATAAGGGGTCATTTAATGTTTTTATTTTTGTTTTTTTGTGTTTTAAAATCCTCACAATCTAAAAGAGCAAATAGTTTCCATTATATCTCCATCTGATCTGAAAACAGGAAGTGGTTTAATAAGTAATACTTGTTTCTGGTAAGACGTAACTAATGTTGCTTCATCACAGAAATCATCGCAGTCAGGAGCTTTTCTTTGCTGCTGTTCAGCACTTTCTGTTCTTCATTTTGGTTCCAAGCAGTTGGAAATGATTCACGCAGAAAGAAATCTACACTTTCAAAACTCTCAGTGCTTTAAAGCAAGGATTTTCAAGGTTTTCCAGGCCAAGGACCCCAAACTGATGGCGAGGTGGAGCAGGGACCCCCTGATTATAGATATATTATGAAATAGTGTTCTATCAAACTGATCCTATAGTCACTCTATTACAGATGGAGTAATGTAACTAAAAGTAATCCCTCCCTGGGATTATTAAAGTAATCTGATTCTGATTGATGGGACAGGTGTTGTGAATGAAACAGCGCCCAGATTGAAGAGTTCCTGTGTGTCGCTGAATGTCATCTGCCTCCATTTGTCTGTTTACTACAGTCTGTTGGATTCATGTTAATGTGGATTTAAAGACATTTAAATTAATGGAAATAATTGTAGGGGAATATAAAAAAAAAAAAGTCTAATCAACCAAAACTTTTGTGACCCCCATGCAGTACCTCTGTGGACCCCCTAAGGGTCGCGGACCCCCTGTTGAAGACCTAGGCTTTAAAGAATTAATACGATTTATGTTTAATTTAATGAAAAATATCATTGAGCCAAACTAGAACATGAAGCTGAAAGAAACTCTATGTGTTTTAGATCTATAAGTGATGTTAATACGTTTAATAGTTTAAACATAAATCTTTAATGCAGTATTTGTTTAATCCAACTCTTTTCTGGAAGCTTCTGGAATCTGTTGGTTGCATCAACATGTGAGCTGCAGTCATTAGAAGGATAATTCACTAATCGGACTAACTGCTCCTTAAAAACACAGAAACAGGCGAAACCAAACATCCTGAAATCAAGACTTGAATATTATCTAAAAGTTTATCTCAACTATCAAAATATTGACAAAGATTTAGCATAAAATAATGCATAAGTTTTTTAAGGTCTCCTAATGTGCAGCTGGATGTTCGGGCTGCAATGTTTGCTTTTTATTTGCAGAATAAATTGGAAGTGAAAGAATGAGCCATGCAGACATTTCACTGTTTAAATCTATTTCCTAAATGAACTCCTTTTTATTCAGTCTTTAATTCAGGGAACTATTCTTTCTATGTGCAGCATTATGTAGAGATTCATGGTGAAAAACAGCAGCAAACTGATCCTAGTTATTTAGCAACGCAGTTAAATTCATTACTCTTAATATCGGTTAAAGTTCTCCTTCTATGGAACCAGATGAAGCCAATAATGGCCGCCCTGCAGCAGACTGGATGCTGAGGATGAGGATGAAGACACACTGAGGATGAGGATGAAGACACACTGAGGACGAACTTTCACTGAACATCCAAGACTGAAGCTGTTTTTATAGAATCTGACAGAAAATAAAAAAACACTCCATCTTCCACCAGCCTAATAGAATAGAATAGAGTTCAACTTTATTGTCATTCCACTGTCACAGAGCAACCAAATGAATGTTCTACATTTAACCTATTAAACCCCCCGCCCCCCCTTGGGGAGCAGAGGGCTGCCATTGTGCGGCGCCCGGGGAGCAGTGTAGGGTCTTGCTCAGGGACCCAGAGTGGCAGTCTGTGGGAGTGGGGGATCCAACTCACAACCTCAGGATCCAAAGGCCCATGTTCCGACCACTAAGCGTTTAGCAGCATAACTGACCTGAACCACCATGACTATAAGCTTTATGTAACATCAAACATCAGGAAACCTGCATCAGTTTCACAGTATTCTGTCAGTTCCATGGAAATATCACATCTCTGATCGTAGGTAGATTATTATTCTATTCTGGATGTCATAGAAAACCACCGAGTAGACGACATGTTGCAGAGATATGATCTGTCTCTGATCAGCAGAGCGCTCTCTGCAGCTAAAAGCTTTCTGCTGTATTTTCTTCACCTCCTGAAAGTTTTGCTCAGATGGAAAAAGATGTTTGTCTGCATCACTTATGTGTGTCTGTTGCAATATTATGGAGGAGAGATAAAACCAAACCAATTATATATTAATGCTCTGAACTTCCAGATAAAAACGTTTTTGCTCCATATTTGTTTGCATTTGATCACTGCTGAACTTTATGGATGGAAAAGTTCATTTACTGTCTGAAAAGCTGCACTAAACGGAATTTCATTTTGCATAAACTCTGTGGGTACCAGCTGACACTGCCACCTGCTGGTGGTTCTGTGATACTGAGGAAATTAAAACTGAAGCAGTTTTTGCAGCTTAGATTTATTAAAGCCTGGCAGCTGGATTCCTCTCTAAAGATGGCTGCTTATCCTCAGCCAGCACTTTCAGGGAAATTGAAATTTAAAAGAGAAATACTAATAGAATCTTTCTGCTCATTTCTGAAACAGATTAACGTCAAAGTGAAGCTTTTTTAGAGAGAGTTTGTTTCTGTTTCTGTAATAGTTTTTCTCTGAACAGAGAAAACCTGATGAATTTCTCTTTTAAATCTGCTCTAAGGTTTGCTTTTAAACTATTAGATTTTTTCTCAAATTTTGCTTTGGGGACGAAATGTTCAAGAGTGTGTTTTTTAAATGTACATATCCTAAAAGTCTCCCAGGTCTTAGTAATTAGCTTTGGATTCCTTGCTGATGACTTTTTTTTTTTTTTTACTGGGTCTTTGTTGCCGAACTCAAGATCCACCAAGTCTATAGTTTTTGGAAATACTTATAAATCGAGTTTAAGATCTGATGCTTGTTGTTGATTTGGAGGAAGCAGAAACCTGCAGAAGAATCAAAAAGGCATAGATCTGTTAGGGTCAGCTGCTTCAATAAAACATGTGCTAACATGTTAGCATGCACAAAGCTGCTGCTCAGTCGTCAAGGTCACATTCATTCCAAAATATTTAGAATTTAAAAAATCATCGAATTCTATAGGAAAAGCTCCCACAGACCAGTATCTTCTTTCTAACCTGGAACACAAACTCCCAGTTATCAGAACCTTCCAGCAGGAAGGTGACAAAGTCCAGTGGATTGTTTTTTTTACTTTCTTTTTTGGAGGAATATCTTCTTATTGTTTGTCTCTTTAAAAAACAATTTTTGCAGACGAATGTGATGTTTATGGATTCTTCATCCAAACAACCAAAAACTGCTTCTGCTGCCCAGCAGGATCTTATCTGCTTTAGGGTTAAATACTGAGCAGTTTTAATTTCCTCAGTATCACAGAACCACCAGCAGAGGGCAGCAACTACTCTTAGACTTAGACAACTTTTATTGTCATTTTGTTTGTCATTTAGTTTATACAGAATGAAGTTTAATTTAGTACGAAAGTAGAGAGTTTCCATTCCATAAAGTTCAGCAGTGATCAACAGTGTGGGAGAAAAAAATGGTGCAAAAAAAGTGCATTGATCTGGAAGTTCAGAGAATTAATGATTATGGTGCAAATCTGCAGTAATTGGTTTGGTGTCAGACAGTTGCTCTGATGGCAGGGGGAAAGAAGCTGCTGCAGAACCTGCTGGTCCTGCATTGGAATGCTGGGAAGCCTCTTCCCAGAGGGCAGCATGGTGGGGGTGGGGGTCATTGATGATGTCACGGGCTCGGGTCACATAGCGCTGGATTGCTCGTTATGGTTCATGTTTAATGAGGCACTTTTTTTAATTTTATGAATTTGATTAAAAATCTTATTTATAAGAATAAGTTTAAAGTAGGAATATCGAAACATTTTCTTCTTTAGATGAGTTTTAAAACAAATAAATTAATCTCTCTCTATAACCGACTGTCAGTCAATATATAAATGAATGAATTAGTTCATTGATTCAGATTCATGTCGTCGTGTCAGAATGTTGAATTCAAACCTTTTATTTCCAGCTGGTCTGACCTTCATTGGTTCCATTTTCCACAGGTAGAAGATCAACATGGATGACAACCAGGCGGATGACCAATATAGTTTGTTCCTGGATCTTCTGTTTCAAACTGCGAACGCCACCGACCCGAGCTACGTGGTCAGCAATCAGGTCAAGCTGTGCGCCAAAAAGACTGTAAATCAGTTTGGTGCAAAGTTTGTTCCAGTTTTCTATTACATCAACTTCCTCCTCAGTTACTTTGGAAACGGTCTGGTCCTTCTCATCATCTGCAAGTACGAGAAGTTAACCTCGGTGACCAACATCTTCCTGATCAACCTGGTGCTCTCTAACTTCCTCTTTGCCTCCAGTTTGCCTTTCTGGGCTGAATATCATTCGTCTGAGTGGATCTTTGGACAGGCGCTTTGTAAGATGGTCAGCAGCGCTTACTTCATAGGCTTCTACAGCTCCATCCTCTTCCTCACCCTCATGACCTTTGACCGATACCTGGCTGTGGTGCACGCCATCGAAGGAGCCAAGCGCAGAAAAAAGATGTACGCCATTGTTTCTTCTGTTGCCGTTTGGTGCATTAGTATCGCAGCGAGCGTTAAAGAGTTAGTCCTTCGAAACGTGACGGAGAACTCGCTTTACGGGTTGCTGTGTGAGGAGTCTGGGTTATCGCCACACGTCATGGCGAGATGGCGTCTGGTCAGTTACTATCAGCAGTTCCTGCTCTTCTTCCTGTGCCCTCTGGTCATGGTCATGTACTGCTACGCCAGGATCACCCTGCGCATCCTCTCCACCCGCATGAAGGAGAAGTGTCACGCCATCAAGCTGATCTTTGTCATCGTCTTCACTTTTTTCATCTGCTGGACGCCCTACAATATCGTTTGCTTCCTTCGAGCGCTTCAGATTTCCTCCTCAGAATCCAACATGGGAGACGAAAGGTGTTCGGAGGCCCTGGATTATGCCTTCTACGTCAGCCGGAACGTCGCCTACCTGTACTGCTGCATCAGTCCCATGTTTTACACCTTTCTAGGGAAAAAGTTCCAGAGTCACTTCAACAGACTGGTGGCCAAGAAGATCCCCTGTCTGTCCCGCCACATGAGCTTCACCTCTCACAGCACCAGAAGCACGTCACAGTGAACGCCTCACTCTCTGGATGAATGAAGACCACAAAGAAAGACCTGCTTATAGACCTCAATCTCATTTGGTCAAAGATTTATGTTTAGAAACGCAGCGTTCTGCTGTCATCAGCCGCGACGCTTTAACCTGCAGCTCGGATCAAAAACCTGCAGCTCGAATCAAAAACCTGCAGCTCGAATCAAAAACCTGCAGCTCGGATCAAAAACCTGCAGCTCGGATCAAAAACCTGCAGCTCGAATCAAAAACCTGCAGCTCGAATCAAAAACCTGCAGCTCGAATCAAAAACCTGCAGCTCGGATCAAAAACCTGCAGCTCGAATCAAAAACCTGCAGCTCGGATCAAAAACCTGCAGCTCGGATCAAACCGCCTCCAATCTGTGAGATTTAAAACTTCATGTGGAGAGAAAGTTAATCCTTTATAGGACAACGTTTTTGATCCCCCCCACCCCCCGTCCCTCAGTGAGGTCTAGAAGCACAACATCTATATCCATCCATTCAGGCTGCACATCTAACCAATCAGATGATAGATTATCTACTGGAAATTAAAAAGTTAACAAGTTAAGAAAAAAAAGGTAAAAAGTTAATTAGCCTCGTTAACGATTATATTCAGGTTTATAAACTAAAAAATGTCAGTTTCAGAATCAGCATTAATGTTTCTTTCACTCTGAGTGTTTTTCATAATTTTCTTCTAGAAGCATTTTTCTTATTTTTTTTAATATATTGGTGCAAATTAGTGATTCTGGTTATTATTGATTTTAATTTTATCATCATTACCACATTTCTGAAAGTTCCAAAGGAAATAAAGTCTCATCCTGGATTCCAGGAACATTCCAGTTCCTATAAAGGGTTAAATCTCAGCTGTCAAATAATTTTAATGATTTTAAATAAACTGATGTTTCCTGCAGACGCCTCAGACGACAGTTCTATGATAGAAATATATCGATATTAATGATAAACTTATTTGGTGAATTTCACTGTAAAAGAAGTTTTTTAAAACCTCTGGATGATTTTAGCAGTTTATAAATAATTAAAGATTCATTGATTGTAATAGTTTAATATTCATCTCCTGATTTTTTAACCACAGAAACGTTAAAAAATGAAGGAAATTTATTCTCAACAGATTTTAATTAGAAGGTTTTGATCTTTTCCTGATGTGTAGATTGTTTTCTAGGAGGTTTGTAACCGATCATCTTAAAGTGTTTTGTTTTATACGTTTATATTTTTTAAATCATCAGTCGCGCTTTATGTGCTTTTTTTTTCGCTCCTGTCCTTCATTAAATCTCTGATCACAGACGAGTCTGAGAAACAATAAACAGAAAGAAAACGGTTTTATTTAAAGCATGAAGTCAGGAACCAACAGGAGGAGAAATAAAACCAAATATTCTTTAGTTTCTGTATTTTGATTCCATGATGCTGAACTCTGTGTAACTCTTTGCTGTCAGTAAAATGCTCCATCCAGCCTGGTGTCTGTGGTTTGATTATCAGAAAATCATTTATTTAAATGTTTCATTTCACTGTTACTGAAAGTGGTTGATTAGTTCAGGAACGCCTCACTTTGCTCTCAGGCAGCCAAGAGAGAATCTGCATCTTTCCTTTTCTAGATATTTCAGATGTCAGGAAACCTCAGAATGTAGGAGGCAGTTTTTATTGGTTTCAGGCAGCAGGAACGTTTTAAAACGAACTGAAAGGCGGAGCTGAGTGGACCTGTGGGGGGAGGCGGGGCATAACCCATCACTGGTTCAGCAGGAAACACGTTGATCTGATGGAAGATGATTATCAGAGTGAGTCGCTTTCCTGGTTTAACGGTTCAGTGCGTCAGAGGAAGGCGGGATCAGCTGATGGACCCCAGAATGATGCTGATGCTGCAACCTTCAACAAACAGGCAGGAGTTCTGCTTCCTTCTATCTCTATAGATCTGCTGCTATGAGGCTTAGACTGCTGGAGGACATAGGGACCCACTTTCATCATTCTGCTTCATTCTATCTCTATTCTCCCACTCTGCAGAATCTGTTAGTTCAATCTCTAGCGTTCTGCTCTCTCTGCTTTCTCATAGTAGCTTCATCTGGTCTGTTCCTGTTTGGCTGTGACTCCATCCTGGAGAGAAATATCAGCTGTGCTGCTGCCATCAACACCTTTGTTTCTAGATGTTGGAGCTTGGCCTGTTTTCCAGTGTAGTCCTGTTTCTCTGACTGTGACTAACTGGATGTGCTCTCTTCATCCTCTGACATGGGAGCTGGCTCGGGGAGCTTCGTCTGCCTGGCTGTGTGTTTCCTGGACGGGGGCGCCTGTGGAGCTGGTTGACAGTTGCCTTTTGTATCTATGCTTCTTTTCTATGTCTGCTTCTGTCTCCTTGAACCCCAGTGAATTCCTCAGCAGATGGCCGCTCACACTGAGCCTGGTTCTGCTGGAGGTTTCTTCCTGTTCAAAGGGAGTTTTCCTCTCCACTGTGGCTACAAGCATGCTTAGTGTGAGGATTGCTGAAGAGTCAATGAGTGCGATGCAATCAGCTGGTTTTCCTTAGATAGAAAACTTTGAATCAATCTGACTGGATGATCTGGTGTGAACTGGAAAGAGTGACCTGACATGACATGATGTGAATTGGAGCTATATAGAAATACACTGAATAGAATAATCTTAATAAACTCTCTGCACAAACCAGCAGGATTCTCTCAGGTCTAAATGTTCTAACTAGCATTTCCAAACTCAACCAGAACCAAGCTTCTCTCTGACTGCAGATCAGGATTAGAAAGTCTCACCTCTGACCAGCTGATCAGAACAAACGGAGAAGCAGGATGTTTCCAGCTTCACTGACTGACCTTATTGCTGCGGGGCCACAGGGCAGTCTATAAACTCACAGCTACAATATTCTCATTGTGTGTTTTGGTCACTGAACCTTTTTATTGTTATTTCTTTTAAACAAATAAAACTGTCTATTAATAAATAACTGGTGGATATTAAAGGTTCCAGGATGATTTTACTCCCAGATCATTTAATGGCCGTTTTTAAGGTTAGAATAAACCAAACTATCCAGGCAGACGGTCTGGAAATGTGTTTCTATGATTAGCATTAGCAGAGTGGGTTAGCCTGAAGTCAGAAAACTATGGGTGAGTCGTTTATGTGTCGGCCATAAAGCACGGCGGCCCCAGGGCCCGTTACCAGTCCAGCTGGCTGAGGTCATCTCACAGCTGCTCCAGGATTAGTTTACAGTTTCCCAGTTCTCCTCTGCTCTCCACCTGAGCCTGGAACACCTGGAGGAGAAGAACACCGGATGCTGTTCCTGGACTTCAGTTCAGCTTTCAAACACCTCCTTCATAGCCAGCCTCCTCCAGAGGCCCCCCTTTGTAACCAGCCTCCTCCAGAGGCCCTCCTTTGTAACTTGACTCCAGAGACTTTCGGTTGCCCTCACCCACCCTGGGTGGGTTGTTTTGTTTTTTGGACTCTGTTTTTGACTTCTGGCCTCCTTCCTGCCCCCTCCGTCCAATCCTGGGTGGGTTGTTGTTGATTTTAGACATTTGAGGGCGTCTGTTCCCTATGTACATGTAACGATCTTGGTTCTGTTGGTTTTTCTCTAAGTTTTCAGTTTCAAGTTCATCCAGGTCTTTCCTTGTTTTCTAGCTTTATTTTTTTGCTCTGGATTCATTTAAGTTTCTCAGGTTTTTCTTTGTCCTCTGTTGCCCCCGTCTGTTTCCTTTTCCCTTGGCTTCCTCATCAGCTCTACTCACACCTGCTCCTCATCAGCTCTACTCACACCTGCTCCTCATCAGCTCTACTCACACCTGCTCCTCATCAGTTCTACTCACACCTGCTCCTCATCAGTTCTACTCACACCTGCTCCTCATCAGCTCTACTCACACCTGCTCCTCATCAGCTCTACTCACACCTGCTCCTCATCAGCTCTACTCACACCTGCTCCTCATCAGCTCTACTCACACCTGCTCCTCATCAGCTCTACTCACACCTGCTCCTCATCAGCTCTACTCACACCTGCTCCTCATCAGTTCTACTCACACCTGCTCCTCATCAGCTCTACTCACACCTGCTCCTCATCAGTTCTACTCACACCTGCTCCTCATCACTTCTACTCACACCTGCTCCTCATCAGTTCTACTCACACCTGCTCCTCATCAGCTCTACTCACACCTGCTCCTCATCAGTTCTACTCACACCTGCTCCTCATCAGCTCTACTCACACCTGCTCCTCATCAGTTCTACTCACACCTGCTCCTCATCAGTTCTACTCACACCTGCTCCTCATCAGTTCTACTCACACCTGCTCCTCATCAGCTCTACTCACACCTGCTCCTCATCAGTTCTACTCACACCTGCTCCTTATCAGCTCTACTCACACCTGCTCCTCATCAGCTCTACTCACACCTGCTCCTCATCAGTTCTACTCACACCTGCTCCTCATCAGTTCTACTCACACCTGCTCCTCATCAGCTCTACTCACACCTGCTCCTCATCAGCTCATTAGTCCTGCCTTTGTTCAGTCAGCCATAAATGCACCCCTCTGCAGTCCCTCTTTGCTGGTTCATCGTCTTACTTTGTCTCCCCCTGGCTCCTTGTGATGATTTTCCCCGGATGTCTCCATGGTTCTGGTTTGTGTTTTATTTTTAAGTTGGATTTTTTGTATTCCTGTTTTTGCTGCCTGATCTTTCATTAAATCTTTAAAGAACTCACTCCTGCCTGTCAGCCTCTGCATTTGGGTCCTCTCATAAACCTCCTAACCAACCGTGACAGTCACCCATCCTGCCTTCATGGTGCATAAGATCTTGGATTTGAGGCGTCTGGTCCTGTGCTGTGGTGTCTGAGCCTGTCTGGGTTTGGTTGTGCTCTCCCTCTCTGACAGGTGTGGCTTGGTGAGGAGCTGGTAGCACACACCTGTTCTCACTGCCTGGTGGTCAGCGTTTAGTCTGTAGATCTGCCAGCATCTTTCTCTAGTGGAAATAATCCTATCTGCCTTTTGGGATCTTCTACAGCGTCCTAACTGTATTCTGTCTAGGATCCAGCTCCACACCTGTCTCCTGCTACCAAGCCCCACCACCCACCTGCCTCATCTCCATGACCTTCCCCTCCTCCTCAACCGGCCCCTGCTTCCAGAGAGGCCACCAGACGCCACTAAATAAACTGTTGTTAGATCCGGTCTCCCAGCCTGGTTGTCTGAATTCTGGGTCCAGTGTCAGCAAACAACAAGATGGCCGCTACTCCTCCTCCTCGCCCAGAACTTCTGGGGATGTGAAAATTTAAATAGCTTGAAGGAGTTGCCTCATTTATGCTCACATAATCCTCTTGCTGCAGCCAGGTTTCTGTAAAGGCAAAACAAGTCAATGTGATTATCACAAATCAAGTCATTAACTAGCAGACTTTTAGAGGAAAGCGATCTTATGTTAAACAGACCGCATTTAATCATTTTAACTTTTTTTCCCCAATTGGAGTTATTTTAATTAGATTATCATGATTTACTCCTTTGGGAATATTTTGCTAATTTATTAGATTTTGGTCGTGGGCAAGACTCTGTCTGGATGGAGTAAAGAGTGGGTAACAGTAGAAGCTGCAGAGAGGTCTGTTAAACTACAACTCTGCTTCCTGGTCTGCACCCTGGGTGGTCAGGGGGCACAGAGGAGGAGAACCTCTGTGTGAACAGCTCCAGGAGGAGAACAGAGGAGGAGAAAGCAAACTGTTTCAGGAATATTAAAATATCACATTTCTTTTTTTATTGAAAAGTTGTCTCAGCAGTGTGACATCACGCCTAAACCAGTTTTTTCTTATTATATCTTTGTTATTCCAAAGAAAGTAACTATTAGGAGAAAAATTATATTTGGAAATCAGTGACCGGGATAAAACAGCTGGTTTATGAAAACTAGAGACAGCAACAGGAAAACACAGCAAGACAAACCAGCAGATCACCTGATTCAGTGAGGAATATAATCCAGATTAAGGTGGAGTTTATAAGGCAAGTATGGAACCGGTCCAGTTAGTATTGAACTGGTCCAGTTAGTATGGAACCGGTCCAGTTAGTATTGAACTGGTCCAGTTAGTATGGAACCGGTCCAGTTAGTATGGAACCGGTCCAGTTTGTATGGGATGATCAGAACCGGTCCAGTTTATCAGAACCAGGTTAATGTTCCAATCAGTTTATCAGGCAGGTTTTAATCCAGATCACTTTGAATGTATTGATTGTCATAAAGTTGAGAAAGTTAAGACCTCCTGCATCATAACTATTCATCAAAGCAGATTTTTTTAATGTAATGTTTTTTTTTCCAAATAAAGTTGCAAAGTGATAAATTTTCTTTCCGCATCTTTTGGTCCAAAAAAAAAATCAATGCGGCGTTTTGTTCAAAATGACGTCACTAAGAGGTACCTATAGTCATTGGATGAAAGCATCCCTGGAGCTCTGGAGCCCCCTGCTGGTCACTGAGAGGAACTACACCAGAAACACCCCCCATCAATGACTCCCCCCCCCAGATGGAACCAGCCTCATTGTTCTTCTTTATGGACTGAACCAAAGCAGGTGGCGGGGGGGGAGAAACAATGGGGCCGGAGTAACGGAGGGAGGGAGGTGCTGATCCATCTGCTGCTGTGAGGAACAGCCTGATTCACCGCTGAGGAACCAGAACACACACCTGGACCCGACCGGACCGGAACCGGACCGGAGCCGGACCGACTGTGGTTCTGTCTTTGTTTGAAGATGTCCGCTTTGTTTGCGATGGTCCTGCTGCTGATGGTGACCTGGGCCTGCATCTCCTCCTGCAGCGGAGCAGCATCCAGTGAGTACAGCGGGACGGAGACCGGCCGGTACCGGGCCGGTCACTGGGCCAGGTACACGGCCCGGTACCGGGCAGCCTGGTTCTGGTGGAGGAGCAGCGGACTGGGTCTGTGGATCAAACAGAATCTGCAGCTCCGCTTTATTTACCTCCATCAATGAGGAGAAGATCTGCTGCTTCTGGTCCCGACTGAGCCGATCAGAACCGGTCCAGTTAGTATGGAACCGGTCCAGTTCCATACTAACGGTCCAGTTTGTATTGGATGATCAGAACAGGTCCAGTTTGTATGGGATGATCAGAACCAGTCCAGTTAGTATGGGATGATCAGAACCAGTCCAGTTAGTATTGGATGATCAGAACCAGTCCAGTTTGTATGGGATGATCAGAACCAGTCCAGTTAGTATGAGCCGATCAGAACCAGTCCAGTTTGTATGGGATGATCAGAACCAGTCCAGTTAGTATGAGCCGATCAGAACCGGTCCAGTTAGTATGGGATGATCAGAACCGGTCCAGTTAGTATGGGATGATCAGAACCAGTCCAGTTAGTATGAGCCGATCAGAACCAGTCCAGTTTGTATGGGATGATCAGAACCAGTCCAGTTAGTATGGGATGATCAGAACCAGTCCAGTTTGTATGGGATGATCAGAACCAGTCCAGTTAGAATGGGCCGATCAGCCGTTAGGAGGAGGATCCAGCATATCAGAAGTTCTTTGATGTTCCTCGAATCTCCTTCTTATTTCTTTGTGGTTTTGATGGTTCTGCTAATTTCCCCAATGTGGGACATTAAAGGGATTTTCTATTCTATTCTATTTTATTCTAATGTTGCAAAGCTCTTCATGGTTCCGTTCCTGGACCTCAGCCCGGGTCCCAGAACGTCTGCAGTCCACCATGTTGGGCTGGTTCCCTGCTGCTTAGAGCGCTGGGTGGACCGGTCCATGAGGTCAGAAGGTCCTCAGAGATCCGCTTGGTTCCGGTCTGAGCCGGTTTTTCCGGCCTATCATTGAGCAGCCTTCCTGAGTGCAGGTGAGCAGCAGGTGACCCGTGGCGTCTGTGTTCCTGCAGGGAGGTGTGAGGACAGCTTGGTGACGCCTCTCCTCAGCAGAGCCTTCAGCAGCTCATCAGAGTACGGCCGAGGATACGCTGCAGCTTTCGCTAAACTCAACGGCGTGCAAGGTAGGGCTGCATGACGAGCAGCTGTGCTCGCACCATTAGTGAACCCTGAGTCTCCTCTGAAGCTGTCCTTCTACCTGCTGCTGGTCAGTCCACTGTAGTCCTCCTCTCTGCGGACAGACGGCAGAGCCACAGGCGCTCTCCATCACCTAGAAACCTTCCTCTGGAATTGGAGATGAAAACTTCTTCCTTTATTCCAATGCTCTCTGTCAGTAGAAACATTCACACAGAAACATCTGATCTTTATTTGTCAACGTTTTCACTATATTTTCCTGTTAAAAAAAGCATATCTCAAAACAACAGCAGAATGATGAAAAAGGGGTCCCTATGTCCTCCTGCAGTCTAAGCCTATAGCAGCAGAACTATAGAGATAGATCAAGATAACCTGAGCCACTCTAACTAGAAGCTTTATCAAAAAGGAAAGTTTTAAGCCTAGCCTTAAAAGTAGACAGGGTGTCTGCCTCACGGACTAAAACTTGGTAGTTGGTTCCACAGGAGAGAGAGCCTGAGAACCAAAGATCTGCCTCCCATTCTACTTTTAGAAATTCTAGGAACCACTAGTAAACCTGCAGATTGAGACCGAAGTGCTCTGTTAGGAACATCAGGAACAATCAGATCTCTGATATCAGATGCTATTTGCTGCAGCTGTAGGCTGGAGGCTGCTTTCCTATCAGCACTGGAGTTTAACTGGAAGGAACCAGAACAGGAACTGGGAACAGGAACTGGGAACAGGAACTCGCCTAAGACTTTATTTACGGAGCTCATTTAAAAGGGGAGAGGATGATGCTGCAGATGGCCGCCACTCCACCCATGGACCGCTCCTGGTGGTTAGGGCTGGGAATCCGGAGGTTGTGAGTTCAAAACCCACTTCCACAGACTGCCACTCTGGGTCCATGAGCAAGATTCATGGATCAATCATTCTCAGAAGTTTGTTCAGAGGATTAAATTCAGAGAGAGATGCGTTTTATCGTCCAGCCCTGTCAGCCAGGTTAAAGATGGATTTAGTCTGTTTCTTTGGTTTGGGACTAAATAAGATCAGTGGAAAAGGGGAAATCAACTCTGACTTAAATGCCAGTTAAATAGATTTCTTTCTTATTTCAGATCGTCCATGTCATCATGTCTGTCATCACTTGGGAGGTTGTTGGTGATCACTTTCTCATCAACCAAGCCAAGAGCTCCACTCATGACAACAGAAAATGTCTTAATGTGGAGAAGAAAGAGGAACAGAACGAGCCAAGAGCTCGTCCCATTAAAGACGAAGAGATTGAAGTCTGCATCATTCAGGATGAGGAGCAGGCTGATGTGAAGCCGAAGGCCGACACATGTGCGGCGACTCCTTCTCACCAGGAAGCACCAGAACTCCCACAGGCACTGGTGACTCAACAGATCAACAATAGAGCGGTGGAAATCGGAGTCTTGCAGGAAGGCAAGCTGTGTGAAGTGAAGGAGAAGACGGAAACCATTGTTCTGAAGCGTCACCAAGGAAGGAGAGGCATCCATGAAGTAAACAGTGACGATGCACAAGATAGAAACTTTTCTTGTCATGTATGCGGTAAATGCTTTGCCAAGTGCACCTACCTGACTGATCACATGAGAACTCACTCAGGTGAGAAACCCTTCTCATGTGTAACATGTGGAAAATGCTTCACACAGAAAACAAACCTGATTGTGCACATGAGAACCCATACAGGTGAGAAGCCCCATTCCTGTCAGTTATGTGAGAAGTCTTTCAGAGCCAGCGGCCATTTGGCTAGCCACATGAGAACTCACACTGGAGAGAAACCGTTCTCATGTTTGGTCTGTGGAAAAGGCTTCACTCAGCAGAGTAACCTGACTGTTCACATGAGAACCCATTCAGGAGAAAAACCCTATTCTTGTGATGTTTGCGGCAAAGCTTACAGCGACAAAACATATTTAAACGATCACATCAGGAGTCACAGAGGAGAAAAGCCGTATTCCTGCAAAGTCTGTGGCAAATCCTTCAGTAACCGCAGCCCTTTGACCAACCACATGAGGACTCACACAGGGGAGAAGCCATACCACTGCAAAAGCTGCAGCAAATCTTTTAGTGACTGTAGTAATTTGGCTAAGCACATGAGAACCCACACCGGAGAGATGCCGTACTACTGCAGGGTGTGTGGTAAGGCTTCCAGTGACAGCAGCAGCATGGCTAAACACCTGAGGACCCACAGCAGGGGCAAGCAGAAGTTTCCTTACGTCCAGAGGGAATCTTCCTGAATAATTTGCCCATCAAGTTTTCCCATTATTCAGTCTGACGGGTTGAAAACATTCTGAAGATCCTCCATCGTTCCCAGCCACCATTAAAACCAACCAGTGCAGCTTCTGTTTGTGGCCCCTAACACCCCATAAAATCCAGTTCGTGAGAAGCAGTTTCCCTATCAGTATGTTTCTACCTGGAGCCACAGCGACACCTAGTGGGCTACAAGACAGGGGTTAGGGCCTCCCTGAGCCTGGAAACCTTGGCTTATTAAACACATTCTGACTTTGAAGGGAACGTCTGGGTTTCAGCACATCCCTCTGTTATTGGCTGCTGTGACTTCCTCACCACAACAGACCTCCACATACTGTCTGGGTCGGACAGAACACCTCCGATGTCATCAGTCTAAGCACAGACTCCCCTCAGGGCTGCGTCCTGAGCCCCCTGCTATTCACCCCTGATGACACATGACACAAAATTACCAGGTTCTACCACCAATCAAATGGTGTAGGTTGCGAGAGCTACACCGGTGTTAGCAGACGCTCTAGTTAGTGACTCCACAACCCACCTGGACTACAAGTATATATGTGTGGTTGCAGCTGGTGGTGCAGAGATGGCCAGCCTGGATCCTGAAGGTGGAGGAGACCAAGGAGATCAAAAGCTCAGGACTTCCCAGGAAGAAGCGGCCTCAACCGCGCTCCACTGCTCATCAACAGCTCAGCTGCAGAGGTGGTCAACAGCACCACATTCATCAAAGACACCCCTCACCTGGACTGGAAACACCACCTCCCACTGGTCCAAAGGGGCCCAGAAAGCTTGGACTTCCTGCCCCATCACTCCCCACCTTCTCCAGAGAAGCACCATAGGGAAAAGTTCTGAGCAGCTGTCTCACTGTGTGGTGTGGAGGCTGCAGCATGCTCAGACTGGAAGAAGGTGCAAAGAGCAGCAGAGAGAGGATCATGGGGGCTCCCTCTTCCCCTCCATTAAAGACATTTCATCCCAGCTGCGTGTCCGAGCCGTGACATCATCAATGACCCCTCACCCCCCACCATGGACTGTTCTCCCTGCTGCCCTCTGGGAAGAGGCTGCACACAGTTACCTCTTTAAAGCATCAATTTTGTTAATTATAAGAAAAAGATGAAAATGTCTCAAAGGTTTTGCAGAGAAACTTCAACACAATCTAAACTTCGTTTTGGAACAGGAAAAACATCTCTGTTCTTTGCTTCAGTTTCTCTGTTATTTCAGAAAAATTGAAGCTTTCTGAAATATTTTCAACATTTAAAAACAGACTGCAGCTTTAACCTTGCTCTCCTGTTCTTCATTCCTTCAGGTCTTTAACAGCATCATGTCTGTTATTACAGAGAAGGTGGTTCCTGATCATCTGACTGAGGAGAGGAGCTCTGTTACAGATCTAAACACTTTAGACGCTGATGAATTAAAAGAGGAACTGGATCCTGTGCAGTTTAAAGAGGAACAAAATAAAACGAAACCAAAGCAGATGACTGAGAGAAAAGAAGAACTAGAACCTCAACCAGGTAACAAGGAAGAATTTGAAGATTGTAGGTTTTACAATGAAAGACTGGTCTTAGTGAAGCAAGAGACCAGCACCTTTATGGAAAGTCCTTCTGATAAAGAAGTATTCCTAAATGGACCAGAATTACAACTGATGGTGGAGACAAAGGAAGAACCGGAAGCTTGGCAAGTTAAAGAACAACTTGAAATCTTTCAGGATGAAGGGCTGGTTTTAGTGAAGGAGGAGTCTACTTACTTCACTCCTGTCAATCAGAAGGACTCCAATAAACCAGAAACTATTGAGAGACATTTGCTCAGTTCAACCCTCACTGAAGCTGAGAAGCAACATCAGCAAGACTGCAGACCAAATGTAGAAAAAGAGCTGAAGCCTAAGGAAAAAGGCAAAAGAAACCCAAAACAAAGACACTACATGAAAAACTCAAAAGAAATGATACATAAAGAGAAGTTACATTTAGATGACAAATATTTCACTACTCAGCAAAAGTTAAATGTACAGATGAGAATTCCTAAGGGGGAGAAGCCTTTCTCCTGTCTTACCTGTGGAAAAGGTTTTCCTAAGCAACATGTCCTGACTGTGCACATGAGAACTCACACAGGGGAGAAACCCTATTCTTGTGAGTTGTGTGAGAAAGCATTTCGAGACCATAAAAATTTAATTTTTCACCTGAGAACTCACACTGGTGAGAAGCCTTTCTCCTGCCTGATCTGTGGAAAAGGTTTCACTCGGAAACTAGCTCTTAAGGCACACATGAGAACTCATACAGGAGAGAAGCCTTTCTCTTGTGACACCTGTGGGAAAAAGTTCTCTAAACCACAGCATTTGACAATGCACAAAAGAACTCATACAGGTGAGAGGCCTTTCCCCTGTCTGACCTGTGGAAAAGATTTCTTTCGGAAACCCTCTCTGACTGCACACCTAAGAACTCACACAGGAGAGAAGCCATTCACTTGTCTGACATGTGGAAAAAGTTTTACTCGGAAACATGCTGTGACTGCGCACATGAGAACTCACACAGATAACAAACCCTATCGTTGTGAGTTGTGTGAGAAATGTTTTCGAGACCATAGAAATTTGATTTGTCACCTGAGAACTCATACTGGTGAGAAGCCTTTCTCCTGTCAGACCTGTGGAAAAGCTTTCACAAGGAAACCTGATCTGAGCGCACACATGAGAACCCACGCTACTAAGAAGCCATATCCTTGCGAGTTGTGTGAAAAATCCTATCGGGATCGCAGCAACTTGATTTACCATATGAGAACTCACACAGGGGAAAAGCCTTTCTTATGTCATACTTGTGGAAAAGCTTTCTCCACACAACCCACATTGACTGCACATATAAGAACCCACACAGGTGAGAAGCCATTTGCTTGCAAACTTTGTAATAAATCTTTTGTTAACAGTGGTACTTTGGTTTGCCACATGAGGACTCACACAGGGGAGAAGCCTTTCTCCTGTCAGACCTGTAGAAAAACCTTCTGTAGTAAACCTGCCCTCACTGCACACATCAGTACTCACACAGGTCAGAAACCCTTTCCCTGTGAGTTGTGTGAAAAATCTTTTCAGAACCGCAGTAATTTGGTTTGTCATGTTAGAACTCACACAGGGGAAAAGCCTTTCTTATGTCAGATCTGTAGAAAAGGTTTCTCTAAGCAACCTACCCTGAATGCACACATAAGAACCCACACAGGTGAGAGGCCCTTTACTTGTGATTTGTGTGAGAAATCTTTCGAGACTCAGAGTAATTTGATTTGCCAATCACCACACACAGGTGTGAGAAGCCTTTTCTCCTGTCTTACCTAGGAAAAGGTTTCCTCGGAGGAAACCTGCCCTGACACTCAAACTTAGAACTCACACAGATAAGAGATGTGTTTGGAAAATTTAGATTTCTCTTATTTAATATATTGATTTATGCTTTTTACTTGCTATAAAAAGTTTTTCGCTTAGTCTGTTTCACCTGCAAGGCGAGTGAGGGTTGTTTGTAGACAAAACATACCTTCTTCCATAACAAGCCAGATTCCTTTAAGGTTTATCTTATAACATGTTACTGCTTAACCAAAAGTGTCTGTAATTTGTTTTGACTCTGACTACTTTCCCTTGTTGTAAGTAAGGAGGAACACCTGCAGAACAGGACTGATTACCTTGCAAAAAGGGACGTATGATGAACTGTTCTCTCTTTGCAAAGACAAAATAAAATGCCAACTGAGTCAAATCCATCGATCTCCATTTTATAAACTGGAGTTAATAGTTGAATACTTCCAATAAAAGAGACTATATCCTTGTTAGGTGGTGTAAAAACATTGTTTATCATCAAGAGTTATTTGATTTTTCACATAGAGACTTAGAAAGCAGAGAATGTTTTGTAATATGTGACGTTTATTTTCTTAACTTTGTTGTAGATAATTTAACTACAATTAATCCTAAGGATAGTTGAGAAACTTTAACAGAAAGCTATTTCTTTTGACCTTGGGGAAAAAAAGTTGTCAGTAAAATAAGACCCCTAAGCCAAAAGTCTCACCTTGCTGGTGTGAGTCTATTGAGAAAAGACTTTGTGCAATGACAAAAACAAAACCAGTTCACATTCAGAAGAAAATGGAGGAATGGATAATTAAATTATAATTCCTATAGCCAGAGATGGGCAGTAATGCATTGAGGCCCACTCCCAATACACCCCCTACATACAGCCACTACAAACACACCCTGGAATTGAAGCCCCGCTGGGCGTGGCTTCATAATCTTCCCTAGGAACTTGCTGCATAGTTGATGTTCTGGGACATAAATGACTATTTATTTTCGTATCAATGTACTTAACATACGTACCACCATAAGAGGGGAGAAAAAGCTTCTCTTGATATACCGTGAAATTCTCTAATATTGGCCTGTGTATTCCAATAGCGGCGGGTCTCTAATAATGGCGGTCTACGCTGTCAGAGGAGGTGTAAATAATGGCCGGTCTCTAATACAGGTCAGGGGCTATAAACGTTTTTTCTGGGCATACCTCAACATTTATACTTGTGGTAGTAAGTAACATACAAATACCACACAGCCCCAAGGCAGCTGAGCATTAGTGCCCTGACTGCCGCCCGCCTGAGTGAGAGAAGGAGCTGAACAGACACGCAGCAGAACAGGAGGAGCGTGAGTGATGAGGAGATTAAAGGGAGAGAGATGAAGAAGGGAGGAGAAAACTGAGGAGGAGAATTAAACAGAATTGGAGGATTTTTTTTTACTTTAAACCAAGCTTCAATACATGAGTAACTGTACTTTTTCAATAAATGAACCTAGTGTTTTATAGGTTCAAATAGACACAAAATCTCATTTTTATTCATTCCACTGGTAGTCTGTTTTGCTCAAATAGCAATAGAGGCCTGTCTCTAATTCTGGCCTCTATCCAATAAAGGCCTGGACCGCCATGCACTTGAGTGAGAATAAAGGCCCGGGCCTATATTAGAGAATTTACGGTATATATATATATATATATATATATATATATATATATATATATATATATATATAATTCAACCGGGCCAGTTGCACAGCCCTGTATGCGTACGCCGTACCAACATGTTTCAGTCTTGGCGCTCATAACCTATAAGAAAACTTGACCCATAACCCAGAGTGTATACAAAAAGAAATTTCATTTTGTACAGCTCTCATGACATTTCCATTTCTGAAAGTGCAGCAGTGATCAAATGTAAAAATAAGACTGTGAACATTCAGCAGTCTGGTAGCGGTGGGGAAGAAGCTGTTTAGGAATCTGCTGGACCTGCATCGATGCTTCGAAGCCTCTTCCCAGAGGGGCAGCAGGGGAGAACAGTCCATAGTTTTTCAGGTTTTAGGCAACTTAATTTTCGAGGAAAACCTGCTTCATGAAACAGAGCGCCAGTTTGTGGACTTCCCTGATAGTAAAGAATTACCATAGTCCAGCCTTGAAGCAATAAATGCATGGACTAGTTTCTCAGCATCACCCCTGGACAGGAGATTGCTCATTTTTGCAATATTCCTCAGATGAAAGAAGAAGGAAATTCTAGAAACCTCTTTGATCTGGGATTTTAATGACAGGTCCTGATCAAAAACAACACCAAGATTTTTTACTTTATTATGTGAAATCAGTTTAATCCCCATCCAAATGAAGTGACTGACTAATCAGCTTCTTTTTCAAAAGACTCTGGTCCAAGACTATAACTTCTGTTTATACTGCATTCAGAAGCAAAAAAGTTAAGAGTCATCCAGGTTTTATGTCTTCAGACTTGTGCCTGTACTTTATGTAATGGGTTAACTTCATCTGGATTATAGACTAAGAGATCTGTTATTAGCATGAACAAACTGAAATCGATCAGATAGATCGATTTAAAACCAGTCTAGAGCTGTTCCTTTAATTCCAACAAAATATTATTCAAGTCTTTCTAAAAGAATATTATGATCAACTGGATCAAATGCAGCACTGAGATCCAACAGGACCGAGCACGTTTCCCCGAAGGCGCATATCGGCGTGATTCATTTAGGGGAGGGGTCAAAATTGATGACGTCCAAAGCCTCGCTACTGTGATACCAGGTGACCGCTTTGGGAAGTGGTTCAAGAAAGCGCAAGAACTTCAACAGGCATTTAAACAAACTCAGTGTTCGGTCAAGATGATGGAGTTTGTAGGAGTTGCTGTCATTTGGATATAGTTTGGTTAGATTTTAAGAATAGATTGGTTGTTTTTCCAACCAATCTAGTTGCTTAAATCTATTTTGGTTAGAATAAACATGTAATGATCAAAATCTGAGCGTCATCTATAAGACACAGACTCCCATCCCTGAGGTTAATGGTTCAAGTCCCACCTTTGGCTTTTGAGAGTTGCGATTATACTAAATGATTTTTGCTAATGAGACTAATTTGCATTTGTTTGCCCTTGTAAAAATATAGTTTGGGTAAAAATGCTGCCAAATTAGGTCGGTTTAGCCAAAAGATTGGTTGAACACAACTTTCAAACCAATTAAAAACCAAAAAATGTGGAAAAACCTATTTATTATAGGTTTATTATACACACCAACCATTAACAATTTCAAAGGAACTTAAAAGGGCAAACTGTAGTTCTGCTGTCCACCAGTAGGTGGTGACATGTTCACATGAAGCCTCATGAACTGTGGGGATGGTTGAAGCGTTCAGTGCCTCATGAGGCCTCATCTCACCATCACCTGTTAGAGAAACTTGGAGATCTTGCAGAAGAAGGAACTTGGATGAGATGAACAGCAGCAGAATGTAGCTCAGCAGTCCAAACGATATTTCTCACTAACAGCAGCAGTGGCTCCCTCTAGTGGCCCTTACATATTTTGTATGGCTTTCATTAATCTAACAAGGTTTTATGTTGGTAGATTTCCTAATAGGAACATGTTTAGAAATGACCCTTTTTTCCCCGATTTATGAAGTGATTCTGTATTTTTTTATATTTCTATAAATATTATGTCTTACTAGCAAGAAGAAAAGGCATATTTTTCTCAAAGGTTTTATTGCATATTTCAGAAATAGAGAAAACTTGTAAGAACAATGATAGGAACTTTAACATTAAAAGCAGAATTAAATCTGCATCAGAGCTGTCAGCCAGACCAGCCTCCTCCTCCTCATCAGTCGGCCTTCAGGGCGAAGAGCACGTCATCCTGGCTGACGTTGAGCCGAATCCTCTGCAGGACCCCCAGACGACTGGGCTCCAGCAGCAGCAGCCTGCAGGCCCCCAGGCGCCGACACACGGCCAGACCCTCGGACACGCTGACGGGCTGCAGACCCTCCACCCGACACAGAGCCTGGTGCTGCACCAACACCTGCCAGACAAGACGAAGGGCCAAGGCTGAATGAAACATGCAGGGAACCAGAACCTTCAGTAAAAACACAAACATTCGCTGAGTTAGAATCGACCCACTGAGCCGCTTCTAGAACAGGGAACAAACTGTTCAGGTTTATCCTCTAAACTCGACTCTTGTGGGTTTTGTGAAGATCGGCTGAACTTTTTTCTGCAGCTCAGAAACACAGATCAGATTTTAGGCCTGATGGTTTGGAATGACGTCTGGGCCGAGCTTTGAAAAAGGAACCGCCACAGATCAGGCCCAGAAGTATTCATACCCCGACCCATTTCCTTTCTCACCTGCTGGAAGGTGGCCTCCTCCAATCCCAGCCTCCGGAACTCTGCGATGACAGCCCTCAGGAAGAGCTGCTCCTGCGTCGACGCGCACCTGGAAAGACACAGCAGTCAGTGACCTGCTGTCACACACGGCTCGGCCAACACGGAAGGAGAGAAGCTCACTTGATGGCGGTGATGTATGCCGAGGAGAACATCTCGTTCAGCGCCTCCATCACGTGGACCATCCCCACCAAACCTGCAGCAGACGGGTCGGCGGCCGAGTGTTCGCAGATCTCCGTCGCCCGCCGACAGATGTCCAGACACCTGCGAGCGTCGCCAGACAGAGCCGCCACCTAACAGAGGGGGAGGATCAGCGGAGACCTTAGCGAGGAGGAGGCCATGTTGCTTTACTACTGACTGGACCTGGAACCAGTGGATTCCTTATGCATAGACGGCCAACTTTACCTCCTTTAGCCAGCAAGGGGCAGCGTGGAGCCCAATCTGGGTCTGGCTCAGAGAACCAGGTGGAACTGGACTAGTGATGAACTGTGACATCAGATCCAGCTAGAAGCTCAGAGGCGATTCCTGCTGCTTATATCATGACCGTTTAAACTTAAACTGTACTGCAGGTTTTTCTTTTTTTCAATTTTTACGGCTCCAGTGGTTCGTTTTTTTGACAATAGGCTGGGAATAGACGTGGCAAACGAGCACGGGTCACGTCGAGGACTAAGGGCTCCATACATGGGTCGTGCGTGCTAACCACTGCAGCACGCCCAATAAGCAGGATTTATGAAAACAAAGTTTTCTGAACCTCAAATCAGGGAAAGTTTTCAGTTTCCTCATCCTGTTTCTGTTGCCATAGTAACATCCTCCAAGAGCTAACCTGGTCAGCAGCAGGTTTTCTTCAATAAACTCAGTGTCCTCTGTCTTAGGCTCTCCTTACAGCCAATCACACGTTTCATATATCTGTTTATGATTGTTTGGTCAGAGACATTCACACCAGTGGCCTGCTGGAGGTCATTTTGTAGGGGTCTGGCAGTGCTCCTCCTGCTCCTCCTTGCACAAAGGAGCAGATAACGGGCCTGCTGATGGGTTGTAGACCTTCTACGGCCCTGCCCAGCTCTCCTGGAGTAACTGCTGCCTCCTGGAATCTCCTCCATGCTCTTGAGATTGTGCTGTGAGACGCAGCAAACCTTCTGGCAATGGCACGTATTGATGCGCCGTCCTGGAGGAGGTGGACTGCCTGTGCAACCTCTGTAGGGTCCAGGTAGCCATGCTAACAGTAGTGACAGTGACCCTAGCCAAATGCTAAACTGGGTGAAAAGAGTCAGAAAAAGATGAGGAGGGGGGAAATGTCAGTGGCCTCACCTGTAAAACCATTCCTGTTCTGATGGTCGTCTGGTTGTTGCTCCTCTAGTTCACCTGTTGTTCATTTCATTAACATCAAAGCAGCTGAAACTGATTAACACCCCCCTCTGCTACTGACCTGACCAAATCAATATCCCACAATTTTAATTAACTTGATGCTTTACTCTGATTACAAAGTGTTCCTTTAATTTCTCTGAGTAGTGCAGATTAATTAATTCCACAGGGAAAAGGAATTACTTTAGGATTAGGATTCACTGGATGATAAACTACTGAGCCTACTGGCCCAATCTGAGGTCATTCTATGGGGCTGATAACCGCTAATAAAAAACATTGATAGAACATTTGAGGTTTCTAACCTTAAGCTTGATCAAGTCTGAGTTTGTTAAACCTGCTTTGCGAAATGGAGCCCTGATGAAAGCCGCTCCTGAGGCTCAGTCTCACTGCTTCCTTTGCTAACCTCCTGTTGAGCATCTAGCAGTACCTAACACAGCCTGTTGGAGGCGCTCACCGTGAACCACTGATGAACCAGGCACCAAGGCTGATGAGCCGAGCGCCTCTGGACTTTTCCAGACTGCGCTCCTGTCTGCACGTCGCTACGTTCACAGGTGAGAGACGGGCAGCGATGACATGGAATCCAGAACAAAGAGAATAAATTCTGGAATTCATCAAATCTGTGAGTTTAATGCTCTAAACGTCTTCCTGAGAACTGGTGGTGGTAAGCAGAACAACTGAGTGGTGACATCATTGGTCACATGGTCTGATACGACAGTCCGTTACTGTAGGCTGCTTCTGGATCAGAAACAGGTGGGGGTAGGATAGAGCTTTACCTTCCTGGAAACCAGCTGCAGGGCGTCCTCCTCGAAGGCCTTCACCTTGTTCAGGCGGGACGTGATGATCTGCTGCAGCTGCTTGAAGGTGTACGGCTGGAAGGACATGCGGGTCAGACCCTGGGAACACGCAGAGCGTCAGACGCTTCGATTTATGGAGAAACAAAACATGCATCACAAACTGGACCCAGAGTCAGACCACCAAGCTGAAAAAGCTGAAGATCTTCTAAATGAAGTTTCATTAAACAAAAACATTTGTTGCTTCAAAATTTGCATTTATTTCATTTAAAGGGCAAAAAAATTCAAGCAACGAAACCAGCTGTTAAATATTGATGTTTCACAACAAAAACGTTGATTTTGGAAGAACTGATGTCTGAAAAAATTAAATCTTCATAAAACTAAACATCTGATTCATTCATAAAATTGATTAACTGCCCAAACTAAATCTGAACAGCACCAAGTCCAAAAAGGACCAAAAATAAATAATAAAAGTTTGAGAAAAGTTTCAGCTTTAGATTTCTGTTGTTATTCGCAAGAAGAAATGTTCTGATGTGAGGAAAGGCTCGGCGGCGTTTAGCAGAACAGCTACACTCTTTTACATCGACTCTATAACCAGTTAAAAGCATAGAGGATGAGAATTTATCTCTGGGTGGATCATCTCAATCAGTGGTCCTCCTAACTGTCAATCATTCTGGTGATCTGTTCGCGTAAGGCCGTCCTACGCGCTCGTCCCGTTAGCGCGCTCGTCCCGTTAGCGCGCTCGTCCCGTTAGCTCACCTTTCTCACCGCGGTTCTTTGAAAATGGCTGAGGGTCGGAAGACAAAAAGTGCCTACGAAGTGAAGGAAAGAAAGGCCTCAGAAGAGGGAGATATATCCCAGAATGCTTTGCACGGAGAGCTCTCCTTGCAAAGCATTATGGGATTTTCTGTCACAGCGACCCGCTGTCACCATAGACCAGGGGTCGCCAACCCAAACTGCTCAAAGACCCATAAAGGACCAAAAAGCCTCGTCTAGCAACACGGCTCTAAGTGTTTTATCCCACTATAGAAAAGGACGATATGGGCTTAATTATATAATAAACATTCATGATTAAATGTTGATCCTGGAGCAAACGTCACATCGTAGCAGGAGGTGACGGGCGAGCAGCGAACGCTCTCACCAGGCGCTGCGTCACCGCGCCATCTGGTTTTGTTGCATTGATGAAATAATAGAAATGCTATAAAGGAATCTTTCTATGGTGGACGTGTTTTTGTTGGGAGGAGCTGATGGAGGAACCAAGCAGGAAGTGACATCATCAGAGCAGAGCTCTCTAACCCTGAAATCTAAATCCCTTGGTGGGATTTAGATTTTTAGGATTTGGGGAAAAAATGTTAGTAAGTTTCCATCCCTGCATCAGAGCGCTACCTGCTTGGATCTATGAGCGGTTTTCTGCCTGCTTGCAACCAAACTAGCTGCAGTAGTGGAGTTTGGAGATGCAATCACGGTTCTTACATGGTTCTTCAGGTTCTAAAGCTAAATGTCAAGACTTTTTAATGACTATTTTATTCAACTTTTTAATGCCACTTGAAATAAAATGACTTTAAGACCAAATCTACAAGAAACACAAGAAAGTCCTTTTGCAATTAACTTAACCCAAAGGTTTATTATAACATAAGACCACTGCACTACTAATGTTTCAAATTTTGAAAAGCTTCCCATACAGGAAGAAAGCTAAAATCACACAAATGACATTCATATATTGTTGTGAATGGACTTAACTGAATTCACAAATTTTATTTTTAGCAGGGAACAATACAAATCAGTTTTAAAGCCCCAACATAACCACAGTGCTAAGCTCCTTTTAGCAGCTATTTTTCTTTGTGTCGTTTTCTATGTTAAAGTTGCCATGTTTAGGGACAGACGGACAGAACCATTTGTGGCGCTTTGATGAATTTCGTGCTTCGTGCATTTGCGACTCCACCGCCTTAATTCCCATCGCTCTGAGCTTGAATGACTTCTCTTGCATAAAATACGCACTGAGCCTCATGTATGTTCCTGGTTTTAGCCATGGAGGAAACTCTTGGCTGAGAGCAATTTTGGTTACATTTACACTTGCTCATATTTTCCAGACTAAAAGTAAATGGCGCATCTCCCCAAAATGTCCCGGCAGCAACAACGCTTTATTGGTTCCACTATCGGGGACGGAACCAATGATGGCGAAACAATTATTATTTTTTATTAAAAAAAAGGTCAATTTTTATGTTTTTACAGTACAGATTACAAATATAAATAATAATACAAAATAATCTTATTTATGATGTTTTTAAGAAAATTAAGACCTATGAAAAGACTGATTTAAGAGCATGTTGATACCAATTTTAAGGCCTTAGTTTTATTTTTGAAGAATTCAATGCCTTTTTAAGACTTTTTTAAGGAACCGGTGAACCCTGGATATGACACAAAGTCAGTGAATAGTTCCGCTCTGAAATGAAATGAAAATAGTTTTTAATGGTTATAGAGTCAGAAATGTGTGGCGTGTAATGTTTGATTTATCTAAAGGTTTTATCTGTTACTGATTAAATGGGTTTGGCTGGAATTCTAAGGACAGATTCTAATATATCTGCAGGGGAGGGGGACTATAAATCTGATAGGAGTTTAATTTTTTAATTGCACAATTTACTTAAGTATTTATTTTTTTGAATATAAGAGATACATTTTTATACATACATTGTTTAGATTTATCTTTCGACTCCTTTTATAGAATATAACACAGAATAGCAAATCATTATTGTCCATCAATCGGGAAATTCTGGTAAGTTTTCAGCAGCAAAAAGAAGTTTTGAAAAAAATGATCACGCAAATGTGGACCTTAGAAAATGTATTAAATTAAAACATCATAGTGAGGAGTTAAAAAAGATACAATAAAATACTGTAAAAGTGTTTTATATATAAAACTAGAAAATAAATATCAATATGCAGCTATGGACATTTTTTTCCAGTAATTTGAAAATAACAGCAACATCAGAGTATTTTGTTAGCAGGTTATTTAACTGACTAAAGTTTCTATCATTACATCTGATTTGATTGGTTCCTGCTGCCGCTGGTTGAACCTTTTATTCCACTCTTGATTCTCATCAGTCTTTGTTCACTTTACAATAAAAAAAATGAAAAAGAAAGTGGTTTGTGTGTGACTGTCACAGTTGCTAGGCGACAGAGCGTACGGCGGCTGGACCTGTTTGAATTCACAGCCAAAACTCTTCCGGTCTCCTTATTTTCACAGAGTTTTTCCGAGGAAGCCAACTAAATGGGTCGGTTCCTTGGAAGGATGCAGCCCCTGAATTGGATCGCTCTCCAGGACCCACTTTGGACCTGCATGGTCTACATGTCAACCTTTAGAGGTTCCAGTTAGCTTGTGGGTTTTTGCTAACAGTGGTTCTGGAAGCAAGCAGCGGATAAAGAACCTTTAGCAGAACCTGATCTGCTAAAGGTTCTGACCTCCCGTCAGTCATCGTTAGTCATATAGCCTCACCAGTCTGCTGGCCACTCTGTTGATCATGATCCTCTCTGGCAGGTCCATGGTGTTGGCGATGGTCAGAACCACCAGGCGGGCGTGGCGGCGGGTCGGCCAATCGAACAGGTTGTACATTACATTCTGCTTCCTGGTCCAAAGCAGGTCCAACTGCAGAGACAGACAGTCTGAGGATGCATGTGGTGGAGATGAAAGCAGCCAATCAGGATCGCTTACGGCCGCCATCTTTTAACAAATATGACGATCCTTCATGGTTCAGATCAAAGTGGGACCTAAACGGGTTTAGGTTCCTCCTAATAAAGTCAAAACTTTTCATCTGGGTCAGTTTCCTCATTAAATCAGAAGCTTTTACGGATTTCAAGTGTTTGATTTAAAACTATAAAATATTTTTTAAAATATTGTCTATAATAAAATGTATTTATGATATTTTATGTTTTATTTTTGGGTAAATGTATGTATTTGATGTGATGTTTGTTAATAATGCCGTTTAAATGAGATGGCTCTCAGTCTGCCAGACTACTGGAGTTTATTGGTTCAAAAGCTGCCTGCGGTGCAAATACTAGTTAATGTCAATATTGGTCATATTTGAAGACACTGCTATCCGTCCCAGAGACAAAACTGGGCAGATGATGTTTTCAGGGAAAATAAAGACAGCAGGTCCAAAGTTCTAGAACCTCCCAATTCTTCCAGATTCTGTTTAAAATAATGCAGTTTATCGTCTCTGAAATGAAGGCTGGAGCTTAAAATGAATCCAGGGACAAACCAAAGAGTTCGCCAAACTTTGGCAGATCTATCTGGACACAGATCTCCTGGCTGCTTATTCCTCAGGAAACTGTCCAGATCAGTTTTCTCACCTCGTCCACCAGCAGCACCGTCGTTTCCTTCCTCAGAGCCGGACTGCTGAACCTCTTCTCCAGCAGCGCCGCAGCGTGGTCCGCTGTGGCTTTCTGACCCGTCAGCTTCTGCAGAACCAGAGAAAAACCTGCTGCTCAGATGTTGATGATTGTCCAGAGGAAGAGCTGCAGACTCTGGGAAAGGAAAACCTTCATAGGAACAATAGAGACGCTTCTCATCACAGTTATCAGGCTCCTCTCCTGTGGAACCAACTACCAGTTTTAGTCCG
>JAGKQL010000017.1:0-28823 GCA_018398635.1 Cyprinodon brontotheroides | reverse complement strand
GATGGTAGCAAAGCCAGCAGCTCTCTGAAGCGGTGACGGTTAATAATGAGGATCCGCTCTGCAACAGGAGAACTTTGTTACTGGTGGAGCTCTGGTTTTGCTGGCATCCAGTTTAACCGATGTGCTCAGAAATGGCCGCTGGATGCTGGATCAATCCATCAAAGACCAAACTGCTTTACTCAAGAAGATTTCCCTGATTGAGACCTGATGCTCCCTGAAATATGGCGGATGTGCTCCGTCTGAATGCAGCTGCTTTGAAGCGGGGCCCTTATACCTTCTTCAGGGGCCGCTGTGTGTCAGAACTGATGTTTTCCCAAGTCGTTTATTTAATTAGGACAGTTCCTCTGTCAGGATTCAGTTATCATCTTCATTATCAACGGGAATAAATTTAGGGGCTCAGAGTGGATCTTTTCTGGGTTTCAATCTGGGACTCTGGAATATTCTGATAAGCCTGGAGCCACTGATGTCTGGAGCCATGTGACGATGTGACAGACTGGTTATATAAAGTTGATTGATTGACTTTATTGGTCTCACAATGTAGAAATGTTAGATGATGTTAGATCATCTCAAATAGTCAAAGTAGCAAAGTGCTTCTCTAACTGTGAAGCGGGGCAACGCCAACCAGGTGGGACCGGTTGGTTAACGTTCCTTTCTGGAACTCCGAGGAACTTCTCTGATATGAGTGAGATTATAATTTCTGTCAGAATCTGTCGTCGTGTCTCCTGGTTATTTAATACATTATGAAGTTATTTAAAGCTTTCCTTAACAAACATCAGGAACAATCAGATCTCTGATATCAGATGGAGCTTGGCCATTTAAGGCTTTATATGTGAGAAGGAGGATTTTAAATTCTATTCTAGATTTAACAGGAAGCCAATGAAGAGAAGCCAGGATAGGAGAGATATGATCTCTTTTTCATTTTCATCAGAACTCTGGCTGCAGCATTTTGGATCAGCTGAAGGCTTTTAACTACAGTTTGTTTTGAATGAAAGGTCCTGATCAGAAGGTCTTCAGCAGTCTGCTCTGCTTCTGGCTGACATGTCTCTGCTGTCTCCTCCACCAGGTGGCGCTCCTCCATGTCACCCTGCTAATGAAGTGCGCCTTCACCGACAGCCTGTTCAGCGCCGAAGACGAAGCCTTCCTCCTGAAGCGGCTGCTGGTTCTGTCGCAGCATCCGGTCCTCAGCGCGTCAGAAAGGCTCTTCTACATGGATTGCATCCTGCATTTCCCAGAGAACCGTCCAATCAGCTGCGGGGACAGCGATGAGGCCCTTCCTGTGCTGCTGACCCCCCAGCTGGCCTCCATCTTGCTTCCTACTGTGTTGAACGACAGCGCCACCCTGCTGGCCCGACTCCACCTGCAGGCTCTGGTCTTTCTGGAGGACGGGGAGGAGGAGGGGGGCGGGGGGCTGGCCTATATTTATGACCTCCTGGGGGCGCTGCTTCACATGGTGGACAGGGGGGGCAGCAGAGACCTAGTGGTGACCTTCTTCAGGGCGGCCTTCCTCTTCCTGCTGTACTTCCACCATGTGGAGCGCTATTCGGCCCGTCTAAGCCAGCAGCTGTGTCAGCTTTACCTGCAGCACCCCCTGCTGGCGCCGCACATCCTCAACCTGGCCGACCGGACACAAGACCACTTGCCAGAGTCTGACTGGGCAGTGGGGCTCCTGCAGGGCCTCCAGAGAGCCATAACTGGGGCCCCCGGGGGCCAGCTCACCCTCCCAGACCTTAGCTGCCACCTTAAGGTTCTGTCCCGGGCGGCAGAGGAAGGGAACATCTCGCCGTGCAGCACCCTGCGCTTCCTGTCCGCCGTCTTTACTTCCTCCCTGCTGTGCAGTGGCGGCAACTGGTGCCTGGGTAACGGCGTGCTGGGCGTCTGCCGCCGTGTGCTGCTACATCCCAGCCTGGACTCTCTGTTTGGTCCTCTGGCTGACGTTCTGTTGCACCTCGCCTGTAACTATGGCGACAGCGACATCCAGGACCACGCCCGCCTCTACTTCAGCCTCCTCACCACATTGTCCAGAGAGAAGCTGAGTGCGGTGCTGCAGGGGGCGGCGGAGGGTCAGGTCAAGAAGCGAGCGCTGTCCTGCGTCATGGCGGAGAGCGAGGGGCTCACCAACGCGCTGAGCGTCCACCAGACGGACCGAGCTGTCCTGCGGCTGATGGAGGCTGGGCCCGGGCCGCTGCAGGAGGCGGATGCTGATGAAGATGTGGGAGACGGAGCTCTGCAGCGTTACAGGTCCCAGTTCAGCCAAACCGGCTTTGCCTCTCTGGTCCCTCTGAGGTACCGGCTGACCCTCATGGAGCCCCACCAGCCGCTCTTTGAGCAGCTCTTCAGCATCCGCCTCCACTTCCGCCTCACCGACCACCACTACCACCCGCTGCCGGACGCCAGCGTCCCCCTCCTGCACAGACAGAGACCGCCGCCGGAGCTGACTCTGACCCTGCAGCCCAGACGGCCGCATCCCACCACCATCCGGGTCGCAGCCATCTTCACCGCCAAGGACGGCCTCACCTGGCACTCCGACATGCCGGACCTCCACGTGGCCTTCCAGCAGACCTTCCTGCCTCTTCCTGTTCCCTCCACCTGGAGCAGAGCCAGCAGAGTGGCGTTGTTTGAGGCGCTGTGGGAGGAGGCGGAGTCTGAGGCGGGGGTCTGGGCCGTCAGTCTGTTCTGCTGCCAGCTGGGGGAGGCCCACCTCAAAGCGCTGCTGCAGACACACTTCCTGCCCTTCCTGCTGTCCGACTCGTCCCAGGAGGACGGCTTCAGGGTCCTCTGGTTCCTTCCACCACGCTCTCACGTGCTGCTGAAGATCAGCAGGGAGGACGACGCAACGCTGTTTAAGATGGCCACCGACGACCGCCAGCTGCTGCCTCACATCAATGATTACCTGCTGGAGGTCACCTCTACAGCCGCCATCAGACAGCTGGGATCAGAACCAGAACACCGGTCATAGAGCGTTTCTGGTCCAACTGGTTCAGAGATTAAAGCTCAGGAAGCGTCTTTTTTTCCCTCTTGTCTCGGTTCCAGTGATTCGGTCAGACAGCGAAATATTTTAGACGATTCTGATCAGAATCAATGAAAAGAGGAAATCTACTCTGCTGTTGGAGCAGATGTTCAGATGTAGAGCAGAAGCCGTATTCTTCACAATTACCTAATTTATCCTCTGGGATAAAAACTAATATTTAAGAACTTTAAACTGTATAGTTTGATTTCATCCTAAATGGTGAATTTTTCATGTTTAATGGAGACCTTCTAGCTCTACTTTTTATTCTCCTAAGTATTTCTACTCTAACTGGACTGTGTGAAAATCTCTGAACAAAGGACCCAGAAATGCAGCAGAGACACAGTTCATGTCAGAGTGAGACCTCTTGTTTCTCCAGCAGCTTTGCCACCACCTGCCTGTTTGTCCATTGAAGATGCAGCAGATGTTCTGACTGGACCGACTGCTTCATCAGACTCATGTAGAAAAGCTTGATGTTGCTTTTCTATAAGCTTTAGGTCTTAATAGAACTAAACCATAAATAAATGTGTTGTCAGTTTGTTCTCTGTTTTATTAATCATCCATCAAATAGAAAATTAGGTCTCAAACATTAAAATAAATCATTTTATTGAAGGTGAGAAAATGTGATGTTTCCTGGAGCCCCTGATGAACCTCTGAGCTGCAGGTCCAGAGGTGGTTGGGATTCGTCTGCTGGTTCTGATCCGCTGGGTTTTATCAGGACCATCCATCTTTCAGAACAGTAAAAGACAGACTTTTACGAGGCCATTAGGCTACATAGCATTCCTGCCTACTATATAGCTAACATTAGCATCAATAATATTCCTGCCTACTATATAGCTAACATTAGCATCCATAATATTCCCTGCCTACTATAAGGTGACCAGATTTATGAAATCAAATCTGGGGACATTTCTTGCTCGTGGATAAAAATCAATACATCTTATCGAGATGAAATTAGGAAACTGGGGACAGTAATGGTTTCATATATTTTTACATATTTATTAATATTTAAACAACAAAATCAAGTGTAAAAGCCAGGAATGTGCCTTTCCAAACGCTTTAGTGTATCCTAAGATTAATAACATGAATAGTGTTATTAGTAGAAAACTAGAACTGTGTCTCTGGAAGTTGGGGCAAAGTGGTGGTGGGGTGGGAAGCGGAGGGGTCAAGGGTCATTAGCAGGGCTTTCCAATTTTGTCGGGCCCAAAGAGCTCTGCCGCCTCCTAAGGCTAGAGTGACATGAGGAAAAGAAATTTAGAAAAGTAAATACAAACATTTATTCTATGCCTGTGGCTGTTGAGACAGAGTTCCCCCACCTCTTCAAAAAAGTGCAACAAATACTTATTCTGTTTACATCTACTGTACATGCCTATAAGAAATATTTTTTTTCTTCATTAACATAAAAAAACAAGTAGTAGTCAAGCCTGCAGGTAAAGGTTCATATATGTTTCTTACTGTCACCTAGCCACATCAGGGGCCTGTGTGTCCTCAAAGTAGCAGGTTCATTTTTCCTAACTGAAACCTGAGTATACAGCCACTCTGTGTTCCACAGCATACTTTGCACACTACATCACTCAATAATATGTTAGTTTATCACTCAAATCATGTCAACGCTTTATCACTTGAACTTTATTAATACATATTATACATTTTAAATGTTTGAAACAGAAATATTAACTGAACAGGGTCTGAGGCAGTGGCCCTGGTAATTTGGGTAAAATAATATAAGAGAAGACATAGCAAGTAAAAAGCAAAATAACCTTTTTAAATGTCTTAAACAAGTTTAACCATTGAACAGCAGAATAGGCTTAACATCAACACAATGTATATAATCCAAGAATAGTCCATATTTATAAACAGCAATAACATATACATATATAATTTCCCAATGGAAATTCTGACTGTAATTTCTCCTTAAAATGACACTTCCTCTTCTTTGAAAGAGCCATCTGGTCATTCAGTCTTGTCTGTTTTCTTCCCTCTCCACCTTCGCTTTTGTTTCTAGCCCTCTTCTGACTTCTGCCTGCTCTCTGCTTTACTCCTCAAAGTAAATTTTTCTCCCTTCTTGTCAACCGTTTTTTCTATCAGAGTTCCTAGTTTCCTCCTCTCTCATTCAATCTCCTTTCTGTCTTTCTATCTTCTTCCTCACTCCTCCAGCATCAATCTTACATTATTCTAAAACAGAGACATTATATAATCAAAATCACCTCCAAAAAAATTAGGATGTGCAACATGAAAACTTATTATTATTAATATCTCATCTAAATACAATTTGATGCTAATTACCACAATATTAGGAGCTACAAGCAAAAACCACATAATAAAAGGATTAACCTATCCATTCACAAAAACATCTTTATATACAAACCCTTGTTGATCCCTTGGAGAACCAGCGTACCAGATAAGCGCCTTACACAAGGAGTTTTCAATAATTTTGCTACATTTTAACTCAGCGTCTTTTACTCATGCTGCAAACTCGTTGAGAAATTGTCTTACTTTTATTATTGTTTTAACCTGAAGGACACAAACCAGAACATTCATCACAAGATCCAGCCCGCGATCCAGAATAAAATTGAGGATTAACACACTTACCATCACGCCATCAGTGCTTGTAGCTCCCCATCAGTTGCCACAGGAGTTGCCCGAGCCAAAAGCGGAACTTCCCTTCTTTCTTTCTTCTTTCTTCTGTTTTTAAAAGTGATATTTCGCTAACTAGCTTTTGTGTTTTAATGGCAGCTAACATCCAAAAAGGATCATTACACTCCCTTCTAGTTGGTGCGCTCTGTTCTTTATCTTATATGCTATCATCAAGCAGCGCTAACCAGCTACCAGAATACCTATTTTAAGGCTGCCGCTAACAGCTCTACCGTACCATACAACAGCTCCACGCACCCAACATTTTTAGCCTGGTGAAATGGGGACATTCTGCGGGACTGCCCGAGCTTTGCAGCCGGGGACGGAGTGGTCCAAAGCGAGGGGGACAGTCCCCTCGGGGAAGGGCGACGTCTGGTCACCCTAGCCTACTATATAGCTAACATTAGCATCCATAATATTCCCTGCCTACTATATAGCTAACATTAGCATCAAAAATATTCCTGCCTACTATATAGCTAACATTAGCATCCATAATATTCCCTGCCTACTATTTAGCTAACATTAGCATCAATAATATTCCTGCCTACTATATAGCTAACATTAGCATCAATCTACTTATTATTTCTGCAGTACTACTAACCTAGTAGAGCAGGATCAACTCGTTAGTGCAATAAAAGCTCCAATAAACACAGGATAGATGGTAGTGAAGCCTTTAATTAGCCTGATTAAATGTGTTATCAGTTTATTTCCACAGTTGTCTATATGTGGAGCACCACAGGGATCAGTGCTAGGAACTTTACGATATATATGCTCCCAATCGGTAGAATTATTAGACAGGCATGGGGTTAATTTCCACTCTTATGATGCTGATCATGATTAAAGCAGAAACGAGGAATCGTTTAAATTCTAACAACTAAATCAGGGGTAACCAATTAAAAATCAGTGGGGTCCACATAAAGAAAATCATCAACTAGAAAGGGTCTGGAGACTTTTTTTTTATTATAATCTGTTACTTTAAACAGAATTTAACACTGAAATAAAATGAGGTGTTTATGCATCCATCTTACACATTGAATATTTAAATAAATTAATATATATATAAAAAAATAGGAAAATATTTCCATTTTAAAACCTAAAGTGTTTTTTTTTATTAAGTAGAGAACAACAATAATTCAGTTTGGTATATAAAGACTAATTTCCTGATTTTCTCAAACCCCTGAACTGAAGCGCTTTGTTATTTTCTTTCTTTTTCTGTCTTAAAGGAATAGTACACCCAAAACATGATTAGCCTTCATTTTCTATTCACCCCCATGCTGAACAACACTCTGGGTACACTCTTTTTTGATATCTCAAATGCATCTGGGATTCTGGGAGGCTTCTTGCTGTCTGCTGACATTCAAATAATGGAGGTCTATGGCTCGCCCGAGGCAGAAAGGTCCATAAAAAGTCCACACAAAAAGCGTGGTCAATATTCCTCCATACTGGTATGTCGCGGATCCAATGTATTCCAAGTGTCCTGAGTGGGTAGCGCCCATGGATTTTACTCGAAGCGAAGTCATTTAGAATGTTTTTATAGCATAAACAGTAGTGTATAGGGCGGATTTCCTAAAAGCGGCGTTACTCGCAGTCCTCACGGAAACCGCGGCAGACCAAACCAGATGAAAGTGCTAGCATTCAGCTCAGCAAAGAACTCATGCTCTTCCTCAACACTGAAGTCCTCATATTTTTATTTCGTTGTTTCTTTTCTTTTGCACAGGTAAACAGCACATTTCTTCTTCCCTGCAGCTTGCATTATCGGGCAGAGCAGGCGCTGAATCGCGGCGGCTTTCATCTGGTTTCCATAGGCTTGTGAACTTCGCGAGGCGGCGCTACTCCAGAGTGAGTGTTGTTCAGCATGGGGGTGAGTAGAAATGAAGGATAATCATGTTTTAGGGGTGTACTATTCCTTTAATGGTATGGCAGTGGGACTTTAGGCTGCCCTGCAAAGTCTTTAAACCTGGGTTTAACCGGAGACTAAGCCATTCTCAAGCACATATCAAGGAGCTCATTTTGAGCCTGGATCCAGATTTCTATTGTTGATTCTGTTCATGAGTGGAGAATCCTGCTTCACAGCAGCAGGTTGAGCCAAACATCACTCTAAATGTGCAGGGTCATCTTTGAGCACGCCATTTCACTTGCTTCTTTCACCAGTTCACCACAGTTCTTTCCAGCAGTCCACACACTTTCTCTTACCTGACAGCAGCCAGATGGCATGTCACAAAGCGCTCCGCCCAGCTCACTCACACATACATCTGGGAACCCGCCATAGAATTGCCTTTACTGAAGGCTGGGCCTTATCAAAAACTCCTTGCATATGATTGGATAAGCCACTTGTCTGTCATCTTTATTGGCGTGCTATTTCAACCACTCACACCGAAGCTAACCCCGTGACGCTGTGAGAGGAGGAGCCATTTGGTAGATCAAGCTCTTGCCAAATCGGGAGGAGAAGGGCGAAAACATCGTTTCCACCAACAAAAGCCTTCCTCAAAGCCGTTCTCTGATGTTATTTTTGATGAAACAATATCAGATAAGATTGGACAACACAAAAGAAATAGCAGCATCAATGCTAACGCTGGCTTCGTTCCTCAGGCTGCGAGCCGCCATTGTTGTTGGAATCTCACGTCGCTTCTCCACCCAGGACACACCCACCCCTGCGGCGTCCTGATTGGACAGACCATAAATTCGGTTGGGGAAATCACTTTCAATGAGCGGTTTCCCAGATGTATGTGAGTGGAGCTGGGCGAGCGAGACATGCATCTGGCTGTTGTCAGGTTACACTTTCTCTGCTCTCTTTTTCTCATGGTCTTCTCCTTCTTTCCCATCGCCCGGCTTGCCACAGGTTTGCCTGCTTGTGTCTAAAGTAGCAGCAGCAGCAACCCAGACTGACAGCTCATTGGCTCATTTGGATCACGTGCAGCCTGGAGCCGGATGCTCCCCAGGGCTTTACCGTATTAACAGGAGAAGAGGCGCAAGTGAAGTTAGCCAGCAATGGGGTCATGAACCGGACCACGGTCTGTTACCTCTGACCTAAATATTTAAACTAAACACTAATTCAACTGATTTTGTTTTACTGTTTAAACAAAGATGTGGACTTGAATGAACCAGACAGAAAACCTGTCAGAAGATGACGGACTCTGAGGGACACGTCTTTCCTCCAGCGATCCTTCTGATGGACCCAGATGGAGCGGGAGGAACCGGTCCATTCTGAACCAAACTGCCTGAGTTCAGCTGCCTGCTGATCTGTCAGTTCCTTCACGGCTGCATGACCTTTGACCTTCAGCGGTAGCGCTACATAAACAGGCCTGCCGAGTCACACTGCGTGTCACGTGAGCCGCCTGCACAGACTCCCCCTTGGGGCCGGATTAGATAAGGTCCCCCTGTGGGAGGAGCCAGAACTAACCTGAGGGCAGATGATGGAGAAGTATTTCTGTCCAGACGGACGCTGGTACAGGTAATACATGCTGCTGGGCTTCTTCACGATGTTGCAGGCAGCGTGGTGGAGGTCAGCGTCTCTTTTGGCATCTTCTAGAACCTGAAAGCAGCATCAAGCAGAACCATCAGCTGAGGTCCGTGTGATCAAAACTCCTGTATGGGTTGATGGCGCTACCTTTCTGGCCTGCTCCTGCAGGTACCGGATCTGGTCTGCAATCACCGTCAGCTTGTTGCAGGCGTTAGCTTTTACAAAATCGTCTCCCTGAGAGACATGCAGATGGTTTCAGGAGGAGAAGCGGTACCGAGAGCCGGCCAGTAAGCCCACAGCTCACCTTCTGGACCTGCTGGGCCAGCGCCACCAGGTCCATGGGGTCTCCCAGGCTGTTGGTTTGGTAGGAGCTGACCAGCTCCACTCCGCTGGGGGCCGGGCTGCTCTCCACCAGCTGCACTGTAACACACACACACAGGGGCCTCCAGCATCGTTAGCTCCTAGTAACCATGGTAACCTCTGCTAACCAACCAGAGGCCCACAGGCCCACAGACCCCCACCCAGCCCCCCATGATTACTGGATCTATAAACCGATCCTCCATTGAACTGCCGCTCATTATTACAGAAAAACACTTTCAGTAAATAAGAAACAGTTTGTAGAATTTAATCAAACCATAAAACTTCCTTTAATGAGAGTCACAGTGGCTCCAGGTCAGACCCGGTACCGGTGGTACCGTCAGACTGTCATCCAGCCATTACCCCCTTAACCCAGCAATCGCCCGTCCCCTTCCAGCCAGAACCGGTCTGGTAACCATGGTGATGTTTCAGCATCATTCCGGTTCAGGTGAGCTGCTTACCTGTGGTCTGGGCTCCTGGTTGCAGCGGGAGGCTCACTGTCCATTTTCTCCTCCTCTTAGCTAACCGTCAGCCTTGTCATTACCCGATCTGTACCGGAAGCACGATCCGTACCATCAGCTTATTTGCGCCTGCGCGAACAGAATAACTTCCGGGTCGCCAAAAATAATGTAATTACGGTACTGAAAAAACTTTATTTATATCCTTAAATAATTAAAGAATACTAAACTACATTGTAAAGACAATATTGAAGACTTTTCTGGAAGAAATGGATGCTTTTAAAATTCAATCCATTGTATTGCTTGACGTCATCATCAGACATGCTAAGAGCAGTCTGGGAACATATTATTGCGTAACGTTTATCTGATGCACTCTATGATAATAGAGTGAATGCACTCTATTATTTTTATTTGAGAAACGATATTTACATGCTCAGAGCAGTCAAAGTAACTATCACAAGGCTTATTTAACTTTTTTATGTATTTCTGTTTTTTATTTTAGAAAATGCAATATTGACGAAAATACAAAAGATATACAAAAAGAAACCTATGCCTCTAAAAAAATACAAAAGAATAAAAAAAAGTAAGAGAAAAAATAAATATTGCCACCGAAGTTATTCTGTTTGCGCACGCCTATCAAATGAGCTGATGGTAATGGATCGTAAGCTTCCGTACGGATCGGGTAATGACACTGCTTTCTTCTTCTTCTACTTCTTTCTTCTTCTCTGCTGCTCTGCTCTGTTCTGCTGCCCCCTGCCGGTAATAAATGAGGAGCATGTCTGCAGCCTGGAGCTCCTTTCTCTCCCCTTTATTGATCAAAGTGCGAAACAATACAGAAAGTTATTAATGAGGCATCAGGATGCAAATGGTCGCGGAGGATTAAAGGTTATGGAGAATTAAAAAGGAAAAAGTAGCGCAAAAACAGAGCAAAATCGAGAAGCTAATAAACATGTTTATAACAATCTGTTGTCAGATGATTTTCTTAGTTTCTTCTTGTTTAACTTTATTCAGTGACAAATAGAAGCTTTTACATGACTTAATGAAACAGTGAGAAGTTGTATTTTCTCTTCATTTAGGCAGATAGCAAAGAACAAAAAGGCGCATACCGCCACCTACTGTACAGACTGTGTACCTGCATATGTTCCACCTTCTATATCTACTTTTTATTTAGCATAATATTCACATTAAAACAGTGTTTTATTTTAAAAAACCCTGATTTTCTTCCAATCACAATCTGTTGCTAATATTCAATTTAAACTCTATTTTCTACCTGTTTTCCTAATTACTTTTCTCATCCTCTCTTTCAGCTGCAGTTATTAAAAAATGATCCACATTTTCTTTTTCTCCAAGCCTCCTGTTCCTCATTACTCCTTTTCTCTAGTATATATAAAAACTTATTCTATATTTTTCTTCTTTTCTAACCTTCATCTCATCCTTAAATTTGTGTTTCTTCCCTTTAATTGTTGATTTAGCTTATCTCCTTACCCAAAGCCCTTTCAGCAGGTTTTCTGCTTGTTTCCCCTTTCATATACAGGAACAATCTAACAGTGTATGCCCAGCTTTACCTTGTAGGAAAAAAAAACAAAATGGCCAAAGGAAAATGTTGCCCTCTGGTTAAATTATGAAAGAAATGGAGTGTCCTGCTTTCAAAGATCTTAACACAGCAACATCAAGCTATGGTAATTACATTAATGAAAAGCAAACATCAGAAATGCAACAAGCAATTGAGAGAAACCTTCTGGAACAGGGCTGTGCAAAGACTTCTTGTGCTTTTTTTAAATAATACTAGATGAGTCCGCTGATATTGCAACACCAAGCAACCAGTTGTGTATGTCAGGTAAATAGATGACAACAAGACTGTAACAAAAATGTTCAGGAAGTGCGATGATGGAAGAAAAGATACTATTGCTGATGATGAAACTTGCAGCTGTTTATACAGATGGAGCTGCGGTCATGACTCAGAACAGATGGGTGTGCACTGTGCAGCTAATCGTATTGCACTTGCACTAGTGATGCAGCCAAATCTGTGCCACAGGTGAACAGGTTTCGGCAGGATTTGAGATCTTTTTTTGTTTTTGTTTTTTCAGTAACTGCTAGCAGAAGCAACAAGCTGCATGAACTGCAGAAAGAGCTGGATGAACCCCAACTGAATTTCACCCTGCCACAGGGAAATGGCTCTCAGTTCATAATGCTGTTTCAGTAGTGTGAAGGTCACTGAAATCCCGGAGATGTCCTGGAGCTCATGGCTTTCTCTGATGGTCCATATTCTGACTCTGCAAAGCCAAAGGTCTGCTAATGGCTCTCAGACAGTTTAACAGTTTGAAAATAACAGCCTTACTAATGCTGTTACCTTTTTGTAACGAAGTAATCTAACTAATTACTTTGACTGTAACCATAACGCAGTTGCCATTGCCCGACACCAGAAGTTACTGCGTTGCTCCTTGTGGGCGCGCTGTTAACCTTTTACTCGTCGTGCCTTGTCAGCTTTTAGAGAGGGGAGGATGAAATGGCTGATGTATAGAGAATTCCGTCTGTCAGTTAAGTTGGGTAGGTGGGTGTTTCCTAAGCTGGTGGCTGTTAACGTGCAGCACACACAGAGAGATGGAGAGGGAGGAGGACTCCAGCAGATGGAAATAACGGTGTGTACGTGGAGCTGCGCTTTCCCCATCAGATCACGGTTTCCCCTGCATCTCCTCGCTTTAGCCAAAGCCGTGCGATTCACCGTGCAAGCGACGAGAGCGGCGCATGCTAGCTAAAGGCGGCGCAACAAAGCCGCCTGTGCTCAGCGCCACAGGAGAATTCAGATGGAGAGTCGAGAACGATCAAATGATGTTAGCCTATATGGATAAGTAAGTAAGTAAGTAAGTAAGTAAGTAAGTAAGAAAATGAAAGTAGAAAGTAAGGAAGGAAGGAAGGAAGGAAGGAAGGAAGGAAGGAAGCGAAGGAAGGAAGGAAGGAAGGAAGGAAGGAAGGAAGGAAGGGAAGGAAAGAGGAAGGATGATGGATGGATGGATGGATGGATGGATGGATGGATGGATGGATGGATTTATTGATGGATGGATGGATGGATGGATGGATGGATGGATGGATGATGGATGGATGGATGGATGGATGGATGGATGGATGGATGGATGGATGGATGGATGGATGGATGGATGGATGACGGATGGATGGATGGATGGATGATGATGATTGGATGGATGGATGGATGGATGGATGGATGGATGATGATGGATGGATGGATGGATGGATGGATGGATGATGGATGGATGGATGGATGGATGGATGGATGGATGACGGATGGATGGATGGATGGATGGATGGATGGATGGATGGATGGATGGATGGATGGATGGATGGATGGATGGGATGGATGGATGGATGGATGGATGGATGGATGGATGGATGGATGGATGGATGGATGGATGGATGGATGGATGGATGGATGGATGGATGGATGGATGGATGGATGGATGGATGGATGGATGGATGGATGGATGGATGGATGGATGGATAACAACTCAAACACAGGATTTCAGAAATTAGACATACCAAATTATTAATTTCATTCTACTCACCAGATCTGAAACACCCGTTAAAAAAACTTCACACCCATGAGTAGAAGGTAATGCAGCCTGATGATATTTTACACACGCATCAGATAGCGTTGCCCCCATGTTAAGAAGAGGGGAACGCTATCTGATGGGGTTGAGAGGCCCATCAGATAGCGTTCCCCATATAGTATGGGAACGCCATCTGACGCAGTTTATAGACCGCTGTGATAAGCGTTCCCCCCCTGATGTAATTTACACGCTGAGCTGCAATAAATGCTAAACTCTCTGCAGGTTCTTGTCTTTTGTCGTCCGCTCTATTCCAGCTGGCTTTGGAAACACACGGTGAGAAGGTGGGGGCTGGGTGGTGAGGGTTACGGGGGCGAGAAACGCAAAAGTAAAGCAATAGTTACTTTTACTAGTAACTAGTTACTTTTATTGTGGAGTAACTCAGTTAGTAACTCAGTTACTTTTGGGAGAAGTAACTAGTAACTATAATTATTTTTTTAAAGTAACGGTTTTTCTCTCAAACACATCTCCAAATGGACGATCTGGACTTCTCCACAGTGCAGCCAATGGTTGAAAGAGGCCCTGAGAGAAATAATAATCCACCCCAGTCCTGTGGGAACATAAACTGTTCATAAAAAATGTTTTAGTGCAGCAATAATGATCAGAGCTGCTCTCTGTTCATTCTGCATTACAATCCATTCTTCCAACTTTTTTTTTTTAAATCTTTGCAGTTTAACTCCTTAATATTTATTTATTTTTCATATGCAGAATGTCTTCAGAAGTGGTGACAGCTTGCAGGTAGTGTCTGTGTTTTTCCAGAAAACTCATGGATCCGCTTTTCTGACTGGTCGATGTATGCTGTTCTGACAGTATCGGCCGATCCTCCAACAGGCATCAATATTACTAAGCAGCCGATAGATGTGTTTCAGGCTGTCTTGTTCAAGCTACATCCTGGTTAGTGTAAGCTGCTCCATCTTAAATATACAGTCCTGTACCCTTTAACAGCCAAAGCTATTAAACCTCAACTTTGTGCCACCGTCACTCTTCTTCCACGACGTGCAGGTGCAGCATGAAGATGACCAGTGGGCAGAAATCCATGACTACGCTTTCTGCGTACAGCTACCCAATCGCCTGGCTGCGACAGGCACTACGTGGGGGTGTCCCGTGTCTTGGTGGCTCTGGGCACTTAACGGGTGGGGTATACTTTGACTCCTGGATGTTCAACATGGGTTCTAACTCTGACACCCTCGCATCCAAAACTGAAAAAATACTTTAAAACACTTATTACACATCCCATTATCACTAAAGGAGGCAGAGGGAATAGAACATCTGACACAGAGAACAGGAGAGAGGAGAGGAAGAAGGAAGAGTTGGAAAAGAGTCAAGGGAGGGTGTCATAAAACTGACAATATAGGACCCAATATTCAAGGTGAGACAGACAGTGCCACTGATGGGCATTACTGAATCTGATTTAAGATGATTATCCATGTGAGTCACTTACCTGGTTAAACAGTTCAGTCCAACTCCTTAGAGAGAAGTAGTATCCACCAGATGGATAGGCAAGAAGATGTGGTGGGATCGGCCCAGAGAGAATCAGATGCTGTAGCTCCACTGAACAACCATGAATCCGCGCCAGGTCAGGGAAACAGTTCAGAACAAGTAAGCTCAGAGATCCAGCAGTCCATAGTCCGGTAAGGGGTTCCGTTCAGAGCAGGAACAGGCTGTTCCAGGGTTCCAGAAATAAAAGAGAGTTCAGGCAGGTTCAGGGTTCAATGAGTCCAACAGAGTTCAGATAGAACGTTCAGATGGGAACAGGCAAGCTCTGTAGTTGGGAGGTAGAACAAGGCATGATATCAGGAAAACAATGGTACATTAAAACCAGCTCCCTCCATTGAGCCAAAACAGGAACAGGGCACGCTCAGTGGATAAGAGACAGCACATGATCAGGAACACTAAGACAATACTAAAACCTCTCTCACCACTGCCCTCCGTGAAACAAGAACATCCAAGTCAAAATTAAGCAACACAATCTCCCAGTCAAAACTCAGAAACACTGAGTAAATAAATGATCTGGCCCCTATAGCTGAGACTGAGCTGTATATAACGCAGCAGGAGTAGGGTGGATAAGATGAGCTGGCGACTGGTGTAACCAGGCAGAGTTTATGCCGCGCTCTCACACCGACGAAGCAGGCGCAGCAAAAGCAGCGTAGCTTGGCATATGCAAAGTCAATGGTTGATCCGCCGGCCAAGGCGTTAGCAAAGTCAGCCGCAGCTGCCGCTTTGGAGCAGGCGGCGAGCGCCGCGCCGGAGCCGCTCAAGCATCTGATGTGTGCAACGTGCTGCTGCTCGAGATGGAAAATTTTAACTTTTACTGCTCTGACACGCAGCATCAACCAATCAGAGAAGCTGATCTGGGAGCTGGCAGGGAGTCAGACACATCGGCTGATGATACAGAGCTGTGATCACTTTCTGGAAAACAGTTTATTAACGCCAAATTAACTTAAAATGCTGAAACCTACCGGCAGAACATATTCGCTTTAATTATCCTGGTGCCCGCAGTTTGGATTATGTACATGAAAACAACCCTTCCAGCCGCCGATGCAAACCGCGAGGAGGCGCACTTCCTCAGGCCATAGTGGGGCTGCTGTTGAATGGGATTCCTTACCGACAGCTGCCCGGCTCCGACAGAAATAATATTGAAAGCCAGGATGGTAATCTGGATTAACTGATTCCCGCAGTGATTACGTTTTCAGGGTGGATTTTTCACTTCTAAAAAACATATTAAAACTACTTTTATTCCCATTGATCACAGGCAAAACATAGCTGCAAAGACAAAGAAAGGATAGAGTAGCCCTCAACACCCACTTTTTCACCAATACAAGAGCCAGAGCAGCATAGCTGCTTCAGCCGAAAGGCCAGAACTAAAACTGGTATAAGCAGCAAAAGGAAGCAGTAGGATCTAATTTTTATGCTGTTCCTAAGCGTCCGGTGTGAACGAAAGCAATAGGCAGGTGAGTGAAATTACTAATTATGCCAGCTCCAAGAGCCATGATCATGACAGAGGAAAAGAGAGAAGCCATAAGTTTTGCTAAGCTAGCACCAGCCTAGGCCAGCTACTCCTTACTACCATAAATAAAACCATGTGAAAGCGACAAGTGCTCAGTAGAGAAATGCAGCAGAAGGCGCGTTGTTTTAGAGTTACTGGGATACAGAGATATCACAGAAAAAAGAACTTAATTCAGACGGATATAGCCTGAACAGCATGCTGCTCAGCAGTCAAAACAGGCAATGAACATGATTTGTCTCACCAACAACAACAACAGCAGTAGCCCCCTTCAGTAGCAAGAGGCTCCACAGTAAAAAAAAAAGTGTAACTTAAAAAAAAAGTGGAAACAGGAGGGTTCATATGTTGCAATCTATTTTGCTCATCTACCACCAGGGGACCTTGGTTACTTCTAGCTGATTGTCACAAGTGCTTCTCATCACCCTCATTCTGGAGGCTGTTCTTAAGGAGGCTGTTGCCAGCCCTTTATTCCCATGCAGTAAACCTTAAGCCTGTGTTCTCTCCTCGCCTGCTCTTTCTAAGAAGAAACTACACGTCCAATCTTCAACCAGCATAGAACACAATTATGATGTTGAAAACTGAGAACTCCTTACTGCCAGGTTAGCACTAGAATGGAGTGGAGGTGCTGGTTGGAAGGGGCCAAAGAAGCATTCATTATTTGGGGTGGATCACAAGAATCTGGAATACAACCAAGATATTCAATCCCAGAGAGGCACTATAAGGATAGTATTTTGGTCAGTTGAATTTTTGTTTGTAATACACCAAAAACACAAAACCTGAACCCCTTACCAAAAAAATTCTTATCCTCCCATTAATGAGACTAGTCGTGCAAAAGAGTTCATCCTTCGTGACACTGTCCAGCACTATGATGGGTATGAGAGGCAGATGAGGGATGCCACCAGGAATCTCTCTACCCCTGAATCCTGTCCTGAGAACTGTATCTTTGTACCGAATCATCTGGTGAGGAAAGTACTCATGTTCTGTCATCGTATTATGTCATCCTGGAATCTATAAAGCTATAAAGATCATACAAGCTCAGTTTTGGTGGTCCTCCGTGATTGAGAACACTAAGGAGTTTAAAATGGCATGTCAGCTGTGAATTCAGTCCAAGCCTTCTTGCTGACCACCTCTCCCGGTTCCATTACCATCCTTGGTCCCACAAGGCATGGACTTCATCACAGGTTTGCCCTCCTCAGTTTTCCTCACCATTGTGGACCTATTCTCAAAGATGGTTCATCTAACACCCTTTAGGAAGCTCCCATCCGCCAAAGGGATTAATGAGATTTTGGCCTATGAGGTGTTCAGGCTACATGAAATAGCTATAGATCTAGTCTCTGACAGGTGTCTGCATTCACATTCTGGAGTTTTAATCTCTGCATGGTGTTTTGGTAGGTTTGTCTTCTGGTTTTACTCAGAGGGATTGGTAAACAGGGAGAACTAACCAAGTTACACTGTCTATGTGAGTCGTATCCTACCAAGCAGTGGTACAACCTGCCAAGGGTTGAATACACCATAAACTTTTGTCCAAGCTCATGTTAAAACACTTCCCACTGATTACACCACAGTTTTAACCCTAACTCTCATTTGAGTGTATGCAAGATAGAATTATTAATGTTGAATGCAACCAGAACCTAATCAGTATTATGTTCACTCTACGAGGGCGTCTTATTCCCCATTTTAGGTTAGTTTTATTTATATATTGATATGTGAAAAGAATAAAACAAGCAGCTAATTGACCAAAAGCTGATGAAGAAAACAGGTTTATTGAATGCTAATACACATGAATTGGAACTGGAGCAGATAAACAAATGGAAGGTTCAGCAGTTTAATATAAAAAAAATTACAAAATAGGAAAAGACAAAAGTGGAACATGTCTATATTGAGAAAAAAATCACCAACATTTCAATGAAATCTGTCTCATGAATGAAAGGATAATACCAAAAGAGAAACACAACATTCTGATATACAGTGTGAAGGTCTGACTGGAAAGAGCAAGAAAAACAACCTGCGAATCCGAGGACAATTTCAACTTCCATCTTTAAAGGACTTCATATCAACATTGAGCAGAAATGAACATGCTCACATCACCACTCACTGATCTGAGAGCGGTTTTTGTTCACTGGGAAATCAAGGTAGGTGCTTCCTGGAAGGGGATATTAACCCTTTTTTATATCCAGGATAGTGAGGGGCTACTTCTCAGGAAGCAGAATTCACGAGGATCACAAAGACATGCAGAAATTAAGCAAAATGTCAATTTGGGTCTGATTTTGAATGATACTATAAAATAAAAGAGATCAAAAAAATTATTTTGCATAGCCTAGACCATTAAATATCAAATAAAAAAAGAATGGGTTAGGGTTAGAATGAACTGTCTGTTCAACAGTGAGAGGGTTTCTTTGACGGGAGACTCTACAATCAACTTAGCACAAAAAAACTGAGGAACCAAAACTAAATCCCCAAAACCCAAACCCAGGATACAGCGGTTCAGTAAATGTGGTGTTAAAGGTGTGGAGGTGAATCAGTGAGTCAGAGGAGATTCTGTAGAAGGACACTATGCCAGCAAGACAGTCGACATAGACTGCTACTCTGTTACAGTCTGAGGAGGAGGATATATGCGTTTCTTGGTTTTTGTGATAGACAGAGAAACCATGAACATCGGAGCATCTGAGACTCCAGGACCAATTATTCCCCCCAAACCAACAGTCTTCACTGTCCTCTGTCCTTCTAATTCTCCTGTAGCTCACCGATATATAAACCCCTTTTGTCCACTGGACCTCCCAGTAACAGCCAATTGAAGTCAGACAAGGTTCACACAGCACCTGTATCTAACATCATATCTTTCTGGATGATCACAATATGATTGAAGCTCCTCCACACGTGTCATTTTCTTGTTGTTTTCAGACAGCTTGATGTTCCTGCTCACTGTGTTTGTGTCAATTGTTAGGTGACAGGAATCTGATAAAGAGAACAAACAGTCTTTGCTCAGTTACTTATTATGTATTGACACTATGATGAAGACTTCAGGATGAGTGGTCAACAGTTTGAAGATGGTTGGATGTTTATTCTGCTTTGTTTTCATGAATCTAATGAAAAACAAACTTACACTTCCTGAGACCTGGTTCCAACCATTGGACTCCAATAGGCTCTACCCTGAAAGGAGGAGACGGCCAGACTGTCAGCCTATCTTAGCATGCAGACATAGATATTACATGTAGATTTACACAAGTCAGTCAGCAGTGCTTGGAAATAAGTTGATCTTAACATGAGGATAAATATCCGAATGCAACAGGCTGGTCATTATAAGACCAGGTCATTATAAGACCACCAGGTTTCCTGCAGCAGTCGTTGTATTTTTAATGAGCTTTTCTGTAAGCATAAACACATCAGTCTCCTTTGATTGGTCCATTTTTGTTAGGGTTAGAAACAGTGGGAAAAATCACTCAGACAACAGTGGTAGGGTGAGGGCATTCTGGAGCTTAGATGAGAGCAGCGGGAAATCAGTGTGGAGCAGCAGCAGACAGGAGACCATAACCAGGAAGAGGCGGCCAGCCCTGTCCCCCGCTGTGGCTAAGGCACATCACAAAGATTGGCATGTGGTATGATCAAAAGATCCAAAGCCTAAATATAGCCCTCTAAACCTCTGGAGCTTTTATCTGAGAAGAAATCCTTATTTCTTTTAAACCCTTCCCATAGATGAGATGTTTACTTCTCCATTAGAAAAAAGACAAGTATCAAATGTATTAAATATACACATTATGTACTATTTTTAATTAGGATAACTTTTTTTTTTAAAGAATGAAATAAAGTTGTGGATCTCTGCACCAACTTCATCCATACCTCAGAACTTGCAGTCTCCAACAAGGATCCCTGATTCCAGCCAACAGTTGTTTCACTCCCAAGTCTCCTAGATGATTGTAGCTCAGATCCAATTCTTTCAAATGAGAGGTGTTGGAGCTTAGAGCTGAGGCCAGAGAAACACAGCCTTCCTCTGAGATCAGACAGCCTGACAAGCTACAAACAAAATTCAATACAAATGATGTGAAAATCAGAAAGTTGAAGTGTAATCCAAGGTCTGATTTTACATTTGCAGTAGGGAAAATTATAATAAAATAGTTGCTTATCTAGTCAAGAAAATAAATAAAACAGTATTTTGTTTTGTGAGCAATAAAAATGGACATTTAGGAAGATTCATCTGACTAGAGCTCCACTGTGAAGACCACCAGGGAATCTGCAGATGGTGATGGCTTTAAGCTTTCTTTCAACTAAAATAAAGAAACTGGTTTCCCCAGTAGAACAATTGTCTTGGGCCATTATTTACAAAGACTTCTAATGCTACGTTCAGAGGCACACGATAGAAGCAGCAAAATCAAAGCATTCTTAATGCTTGCACACATTAAGGGCTGAGTAGTTTTAATAAACTACTCAAAAAAGTTAAAGGAACACATTTTATCAGAGTAAAGCATCTGCTCCTTTGTGCAAGGAGGAGCAGGAGGAGCACTGCCAGAGCCCTACAAAATGTATCTGACCAAAAAATCAGAAACAGATTTCAGGAGGGTGGCCTGAGGGCCCCACGTCCTCTAGTGGGCCCTGTGCTCACTGCCCCGCACCGTGGAACTCGATCGACATTTGCCACAGAACACAGGAATTGGCCAGTCATCCACTGGCGCCCTGTGCTTTTCACAGATGAGAGTAGGTTCACCCTGAGCACATGTGACAGACGTGAAAGGGTCTGTAGAAGCCGTGGAGAATGTTATGCTACCTGTAACATTGTTCAGCATGACCGGTTTGCTGGAGGGTCAGTGATGGTCTGGGGAGGCATATCCATGGAGGGACGCACAGACCTATACAGGCTAGACAACACCACCCTGACTGCCATTAGGTATCGGGATGAAATCCTTGCACCCACCAGGACCCACCTATGCTGGTGCAGTGGGTCCTGGATTCCTCCTGGTGCACGACAATGCCCGGCCTCATGTGGCGAAAATATGCAGCCAGTTCCTGGAAGATGAAGGAATTGATACCATTGATTGGCCCCCACGCTCACCTGACCTAAATCCAATAGAACACCTCTGGGACATTGTGTTTCCATCCATCTGATGCCGGCAGGTTGCACCTCAGACTGTCCAGGAGCTCAGTGATGGCCTGGTCCAGATCTGGGAGGAGATACCTGAGGACGCTATCATTTGTCTCATTAGGAGCGTGCCCCGACGTTGTCAGACAGGCATACACGCATGTGGGGGTCATACAAATGACTGAATACAATTTTGAGTTGCTGCAATAAAATTTCAGCAAAATGGACTATAAGCCTGCTGCATCATTTTTTCACTGTAAGTTTTGGGTGTCTTTGAGTTCAGCCCTCTGTAGGTTGATCATTTTCATTTCCATCAAATAATGTGGCGTCGTTTTGTTCCTAACATGTCACCCAGTCCAAATCAGTATGAATAGAAAGCATGATTTTTTTCCCTATTGAGATCTGATGTGTTCCTTTTGTTTTTTTCTTTAGCAGTGTATAGTTTTAAGTGAGAAAGTCCATCTGAAAACATCGTTTGTGCAGACCCGCCCTCTCCGCTTTATAAATGCACATGGACAGCGCTGTACAGGCTCCAAAGAGGGAACACCTACTTAAAATGTATGTGTGCACAAACCCATTTCTCCTCGTGCACACTTTTTTTAAAAACCTGCTGTTTGCATTGCTTCTCCAAGCTTAATTTCCAAAAGAATATTTGTAATTTTTCCATTATGTCAGCCTCACCACTGATAAGTGAAAATGGGGACAAGCACTTTAGGACAGGCTTACGTAAACATATCACCATAATGATTGACAATTAGGAGGGCCACATATTTTGATGATCCAACCGGAAATATCCTCTACTATATCTATAAATGACATCCTAGAATTTCTTGCATTCTTAGATTTATCTTTGAATTTTGCCTCATTGATATAGAAATTAATCAGTTAGATCCGAAAAGTAATCATAGATTATGTTGCAATTTCAAGATAATGTACTTACTTTGAAAGAGAGTTATAGCTTCTAAAGCATAATTTCAGAGAGTTGTTGATGATAAAAGAGTGTTTTTAGGCAATTACTAATTTTGTATACCAGCTTCTGACTCTCCAGGCTGCTGTGTAAAAACAAAGTAGAAGCAACAATCTGCTCCGCAATCCACTTCTGTCATGATCTTGGCACTGATGACTGGTTTAATTAGTCATTTTATTCACCTGCTTAATTCCACCCAGTTTCTCATTACTGTTAATCTGATCCACTTGCTCCAGCCTCTATTTAACTAGCCCTATAATCAGTCATCAGTGCCAGATTATTCTCAAGCCAGTGGGAGGAGTGTGTCCAGCATTACCTTAGTGTTTCTGGTTTCCTGTACTGTCTCTAAACCTCTGAACCCACCTGTTCTCATCAGATGTGATTGCTTAACCTGTCTTTGGACTCCTGCTAGATTATGCTTGTTTAATGAACTGGGAACTGCTTCCTGTCATGACCTATATGACTGTCATGACCCTGAATCATGAGCATATAGCATGCAAATTCACAGAAATCATATTAAGGCAATTAAAAGAGGTAGTTAAATTTAGTCATACAGTCAGATTGCCAAAGTTCTTTAAGGAAACCCAGCTGAATGTCTCTGTCATACTCTGGAATAGACGGCCCTCTATTGGTAAACACTGGTAAATACAAATAATGACACCAAACGACACCAAAGACAAAACACAAACAATTAATTTTGTACAGTGGGATTCATTTCCACTGTTTTGTTGATGATACCCAGCTATATCTGTCTATAATCCAGATGAAGCTAACCCATTACATAGATTACAGGCATGTCTTGAAGACATAAAAACCTGGATGACTCTTAACTTTCTCCTTCTGAATGCAGACAAAACAGAAGTTATAGTCTTTGGACCAGAGTCTTTGAAAGAAGCATATATTAGTCTGTCACTTCATTTGGATGGGATTAAACTGATTTCAAATGGGTAAGGGTTAGGTTTTTTTATCAGGACCTGTCATTTAAATCCCAGATCAAAGAGGTTTCTAGAATTTCCTTCTTTCATCTGAGAAAATATTGCAAAAATGAGAAATCTCCTGTCCAGGGGTGATGCTGATAAACTAGTCCATGCATTTGTTACTTCAAGGGTTAGGGTTAGGTTAAAGGGAGTTTTCTCCTCCTCTCCACTGTAAGCTACAAGCATGCTTAGTGTGAGGGATTGTATTTGAGTCAATGAGTCAATGCAATCAGCAGCTAGTTTTCCTTAGATAGAAAAACTTTAAATCAATTTGACTGGATGATCACAGTTGGACTGGAAAGTGTCTTGAGATGACATGTGTTGTTGTAAATTTGGCGCTATATAAATAAACTGAATTGAACTGAAACTCCCCTGATCTTAATCCCATTGAAAACTCTTGTGGTCAATCATCAAGAGATCGGTGGACAAATGAAAACCTAGGATTTCTGAAAATAATGCAAGTATTGATTAAAAGTTAATTTAATGGACGCTATCAGTCAGTATTTGGTCCAGAAGTATGGAGAGCAGCCAGGGAGAATTGGGTCAACACTGCAAATATTGACTTGCTGCATCAACTCATTCTAACTGTCATTAAAAGCGTTTGTTACTCAGAATATGGTTGCAATTGTATTTCTGTATGTGATGATATCTGACATATACACATGAAAACCAGAGGGCAGCAGATCATGTGGAAATATATTTGTGTCATTCTCAATACTTTTGGCCATGACTGTACAATATGAATATAGATAAACAGAACCAAATACAAATGAATATAACATTTTACATAAACTCTTTTTGGAGGTAATGCACTAAAATCTGGTTTCATCAGGGATGAGAACATTTACCTGAGAATTTCTAGTTTGCAGTTTGGACTCTCCAGTCCAGCAGATAGAAGCTTGACCCCTAAATTCTGAAGGTCGTTGTTACTCAGGTCCAGTTCTAAAAGACTAGAGGATTGAGAGCTTAAAACTGAGGACAGATCTTCACAGCTTCTCTCAGAGAGGCTACAGACACTCAGTCTGAGGAGAAAGGGAAAAAAACCTTTGATTATACAATTAAAAATCTATCCGTCCAGGTTATTTTGCAGTTTGTTTTTATAGGGAATAGGTAAGACGTGACAAGTTGAAAAATCTATATTATAATAGCATGTACATCATCTTTGACCGTAGCTAATGGAAAAAAAATCATTGTTTTAATAAGATCAAAAGTTTTTACTTGAGAATTTCTAGTTTGCAGTTCAAACTCTCCAGGCCATCACGTAGAAGCTTGACTCCTGAATCTTGCAGTTTGTTGTTACTTAGATCCAGTTCTCTGAGACTGGATGACTGATTGCTGAGAACTAAGGAGAGTGCTTTATAGCTTCTCTTCGAGAGGTTACAGCCACTCAGTCTGACGAGAGAGAGGAAAATATGTTATTAAACAATTACTAGATATTGGTTCCTGATTATTTGTAGTAACCAATATTTAACCTGAAATGATTGATGGAACTGTCTATGTTTCATTATTACCATGTCATTATCTTTGGTGAACTGGTTTAGAACAAGAAAATAAAAAAAAAAAAAAACTGAATGACTATTCACCCTCTCTAGCAGATTTCTTTTCACAATCAACAACCATGCAGTCAAAATCTGTGTCCTTACAGAGCTCTGTTGGAGGCTTTCACCACTGGAAGCAGCCTCAGAAGAACCCCCTCTGAAGCTGAGTACTTCTTCAGGTCAAACACATTCAAAGTATCTCCAGATGACACCAAGATGAAACCCAGAGCTGACCACTGAGCAGGAGACAATTTATCTATCGCTATATTTCCTGAACTCAGAGACTGTTGGATCTCCTCCACTAGAGAATGATCATTCAGTTCATTTAGACAGTGGAAAAGATTAATGTTTCTCTCTGCAGACACATTTCCACTTATCTTCTCCTTTATGTACTGAACTGTTTCCTGATTCGTCTGGGAGTGACTTCCTGTATGTGTAAGCAGACCTTGTAGCAGTCTCTGATTATTGTGTAGGGAAAGTCCCAAGAGAAAGCGGAGAAACAAGTCCAGGTGTCCATTTGGACTCTGTAAGGCCTGGTCTACAGCTTTCTGATGAAGAAGCTTTAAGTTAGGTTTCTTAGATAATAAATATTTCCTAGATGACTTTGTGTCTTCCATCAGACTGACACCAGAGTTGATGAATGCCTTATGAACATGAAGAGCGGCCAGAAACTCCTGAACACTCAGATGCACGAAGCAGAACACTTTCTCCTGGTACAGCCCTCTCTCCTCTCTAAAGATCTGTGTGAACAATCCTGAGTAAACTGAGGCTGCTGTGATATCGATGCCACACTCTGTCAGATCTGATTCATAGAAGATTAGGTTTCCTTTCTGCAGCTGATTAAAAGCCAGTTTTCCCAGAGACTCAATCATCTTCCTGCTTTCTGGACTCCAGTGTTGATCTGTTTCAGCTCCTCCATCATACTTGACCCTCTTCACTTTGGTCTGAACCACCAGGAAATGGATGTACATCTCAGTCAGGGTGTTGGGCAGCTCTCCTCCCTCTTTGGTCTTCAACACATCACCCAGAACTGTAGCAGTGATCCAGCAGAACACTGGGATGTGGCACATGATGTGAATGCTTTTGGATTTCTTCATATGCGCGATTATCCTGCTGGCCTGTTCCTCATCTCTGAATCTTTTCTTGAAGTACTCATCTTTCTGTGGGTCACTGAACCCTCTGACCTCTGTTACCATGCCAACACACTCAGGAGGGATCTGATTGGCTGCTGCGGGTCGTGTGGTTATCCAGAGGAGAGCAGAGGGAAGCAGTTTCCCCCTGATAAGGTTTATCAGTAGAGCATCCATTGAGGTGGACTCTGTACAATCAGTCAGGATCGTTTTTTTGGTGAAGTCCAGAGGAAGTCGACTCTCATCTAGACCATCTAAGATGATCAGAACCTGGAAGTCTTCAAAGCTGCTGATTTCTTTGGTTTCAGTGAAAGAAGTGATGAACAAGTTCCACACAAGCTGAACTTTTTCTCTTTCAGCACATTCAGCTCTCTGAAGGTGAATGGAAATATGAACTGGATGTTCTGGTGGGCTTTGCCTTCAGCCCAGTCCAGAGTGAACTTCCGTGTTAAGACTGTTTTACCAGTGCCAGCCACTCCCTGTGTCAGTACTGTTCTAATCAGTTGATCTCTTCCAGGTGGGACTTTAAAGATATCTTCTTGTCTGATTGTTGTTTCTGGTTTGTATGTTTTTCTGGATACTGTTTCTATCTGACTGACTTCATGTTCATCATTGACCTCTCCAGTCCCTCCCTCTGTGATGTACAGTTCTGTATAGAGGTGGTTCAAAAGAGTTTGACTTCCAGTTTTAGTGATCCCCTCAAACACACACTGAAACCTCTTTTTCAAACCAGATTTAAGTTTCTTTTGAGTAACTGCAGCAAGGTGTTCTAAATAAGGAAAAAAGTGAAATTAGGAGGGCAACAAAAGTATCATGTTATTAAAGTATAAATGTGATTCTACATCTTCAGACAGATATATGTGTGATTTATCTATTAATTAAAGTATATTAATCTTCTTACTGCCTTGCAGACGGTCAGCCAGCTCGTCCTGCTTTATCATCCTCAGGAAATTCACTGTGATCTTGATAATTGCCTCTCTGTTGCTCCTCCTTTGCTCGTCATCATCCCCATCTAACACATCCTTGTGACCTTTTTTACCCTCTGAGTCATATTGACTAAGAATACTCTGGATTTTCTTCAGCTCGTTCTTCACAAAAGTGACAATATTGTCCTCAACAGCTGAAACAGAATAATACTACCGAATGACTGTACTCATACTGATGTATTCTGCTTATCTGGGACCTGGTTGTGGGGCAACGGTCTCAGCTTAGAAATCAGATTCCACAACTTGTTTCATCTACACAAAAAGTAGAGATACCTTTTTTATCTCTGCTTCTTTTTCTATGTCTGCTTCTGTCTCCTTGAACACCAGTCGGCCTCAGCAGATGGCCTCTCACACTGAGCCTGCTTATGGTTCTCCTGGACATTTCTGTCAATTGCTGCTCTGGAAATAAACTGAACTGAATTTATAGAGGCATCTATCTTTGGACAATGCCAGTTCAGAGCAGAGAAACTATTGAGTGTATAGATTGCCATTATGACATGATTGCGGCAAGTTATGCCTACATACAATCCAACAGAGTCTAAACAAATACCACATATAAAATAATATATGTAAACTAGACTTACACTGGCAACCGCCCAGTCATTCTGAGGATGACCAATTTCAAGTGCTAGTTGTTGCGTTTTTGATTATTTTTCAATATGTGGACTCATATGTTTCTCCTGCACTTGGTCAATTTTTGTTTTGGTGAGAGTGCCCAGAACAGGGTGATTCTGGGTGATGAATCACCCTGAAAACAGAGGTAAGGCAAGATGGGGTTACTAAGTTCAGGCTGGAGATGCAGGAGATCAGAAAGAAAACAGTAGCTTGGGTGCCCAGCTGCTGCTAGCTTGGGAAGAGAGCTGAGGAGCACAGTGGGAGATTGAAGAAGCCTGCTGGAAAACAGCGCTCCAGGCCTGGGAGAGGCTACAGCTGACTTTGGCTAGCTATTGAGGCAAATTGCTGAGGATCAAATCAGAATGGCAAATGACCGAATAACTCAGCCAGGCAAACGGAGTGCTGGAGGTCGGGAAGAGTGGCTGCAATTTATCATGAGGTGGACAGCATTACATCAGAGAAGCCCACCAAGGTGAGAGAGTAGGAAGAGTCTGGCCTCTAACCCCAAAATGCCACATCCCCTGTCTCCGCTCTGCCCTGCTGCACTCCAGGCTTTCTGTGCAAAGCAAACCAACATCCTCTGCTGTTCCTCCCGTCTGGCTTCGCTCCGACTTCCTCTGAGTTTGAAGAGAGCATTCGCTATATTATTAAATTCAAAGCAGCAAAACATGCGGAAATGAACCAGGGTTTTCGCGGATCATTACAAATCTTTAAAAGCCATTAAATTTTTTTTTTAATTAAGGCCTTAATTGACACTAATTAAATGTGATTGTCATGGCATTGAAATAGTTAGACCATGTATTGACACGTATTGATTGATTGTATATATAATCTACATTGTAATGAAGGATGACCTCCTATCTTTTTCTGAATACCTCTCTCCTGTCGGCTCAAGTCACCATGATAAACCTCAATTTTGGCAAGGATGCCACTGTGATGTGACCTCGCCTGCAAGCTGAGGTCTTCTGATATTTGTGTGTTCAGAAAAACATGAGAATATAT
>JAGKQL010000016.1:2481358-2502247 GCA_018398635.1 Cyprinodon brontotheroides | reverse complement strand
TGTGAGGGGTCTTTGATGATATTACGGGCTCGGGACACGCAGCGCTGTGATGAAATGTCCTTAATGGTGGGAAGAGGAGCCCCAATGATTCCTTCTGCTGTCCTCACCACCCTCCTCACATTCTTCCAGTCAGAGGCTCTGCAGCCTCCACACCACAGAGAGAGACAGCTGGTCAGAATGCTCTCTATGGTGCTTCTGTAGAAGGTTGTGAGGATGGGCGGGGGCAGGCGGGCTCTCCTCATCCTCCGCAGGAAGTGCAAGCGCTTCTGTGCCCTCTTCACTAGAGATGAAGTGTTTACAGTCCAGGTGAGGTTGTCCGTGGATGTGCACCCTCAGGAACTTTGTGCTGCTGACCACCTCCACAGCTGAGCTGTTGATGAGCAGTGGAGCATGGTGGGGGCGGTTTTTCCTGAAGTCGACGATGATCTCCTTCGTCTTCTCCACGTTCAGGATCAGACTGTTTTCACTGCACCAGCCCACCAGCTGCTCCACCTCCTCTCTGTAGTCCCGGTCGTTGTCGTCCCTGATGAGGCCCACCACCGTTGTGTCGTCCGCAAACTTCACGATGTGATTGGTGGTGAACCTGGGGACGCAGTCATATGTCATCAGGGTGAACAGCAGGGGGCTCAGGACGCAGCCCTGAGGGGAGCCCGTGCTGAGGGTGATGACATCAGAGGTGTTCTGACCGACCCGGACTGACTGAGGTCTGTTGGTGAGGAAGTCCAGCAGCCAGTTTCGAAGGGGTGTGTTGAAGCCCAGATGTTCCAGCTTTTCCACCAGGTGCTGTGGGATGATGGTGTTAAACGCTGAACTGAAGTCCAGGAACAGCATCCGCACGTGGGTGTTCTTCTCCTCCAGGTGGGCCAGGCTCAGGTGAAGAGCAGAGGAGATGGCGTCCTCAGTGGAGCGGTTTCGCCGGTAGGCAAACTGGAACGGGTCGAGTGTTGGGGGGAGACTGGAGACGATGTGTTCCTTTACCAGCCTTTCAAAGCACTTCATCATGATGGGAGTCAGTGCGACGGGCCGGTAGTCGTTGTAGCAGGTGACTTGAGGTTTCTTTGGCACTGGGATGATGGAGGCAGACTTGAAGCATGCTGGCACTGTGGCTTGCTCCAGCGAGGTGTTAAAAATGTCCGTGAGGACACCAGCCAGCTGACCTGCACACTCCTTGAGCACCCGCCCAGGTATGTTGTCGGGACCTGGGGCCTTCCGCGGGTTGACCCTCCTCAGAGTCTTCCACACGTCGGCTGTGTCAAGGCAGAGCACCTCCTCTTCCTGATGTGGGACAGCCTTCACTGCTGGAGTGCGATTTAGTGCCTCGAACCTCCCAAAGAAGTTATTTAGTCCGTTTAGGAAGTCAGCATCAACTTCATCCACCGGGGCAGGGGGCGTGTTGTAGTCCGTGATCGCCCGTATGCCTTGCCACATGCTCCTGGTGTTGTTGGCGTCGTGGAACAGATGCTGGATTTTCTGGTTATGGTTCCGCTTTGCTAACCTGATGGCACGGTTCAGGGTGGCTCTAGCTGTCCTCAGTGCCTCCTTGTCACCAGACTTGAAGGCTGAGTTCCGTGCTTTTAGCGCGTGGCGGACCTCCTCAGTCATCCAGGGCCGTTGGTTGGCTCGGGTGGTGATGGTCTTTGTTGTGCTGACGTCCTCGATGCAGTGGTTGATGTAGGCTGAAACAGTCATGGCGTACTCATCAACATTGATCTTGTTGTCATATGTTGCTGCTGATTTGAACATGTCCCATTCAGAGCATTCAAAGCAGTCCTGGAGTGCCTCCATGGCCCCCTCCGTCCAGACCCTCACCTGCTTCACTGTAGGTTTTGCTCTGATCAGCAGGGGTCTGTATGCAGGAATTAGCATCACAGAAAGGTGGTCTGAGGAGCCGATGTGGGGGCGGGGGGCTGCTCTGAATGCGTCTTTTATGTTTGTATAAACTAAGTCCAGAGTGTTCTCTCCACGAGTAGCAAAATCCACGTGTTGATAAAAATGAGGGAGAACAGTTTTCATATTCGCCTGATTAAAATCTCCAGCAATGATGAAAACGCCCTCTGTGTGTGTAGATTGCAGCTCAGAGACAGTCCGATAGAGAACACTCATGGCCTCCTTTGTATCAGCGCTGGGGGGGACATACACCGCTGTGATGGTAACAACAGTGAACTCTCTGGGCAGGTAAAAGGGTCTGCAGCTAACAGTCAGAAGCTCTATGTCCGGAGAGCAAAAACTTGTGACTATTCTAGCATTTTTACACCAGTTGTTATTGATGTAAACACAGAGTCCGCCTCCTCGGCTCTTACCGCTGAGTTCTTTGTTTCTGTCGGCGCGGAAAGTAGCTAGCCCCTCCAGGCTAATGGCGTTGTCCGGGGTTGATGATGTGAGCCACGTCTCTGTCAGAATGAGAGCGCAACAGTCCCTGAACTCCCTCTTTGCTGAGAGCTCGAGTTGAAGATGGTCAGTTTTGTTATCCAGTGAACGTACGTTGGAGAGCAGGATGGATGGAAGCGATGGTCTGTGGGGGTTAGCCTTTAGCTTGGCTGCTAAACCTCCGCGACAGCCGCGTTTCCTCGGCCGGCTGCACCGCTTTCGCTTGGCTCTCCTCCAGCGTGAGCTGCTCGACGGGTCCGCTGCATCGCAGGCCTCCGGGGCTTGATCCCGGAGCACTCCGGAGTCACGTAAACAGTCGAGCGTAGTGGTGGTTACAAGTCCAAATACACTGCATGACCGTAACTCCAGCAGGCGCTGGCGGTCAAGTGATGATCTGCTAGATTGATGCCAGCCGCTGCCGCCAGGGGCGCCGCCATTTCTGGAGAATCAGTCAGTGGTTGATTATGTCTGGATATGTCAAAAGTGGCATATACTGTAAGCATCTTGCCTGTGTTATTACAAATTTACCATGGCTTATCAATTCAGCGATCGTGTGGTGTGTCAAGATTCGCTGAATTGATAAACCATAGTGATGGTGGCAGCTTTCTCATAAGCATGATAGACTGCTGCTAGTCCCTGATAGCATGGTGGCCATCCTTGGGCCACATTGTCCAGTTTAGTGCTATAGTAGGCAATCGCCTATTTTCGACGACCCTCACAGCTTTCCTGCATTAGCACTGCTGAAACATACATGTCTTGTCTGTTAGCCATATACAGGTAAAATGGTTTTTCAAAGTATGGCATTGCCAGTGTTGGTGCTGTCTGCATGTCTTGTTTTAGTGTTTCAAAAGCAATTTTTGCTTCTGGTGTTCATTTTCAGTAAAGATTTTAGTGACTGGTTCTCTGACTCCTTCATGAGTTCTCTAAGTGGCGCTGTTTTTTTCTGCATAGCCATCTATCCAGTCTGCATTGAAACCTGTCATTCCCAGGAACGTCATCATCTCACCGACTGTTCTTGGGCATGGGGCTTTACTCACACCTTCCAGCTGAGAAGGTGAGATAGCAATACTGCCTTGCGAAATCTGTCTACCTAAATACTCAACTTGCGGTTGACAGTGGGTCCCAGATCTTTTGCGTGACCATTTTTATTCACAAACAGTGTGATGTGTGGTACAGAATCTGGTATCTGGTACCATTCTGAAAGGAAGTCATTTGGTGCAACATTTAATGCTGCACCTTGTTTGCCAATAACAATGTATTGTGTCACAAGGTCCACCATTTTGCCTTGTGTGTCTTTGTCCCATTGTTATTCAAACTGTGTACTTTTAGAGATATCATAAAACATTGTACAATAAAACTCCAATGCAGGTGGTTTTGCCTCTGGAATTTGTGCTTGAATGTTTGTTCCCCATGTGGAGATCACATCCCCAACGGCTCCGCCAATGTCCCCAAGCCAATATACTTTAGCTTCATATGCTTGCATGTACATTTGGAGTTTCAGTCCGGTTCTATCAATATAAACACCTTGAAGGGAACACCAAATTCTTATTTTTAGTTTACATAATGCTTCTCTTCTCAGCAGGTTAACTGGTGTATTTTCTGAAACTAAGATCAGTATTTTGATTTCATTTTCGTTGGTTGCTAGCCAGACAGGAGCTGTCATTTGTAGAAGTTGTATTTTTCCCAAGAACCCTACTGTTGAAACAAATTTATTAGACATAAGGAGATGAGTAGCATAATATGGATTTACACAAGTATATGATGCTCCTGTATCGACCAGCATCGGCGTTTGTTTACAATTTCAATTTGCATTATTGGATCATTTTCACTGCCCGTGCTTACAACTGGGCATTCAGTTTCCCCAAGTCTCAGGTTCTCTGGGCACCGCTAATATCCCCAATTTGGTATGTTAGATGGACCTCTGCTGGAGCCCCACCGGAACCCACCACGTGATCGTCTTGGATAAGAATCATCTCTTCTTGGGCATTGATCAGTGATGTGTCCAGGTTCACTACATGTCCAGCACAATCCAGGCAGTCTAGAATCATAGTTCCGACCCCTGTTTGACCAACCATGTCCTCTTTGCTGACAACCTCTGTTTCCATAGGGACGTGAGTTCCATGTTTGAGGATAAACGTTCACTATTGGCTGTGGGGGCTGAGCAGGTGCTTGTGGGTTTATTTGATTAGTGTCTGTCTGGGGGGACAGCTAGCTGGCAGTGCGGTCGCTTCCTCAGTTGACATCACTGCTGCCTGAGTTTTGGCTTTGGCTTTTTCTTGGAGCTCTCCCAACTGTAATTGTGCCAGCTTCCTCTGGACCATCTTTTCCTGGTCCTTAGCCTTCTGCTCATCTTTCTGTATTTTTCCATAGCATGCACTACATGATCTCGGAACTCTCTGTGTGGCATTGATGTTAGTCCCACTACATCCTCGAGTCTGCTACGCACTGGTGGTGGCATAGCTTCAACAATGGCATTGCGAAACAGGGTGGTGAGCACTGGACTGTTCTCAATTTCTTCTTCAGTCTCTTGTTTCCACCTCTTTAATTGCGGAACTCTCTGTGTGGCATTGATGTTAGTCCCACTACATCCTCAAGTCTTTTAATTAAAATTGGTGCCATCATACCTGCTTGAAATCTATCAGGCAATCTGGTCGTTTAATGTGAGGCCTCAGTCTCATTTCCACGCCTCCTGCGTCTACCATAGGCACGGCCCATCGTCTTATTGGCATTGGAGGATCCGCTGCAGCTGTGGCCCCCCCATGAGTGGAGTTAATTGGTTCTGCTGCCTGCATATTAATGGTTTGTTTTTCAATCTCTTTTTCCATTTCTTCAATAAGTGAATAGTCCTCCTCTCTTTCATCACCTTGTTCAAAATCATAAAAGTCTATCCAATATGTATCTCCTTTTGTTTTCCCATCATGTTCTGCATAACAGTTTATGATTTTGGTAGCTCCTTCTGGTCTTGCACTACCTCTGTGCATGGTTTGGGAAGCTTTTTGACCTGTAGGCTTATCCTTTCTGCTGGTACTGCAGAATTTTGGTTGCATATCTGCTAATGTGATTGGAGAGACTCTATTCCTCTGGCCGGCTGCATGTTGAGCAGCATTGGTCATGATCTGACTTCCTCCTCTAGCTGAGTTATCTTGAGCAACATCAGCTTGTGGCTGACACCCTCCTGTGTCATGACAAGAATGATTTTGAGCATTAGTGTGCTCTTTAACATCGCACACTCCAGTAGCACATGGTAAGTTTTGAAAAGAATCACCTTGTTCAGCAGCTGGCTTTGGCTGCAATCATCAATTCTGTATCAAAGTCGCACTATATTTAAGCGTCAGGGCGGTTATCAAGATCCAATTTTCGCGTGCAGTAATTTCTTCGCCAAGCTGGAATTTACTGAACATAGTTTTAACGGGTGACAGGTGCAAAAACTGTTGGAGACACCCTATTTAAATGATGGTTTTATGCTGCTTTGTGGTTTGCGGCAAAAGTAGTTTGTGCAAACTAGTGCATTAAGAAATTTTAATCTTACAGTGACACCCCACCCTCTCCAAAATATATATATATATATATATATATATATATGTAACCCACTTCAAGGTATGTACACGTCACAGACTAGGTTTGTAGGAGCTGAGAGAGTGCAATAACCAAACATACAGGTGGTTGTAGTTATTGTAGATTTTAGTTGCCAAAAGAACACTGCAACATATAATACAACACACAATAGTAACAACGTAACCTATGGGCCCTTTAACTAAGAAAGTAAAGTGTCTCTTAGAGAGTCTGATTTTCCTTTGTTCCTTCTTGAGAGCGGTTGCTCTTAGTTCAGTCAATGTCAGTTGTAAAAGTCGGGGGGAAATAGTCAAAAGTCAAGGGGGGTTTATCCAAGTGCACTTTACGAGGTAGACTCAAGGTGGTGTCAGTCAGGGTGACTGGCACGATCATACCAATCACAGATTGGTGGTCCGCCGTATGGTGGTGTAGAAACTCTGGATTCAAGCTGGGAGGCTCGCCATCAATGGGTCATAGAATCAGCCTTCCAGGACATGAGGGCTAGAATCTTCTGATTTTCTTGGACTCATCAAAAAAGACCTGACCTGCATTTAGAAACAGGTTTATAATCTAAACTCTTATATATTCATCTCATTCATTATAATCAAAGTGTTGTACAACTATAAATGCATTTTCCAAATCTTGAACTGTATAAAGTTATAACAAGCAGATAACAATTACTTTTGTGACTTTCAATTATTACCGTGTCAGAATAATTCCATTCTAACCCATTACAGACAAAACATAAATTAAAATGTGATTATTTGGTCACACTATAACAAATTAATTATCTTACTAATGAATTGCAAATTAATTTTCAAAGTAAAATGCATAAACTTCTTTCAACATTTATGCAACATCTCTTTTTAACTCTCTTTTTAACATATTTTTATATTTTAAACCAAAATACATTGCTTTCAGCTCCATGAATTAACAAAAATTACATTTTACTTTTACTGTCTTTAATCTATGAAATTAACAATTTACAATCAAATACCTTTCATGTAAATCAATATGAATTTACTGTAGTAACCCTGCGTGCATTACTGCAGATATTTGGTTCAATAATTAAATAAAATGTCCACTGTAACATAAATCCTCTGTAAATTAACTTAAAGTGTGCAAAATAACGTTTTTCAATCAATATCATCGAAACAACATGACATGTGATCATAAAGTAATTAACACAATTGAGAGCTTTCTTACCAAGGGATGGTGTTGTGTTCACCCACTAACTTCGCTCCTTCTGTGCTCATCCACGCTCTAGACAGGATTTTTACAAAGTTAACACCATTAACTAACACAACCAAAAGTTTGAGCACCGAAAAATATGATTTTTATACCTTTTCCTCTCTTTTCTCATCACACTTGGGTGAAAGAGCAGGGCTCTGTGAGTCAATTAACTAGGTTAAGCTAGATGCGCTTTTCTAAGCATTGCACTTCCGGTATATCAAAATAAACTTCCGGCTTTCAAAATAAAACCCATTATCAATAAAAGTATGTAGAAGAAAACAAAAATAGTACTTTAACCCTAACTGGTGGGTTACACCCTCCCCCTCTGAATTAACATGAGTCCCTTCATGTTCTACTTTCAAAAGGAAGAGGCTCCTTCAAATGTTTCAACTAAAGCTTTGTTAAAGCTGTAAAGGATGAGTCTGTGCAAATGAGATCAAGGGTTGGCCGAAGATATGGGTATATATATGTAAACTTAGCAGGTGGCTTCCTTAGATGCTCAGACTTCGCGTGTTTGTTCTACAGTCACATTGTCCTGAGAACCATTATAAGCCCAACTCAGGCCAGAGTTAGTAGTCTGTTCTGTAGGTTTACAATCTAATTCAGTCGATTGTCTCCAGTTCAGTTTCAAGTATCTGTTCCATTAAGCTCTATATTTACTCATTTGGAGAGGAATGAGCTGTTGAATCATCTTAAATTTCTGAATCCCTTTGTTCACTGTCTTTCCTGTTTTCAGGTTCAAGTTCAGCTGGTGTCGCATTCGGTAAGTTTCCATTCAGGTTTTCATTTGGTGTCACATCCGGTAAGTGTCCATTCAAGTTTTCATTTGGTGTTACATCCGGTAAGTGTCCATTCAAGTTTTCATTTTCGACAGGTTGACCAGAGACAGTTGGTAAATTCTCAGGTAAATTGTCCAATTTCGGTAAAGGTTTTGACTTAGCACCGGATTCATGTTCAATATACGTGACGGTTTTGGTTGGAGGAAAACTGTTTGGTTGGACAAATCTGGTTGTTGTCTCGATTTCAATGGGGTAGAAACGTGGACTATACTCATCCTCATCAGAATCAGGAGGATTGTCTTCTGGAGGTAGGTGAGTTTGCCTGGTTTTAGGTTTTGCAGTTTGCTTTGGTTTTACTATTTCCTCATCCTCAGACAGAAAACCGCAAGAAAGTAATAAGTCACAGTGCAATGTGCGTAACGGCCCATCTTGACCTTCAGGACATACTGTGTATACAGGCATATCTCCAGCTGTCTTTTGAACAACATATATGGTGGACTCCCATCGATCAGCAAGTTTGTGTTTGCCACAAAAGCGGAGGTTACGCACTAGCACTCTGTCACCACTGTCAAGGGTTGACTCTCTTACTCGCATGTCAAATCTTCGCTTGTTTTTGTCTGCAACCTTCTTTGCATTTGTTGTTGCTAGCTGGTAACTTTCTTTGAGATAGGTTTTAAGATTTCTCACATACTGAGAGTGGGTGGTAGCTGAACCTTCCTTAACTGGAAGACCAAAAGCTATGTCAATAGGCAATCTGGGTTGCCACCCAAACATTAGCTCATAGGGCGAAAACCCGGTAACCTCATTTCTCATGCAATTGTATGCATGAGTGAGGGGTCGGACATGATCTCGCCAGCTGGACTTTTCATTGTCTTTTAAGGTGCCTAACATACTTAATAGTGTACGATAATATCGTTCTACGGGGTTGCCCCGAGGATGGTAGGGGCTTGTTCGTACTTTTTTAGTGCCAACCAAGGCGCAAAGTTCTTTGATAATCTGTGACTCAAAGTCACGGCCTTGGTCACTATGAAAGCGCTCAGGGAAGCCATAATGAACCAGGAACTGCTCCCAGAGGGTTCTAGCTACAGTTAGGGCTTTTTGGTCTCGTGTCGGAATGGCCACCGCATACTTAGTAAAGTGGTCGGTAATGACCAAAACATCTTTAGTATGATGGCTGTCTGGTTCTATGGACAGAAAATCCATACAGACAAGTTCCATCGGGCGGCTTGTCTGTATATTGACTAAGGGCGCAGCCTTTTCAGGTTGGGTTTTTCTTTTGACGCACCTTGGGCAATTTTTTATTTTTGACTCGACCTCAGATGCCATCTTGGGCCAATTCAAGAGTTCTCTCGCATCCTAAATGGCCCATTTCATTGTGTAGGCTGTGTAGTACAGGGGCTCTTAAGGTTTGGTGTAGGACAAACTGGTAGACTGTTTTGTTGTCACAATGTCGTTTCCTGTACAACAGACTGTCTTTCATTTCAAAGCGACTCATTTCTTTGAGCATGAGGAAAAGCTCTTGGGACTTTATGTCAGAAGGGGCAGATTCTCCTGTCTCATACAATTTTAGAACAACACCAATTACAGTATCTGCTTGCTGCATTCTAACTAATTCCTCCTTGCTGTACTTAGGGATTGTAGAGAGACCCCTAAAACTGTCATTGTCATCTCCAAACTCTGAAGGAATTGCATCAGGATGCACTGCAAGTGACTCAATGAAACATGGAGGGAGATCTGGTTAATTTTGGGTAATCATAGTGTGATATTGGCATGTAGCTTGGACAACATCCACAGACGCTAAATGGTGAGAGGTGAACTCATGAATTCTTTGACTCTCCTCTTGGGATGCACTATCATTGGTAAGTTCACCATGAGGCCTCCTTGACAGGCCATCAGCATCCTGGTTTTGCTTCCCTGCCCGATACTTGATGTCAAAGGTATACGTTGACAGGGCTGCTAACCAGCGATAACTAGTGGCGTCTAATTTGGCTTTGGTGAGAATGTAGCGAAGGGGATTGTTGTCAGTCACAACTGTGAAAACATTGCCATAAAGGTAATCGTGGAATTTGTCCGTTACAGCCCATTTAAGGGCTAAGAATTCCAGCTTATAGGCTGGGTAACGGGATTCACACTGAGAAAGACCCCTACTTGCGTAAGCTATAACACGGGTCTGCCCGTCTTGTTCTTGGTACAAAGCCGCACCGAGGCCAACTGTGCTGGCATCGGTATGGAGCACGTAGGGTAGACTGGGGTCTGCAAACCCTAAGACTGGGGACGATGTCAACTTTTCAATTATGTCATTGAAAGCATCTTCACATGCCTGGGTCCATCGCTCTCCGAATGGTTCTTTTGGGTTATGGTACTTAGCGGCTAGGTTGATCACTTTTTCCCTTTACCGAACGGGAGGATAGCCGGCTGTGAGGTTTGTTAGGGGTTTTACGATCTTTGAGTACCCTTCTACAAACCTTCTGTAGTATCCTGTGAACCCAAGGAATGATCTAAGGTCTTTTAAGGTCTGGGGCCTTGGCCAGGTCTTGAGAGCTTCAGTTTTCTGGGGATCAGTTTCTACTCCGTTCCTTGAGACAATGTGCCCCAGATAGCGAACGGATGTCTGAAAGAACCGGCACTTTTCAGGTGATAGTTTAAGACCGTTCTCTCGTAACCAGTTCAGGACATTTGTGAGACGGGTTTCGTGTTCCTCAAGAGTTTTTGAAAAGACGATTATATCATCTAGGAATACGAGCACTTCACGCAAATTGATGTCCCCCATGCACTTTTCCATCAAGCGCTGAAAAGTGCTTGGTGCGTTCGTGATGCCCTGTGGCATACGGTTCCACTCCCAAAACCCGAGAGGGCACACAAATGCTGTTTTTTCTTTGTCACACTCTGCCATCTCAATTTGGTAATACCCACTTTTTAAGTCCATGACCGAGAACCATTGTGACCCACTGAGGGCAGAAAAGGACTCTTCGAGGTTTGGTAATGCATATGCATCTTTGATTGTCTGCATGTTTAATTTTCTGTAATCCACACATAATCGGACGTCACCATTTTTCTTTTTGACCACAACAATTGGCGATGCATATGGAGATTGAGATTCCCGAATTATACCGGCCTCAATAAGTGATTGCAAATGACGCCGCACTGCGTCATAGTCCTGTGGGTGAATCGGACGTGGACGATGTTTAAAGGGGGTCTCATCTTTTAATTTGATAAAATGTTTCACTTTTGTTGCATGTCCATAGTCCAAATCGTGATGTGAAAACACGTCAGAGTAAGTGTTCAGCTTTTCAGTCATGTGACATTTCCACTTTTCAGGGAGAGAGTCTCCAAAGTCAAATTTTAGACTTGATTCAGTAAGGAAAGCCTGTTGATCAGTATGCACAGTGAACTGTTGATGACAGCTGGCTGTGGTTTGACTGGAAATGATTTCAACGGCACTGAGCTCGGCCAAAACACACCTCACTGGTAAGCATATGTCACGATCAGTTTCATTTCTTACTACAACTGGTATTTTGTAAGGAGAGTCTTTTGGAAGTGTTATGATACAACTGTCAATGAAAATGCCACCAGGTAAAGATGACATGCTGGGTTACTCAACCAGAGCCCACTTTTCATTAGTTGTGCCATCAATGTTTGCAAATGCCTCAAGCACAAATTTCTGACCAGCAGGGATCACATTTGGTTCAATATTTCGCAAGTTCACTAAGCCAAGCTGAACATTTGAGTTTCGATTATGTCTGAATTGCAAGGTTCTTAGAACTTGGTGATAGCCAGAGTAAGGGTTTGTCTGAAGGTAATCATCATCACAGAACTGTTCATAAAGTGGGTCTAGAGTGTTGGTTCCAATCGGTAAGGGGGTGATGCTATTGGATCTGACATCTGGTACTATGAGGGCAAGTTTCTCAATTTCAGGTTCAGCAGAAATGAACTCTTTGGGGAACTGGATAGTTACTTGTACATACCCCATGTATGGCACTGAATGGCCATTTGCCCCTTCAATCTCAAGTAAGTCATTGACAGGGTAAATAGTGTGGTCTGAGAGGTAACTCTTATAAAAGGACTGGGACATGGTGGTTACCTGAGAACCAGTGTCAAGCAATGAATTACACTCAAGCCCATTAACTTTAACATTAGCCGTACTCTTACTTCCAACTAACCCCTTAGGTAGCTTTCTGGTTCTTGTTACTTCGTGTTCTTTCAGTTTGGCTCTCGGTTTTGTCTTTGGTTCAGTAGTGGGACTTTTGAGTTTGTTTGTTTCCATTTGTCCCTCAATAGAAACAGGGTTCAGTTTAAAGGTTGATTGGGCATTGGGTTGGTCTTTTCCCAAGCCTGCTGTTTTTCTTTCAACAGGTTTCTCTTGGCAGACACTAAGGTAGGATTAGGAGGGTCATTGCAGTTAGTCGCAATATGTCCTCTCCACACCAAAAACAGTACCATGGTTTTGGTTTTGACCTGAATGTTGAAGGTGTGGTTTCTGAAGTTATTTCAGTTGTTGGTGTCCTTGGTGTCATATTAGTTCTCTCTCTTTGTTTGTCTTTGTCCTTTTTCTTTACAGGTTTTTGTGCACTGTGTTTTTCTTGTTTAGGGCTGGAGAGAGCAGCTATTTGAGCCTGTAGTTCTACAATCTGCCTTTGGATCTGCTGAACTGCTAATGGTGGGGTAGCAATAGATGCTGATAGGTCATATTCAGCAGTGTCTGAAAGATAAACATCATGCACTTGTGCACCAGCTTGTGCTTTTGGTTTTTGGAAACCAAGATGTTGTTTTTATTCCAATGCATGCAGCTTTGGCAGTTTGCTTGTCTATCTTCAGTGCGCAAAAGCAATACTTCAGCTCTGGAATATAGTAGGTGGGCTGTCTTTTCTCTGCTCAAGCTGAAGAGCTGTAATCAGTGCATTGTTCCAGCAGCCTCTACGAAACTGCTTTAAGAGCTGTTTATCTGAATCCTGAGGTGAAATGGTTTTCATTTTCACAACTCTGTTTAAGATTGTCTGTAGCCGTTGGAGATAACTAGATGGTCGCTCACCTGAATTCTGGTTGACATTTAAGAACTGGGCGAATAGCTCATCCCCATCTTCGACAGTGGCATAAGCTGAGTCAAGTACATCTAAGAATGCTTGTGGGCTAGCATGAGGACCCAAAGATTTTACTACAGTGGCTGCAGGAGGCAGTAAGCTATTAACGATTTTCCTTACTAGTTGTGCACTGGAAACAGTTGGATCAGCTAAGTGACATTCAATACTGTTCCTCCAAGTTTCATAGTCAACTTCAAAATTTGAGCATGGAACTCTGCCAGAAAAGGGTCTCAGTTTAGTTGGTGCATGTATCTGAGAAGTAAGAGATCTGCGGTTTTGACAATGTGCTCAACTACTAAACGTTGCACCTCAGGTGGGTTCAGATGATCAGAAGACTGCGAAAAGGAAGATGCAGACTCCTTAAAAGCTGGCATAGCGGCTGCAGGTGGTTTAGAAGTAGAGCTAGATGGGTCAAGAATGGGGTTTTGTTCCATGATAACTGAGTCTGTGGCATTTGGGGAAAGAGGTTCTCCAGGGAGTGCTACAGCTGGTTTTTGAACTAACTCAGTCTGCTCAATCTGACAAAACTCCCCTACAACCCCAGCAATTCTGGCTAGTTCATCACGTACTATATGTTCAAAAGGTTTCCCACTGAGTTTTATTCTGAAGGTCTGACAGAAAAGTTGTAGTAAGACCTGTACCCTTCTTGCTAGAATATACACTAGCTAGGGCTTCGATGTGAAAGATAACATTGCTATCAGAATCACTTTTTCTATCAAGAGGTAATTCTTTTTCAAGTGCCTGCACAGCAGCACCAGATGTATACTCGAAAAATACCTTTGCCATAAAACTCAGAGGTTAGTTCTGAAACCGTGATCACTCGGTCAATAGACCCAAATTTCTTCAAAAACTCATAAAGCTCTTCATCTACAACAGTCTTGGTTAATCCCGTGACAAGAAGGGAGTTGGGAACCTTAATGTTTTCAGTTTCAATCACATCCATTTTAGTGTAAATTAGCCAATCAACAGTTAAGGTAGAATCTAGTGGTCACACGGTTTCAGCGTTATTGCCTTCTCAGAGCTCCTGGCTGGCTCGCCACGTTTTACCGTGTAACCCACTTCAAGGTATGTACACGTCACAGACTAGGTTCGTAGGAGCTGAGAGAGCGCAATAACCAAACACACAGGTGGTTGTAGTTATTGTAGATTTTAGTTGCCAAAAGAACACTGCAACATATAATACAACACACAATAGTAACAACGTAACCTATGGGCCCTTTAACGTCTCTTAAGTGTCTCTTAGAGAGTCTGATTTTCCTTTGTTCCTTCTTGAGAGCGGTTGCTCTTAGTTCAGTCAATGTCAGTTGTAAAAGTCGGGGGGAAATAGTCAAAAGTCAAGGGGGGTTTATCCAAGTGCACTTTACGAGGTAGACTCAAGGTGGTGTCAGTCAGGGTGACTGGCACGATCATACCATACACAGATTGGTGGTCCGCCGTATGGTGGTGTAGAAACTCTGGATTCGAGCTGGGAGGCTCTCCATCAATGGGTCATAGAATCAGCCTTCCTGGACATGAGGGCTAGAATCTTCTGATTTTCTTGGACTCATCAAAAAAGACCTGACCTGCATTTAGAAACAGGTTTATAATCTAAACTCTTATATATTCATCTCATTCATTATAATCAAAGTGTTGTACAACTATAAATGCATTTTCCAAATATTGAACTGTATAAAGTTATAACAAGCAGATAACAATTACTTTTGTGACTTTCAATTATTACCGTGTCAGAATAATTCCATTCTAACCCATTACAGACAAAACATAAATTAAAATGTGATTATTTGGTCACACTATAACAAATAAATTATCTTACTAATGAATTGCAAATTATGTTTCAAAGTAAAATGCATAAACTTCTTTCAACATTTATGCAACATCTCTTTTTAACTCTCTTTTTAACATATTTTTATATTTTAAACCAAAATACATTGCTTTCAGCTCCATGAATTAACATAAATTACATTTTTACTGTCTTTAATCTATGAAATTAACAATTTACAATCAAATACCTTTCATGTAAATCAATATGAATTTACTGTAGTAACACTGCGTGCATTACTGCAGATATTTGGTTCAATAATTAAATAAAATGTCCACTGTAACATAAATCCTCTGTAAATTAACTTAAAGTGTGCAAAATAACGTTTTTCAATCAATATCATCGAAACAACATGACATGTGATCATAAAGTAATTAACACAATTGAGAGCTAGCTTACCAAGGGATGGTGTTGTGTTCACCCACTAACTTCGCTCCTTCTGTGCTCATCCACGCTCTAGACAGGATTTTTACAAAGTTAACACCATTAACTAACACAACCAAAAGTTTGAGCACCGAAAAATATGATTTTTATACCTTTTCCTCTCTTTTCTCATCACACGTGGGTGAAAGAGCAGGGCTCTGTGAGTCAATTAACGAGGTTAAGCTAGATGCGCTTTTCAAAGCATCGCACTTCCGGTATATCAAAATAAACTTCCGGTTTTCAAAATAAAACCCATTATCATTAAAAGTATGTAGAAAAAAAACAAAAATAGTACTTGACATGATCTCGCCAGCTGGACTTTTCATTGTCTTTTAAGGTTGCCTAACATATTTATAATTATGAACCATAATATCGTTCTCGGGTTGCCCCGAGGATGGTAGGGGCTTGTTCGCATTTTTTAGTGCCAACCAAACCCAAAGGTTCCTTTGATAATCTGTGACCAAAAGTCACGCCTTGGTCACTATGAAAGCGCCAGGAAGCCATAATGAACCAGGAACTGATATTCCCAGAGGGTTCTAGCTACAGTTAGGGCTTTTGGTCTCGTGGTCGGAATGGCCACCGCATACTTAGTAAAGTGGCCGGTAATGACCAAAACATCTTTAGTATATGGCTGTCTGGTTCTATGACAAAAATCCATACAGACAAGTTCCATCGGGCAGCTTGTCTGTATATTGATTCAAAGCAGAGCCTTTTTCAGGTTGGGTTTTTCTTTTGACGACCTTGGGCAATTTTTATTTTTGACTCAGACCAGATGCCATCTTGGGCCAATTCAAGAGTTCTCGCATCCTAAATGGCCCATTTCATTGTGTAGGCTGTGTAGTACAGGGGCTCTTAAGGTTTGGTGTGTAGGACAAACTGGTAGACCGTTTTGTTGTCACAATGTCGTTTCCTGTACAACAGACTGTCTTTCATTTCAAAGTTTACTCATTTCTTTGAGCATGAGGAAAAGCTCTGGGACTTTATGTCAGAAGGGGCAGATTCTCCTGTCTCATACAATTTGTAGAACAACACCATTACAGTATCTGCTTGCTGCATTCTAACTAATTTTCCTCCTTGCTGTACTTAGGATTGTAGAGAGACCCCTAAACTGTCATTGTCATCTCCAAACTCTGAAGGAATTGCATCAGGATGCACTGCAAGTGACTCAATGAAACATGGAGGGAGATCTGGTTAATTTTTAGGGGTAATCATAGTGTGATATTGGCATGTAGCTTGGACAACATCCACAGACGCTAAATGGTGAGAGGTGAACTCATGAATTCTTTGACTCTCCTCTTGGGATGCACTATCATTGGTAAGTTCACCATGAGGCCTCCCTTGACAGGCCATCAGCATCCTGGTTTTGCTTCCCTGCCCGATACTTGATGTCAGCAGGTATACGCTGACAGGGCTGCTAACCAGCGATAACTAGTGGGCGCCTAATTTGGCTTTGGTGAGAATGTAGCGAAGGGGATTGTTGTCAGTCACAACTGTGAAAACATTGCCATAAAAGGTAATATTGGAATTTGTCCCCGCCATATCTATTTGGGGGCTAAGAATTCCAGCTTATAGGCTGGGTAACGGATTCACACTGAGAAAGACCCCTACTTTGGCGTAGCTATAACACGGTCTGCCCGCCTTGTTCTTGGTTATTAAAGTCGCACCGAGGCCAACTGTGCTGGCATCGGGTATGGAGCACGTAGGGTAGACTGGGGTCTGCAAACCCTAAGACTGGGGATCTATGTCAACTTTTTCAATTATGTCATTGAAAGCATCTTCACATGCCTGGGTCCATCGCTCTCCGAATGGTTCTTTTGGGTTATGGTACTTAGCGGCTAGGTTGATCACTTTTTCCCTTTACCGAACGGGAGGATAGCCGGCTGTGAGGTTTGTTAGGGGTTTTACGATCTTTGAGTACCCTTCTACAAACCTTCTGTAGTATCCTGTGAACCCAAGGAATGATCTAAGGTCTTTTAAGGTCTGGGGCCTTGGCCAGGTCTTGAGAGCTTCAGTTTTCTGGGGATCAGTTTCTACTCCGTTCCTTGAGACAATGTGCCCCAGATAGCGAACGGATGTCTGAAAGAACCGGCACTTTTCAGGTGATAGTTTAAGACCGTTCTCTCGTAACCAGTTCAGGACATTTGTGAGACGGGTTTCGTGTTCCTCAAGAGTTTTTGAAAAGACGATTATATCATCTAGGAATACGAGCACTTCACGCAAATTGATGTCCCCCATGCACTTTTCCATCAAGCGCTGAAAAGTGCTTGGTGCGTTCGTGATGCCCTGTGGCATACGGTTCCACTCCCAAAACCCGAGAGGGCACACAAATGCTGTTTTTTCTTTGTCACACTCTGCCATCTCAATTTGGTAATACCCACTTTTTAAGTCCATGACCGAGAACCATTGTGACCCACTGAGGGCAGAAAAGGACTCTTTCGAGGTTTGGTAATGCATATGCATCTTTTGATTGTCTGCATGTTTAATTTTTCTGTAATCCGCATAATCGGACGTCACCATTTTTCTTTTTGACCACAACAATTGGCGATGCATATGGAGATTGAGATTCCCGAATTATACCGGCCTCAATAAGTGATTGCAAATGACGCCGCACTGCGTCATAGTCCTGTGGGTGAATCGGACGTGGACGATGTTTAAAGGGGGTCTCATCTTTTAATTTGATAAAATGTTTCACTTTTGTTGCATGTCCATAGTCCAAATCGTGATGTGAAAACACGTCAGAGTAAGTGTTCAGCTTTTCAGTCATGTGACATTTCCACTTTTCAGGGAGAGAGTCTCCAAAGTCAAATTTTAGACTTGATTCAGTAAGGAAAGCCTGTTGATCAGTATGCACAGTGAACTGTTGATGACAGCTGGCTGTGGTTTGACTGGAAATGATTTCAACGGCACTGAGCTCGGCCAAAACACACCTCACTGGTAAGCATATGTCACGATCAGTTTCATTTCTTACTACAACTGGTATTTTGTAAGGAGAGTCTTTTGGAAGTGTTATGATACAACTGTCAATGAAAATGCCACCAGGTAAAAGATGACATGCTGGGTTATAACCAGAGCCCTTCATTGGTTGAAGCCATCAATGTTTGCAAATGCCTCAAGCTTCCTACTGACCAGCAGGGATCACATTTGGTTCAATATTTTGCTTGAGTTCACTAAGCCAAGCTGAACATTTGAGGAGTTTGGGTATAATGTCACAGATTTGCAAAGGTTCGCTTGGGAACGGTGATAGCCGGAAATGAGTTTGTCGAGAGAATTGTCACATCATCACAGAACTGTTCATAAAAGTGGGTCTAGAGTGTGTTGGTTCAAATCGGTAAGGGTGATGCTATTGGATCTGACATCTGGTAGGGGCAAGTTTCTCGAGTTTCAGGTTCAGCCGAAATGAGCTCTTTGGGGAACTGGATAGTTACTTGTACATACCCCATGCGCCTTAACTGAATGGCCATTTGCCCCTTCAATCTCAAGTAAGTCATTGACAGGGTAAATAGTGTGGTCTGAGAGGTAACTCTTATAAAAGGACTGGGACATGGTGGTTACCTGAGAACCAGTGTCAAGCAATGAATTACACTCAAGCCCATTAACTTTAACATTAGCCGTACTCTTACTTCCAACTAACCCCTTAGGTAGCTTTCTGGTTCTTGTTACTTCGTGTTCTTTCAGTTTGGCTCTCGGTTTTGTCTTTGGTTCAGTAGTGGGACTTTTGAGTTTGTTTGTTTCCATTTGTCCCTCAATAGAAACAGGGTTCAGTTTAAAGGTTGATTGGGCATTGGGTTGGTCTTTTCCCAAGCCTGCTGTTTTTCTTTCAACAGGTTTCTCTTGGCAGACACTAAGGTAGGATTAGGAGGGTCATTGCAGTTAGTCGCAATATGTCCTCTCCACACCAAAAACAGTACCATGGTTTTGGTTTTGACCTGAATGTTGAAGGTGTGGTTTCTGAAGTTATTTCAGTTGTTGGTGTCCTTGGTGTCATATTAGTTCTCTCTCTTTGTTTGTCTTTGTCCTTTTTCTTTACAGGTTTTTGTGCACTGTGTTTTTCTTGTTTAGGGCTGGAGAGAGCAGCTATTTGAGCCTGTAGTTCTACAATCTGCCTTTGGATCTGCTGAACTGCTAATGGTGGGGTAGCAATAGATGCTGATAGGTCATATTCAGCAGTGTCTGAAAGATAAACATCATGCACTTGTGCACCAGCTTGTGCTTTTGGTTTTTGGAAACCAAGATGTTGTTTCATTCTGTTAGCTTTGGCAGTTTGCTTGTCTTCTTCAGTGCGCAAAAGCAATAAAAGCTCTGGAAAAGTAGGTGGGCTGTCTTTTCTCTGCTCAAGCTGAAGAGCTGTAATCAGTGCATTGTTCCAGCAGCCTCTACGAAACTGCTTTAAGAGCTGTTTATCTGAATCCTGAGGTGAAATGGTTTTCATTTTCACAACTCTGTTTAAGATTGTCTGTAGCCGTTGGAGATAACTAGATGGTCGCTCACCTGAATTCTGGTTGACATTTAAGAACTGGGCGAATAGCTCATCCCCATCTTCGACAGTGGCATAAGCTGAGTCAAGTACATCTAAGAATGCTTGTGGGCTAGCATGAGGACCCAAAGATTTTACTACAGTGGCTGCAGGAGGCAGTAAGCTATTAACGATTTTCCTTACTAGTTGTGCACTGGAAACAGTTGGATCAGCTAAGTGACATTCAATACTGTTCCTCCAAGTTTCATAGTCAACTTCAAAATTTGAGCATGGAACTCTGCCAGAAAAGGGTCTCAGTTTAGTTGGTGCATGTATCTGAGAAGTAAGATCTGCGGTTTTGACAATGTGCTCAACTACTAAACGTTGCACCTCAGGTGGGTTCAGATGATCAGAAGACTGCGAAAAGGAAGATGCAGACTCCTTAAAAGCTGGCATAGCGGCTGCAGGTGGTTTAGAAGTAGAGCTAGATGGGTCAAGAATGGGGTTTTGTTCCATGATAACTGAGTCTGTGGCATTTGGGGAAAGAGGTTCTCCAGGGAGTGCTACAGCTGGTTTTTGAACTAACTCAGTCTGCTCAATCTGACAAAACTCCCCTACAACCCCAGCAATTCTGGCTAGTTCATCACGTACTATATGTTCAAAAGGTTTCCCACTGAGTTTTATTCTGAAGGTCTGACAGAAAAGTTGTAGTAAGACCTGTACCCTTCTTGCTAGAATATACACTAGCTAGGGCTTCGATGTGAAAGATAACATTGCTATCAGAATCACTTTTTCTATCAAGAGGTAATTCTTTTTCAAGTGCCTGCACAGCAGCACCAGATGTATACTCGAAAAATACCTTTGCCATAAAACTCAGAGGTTAGTTCTGAAACCGTGATCACTCGGTCAATAGACCCAAATTTCTTCAAAAACTCATAAAGCTCTTCATCTACAACAGTCTTGGTTAATCCCGTGACAAGAAGGGAGTTGGGAACCTTAATGTTTTCAGTTTCAATCACATCCATTTTAGTGTAAATTAGCCAATCAACAGTTAAGGTAGAATCTAGTGGTCACACGGTTTCAGCGTTATTGCCTTCTCAGAGCTCCTGGCTGGCTCGCCACGTTTTACCGTGTAACCCACTTCAAGGTATGTACACGTCACAGACTAGGTTCGTAGGAGCTGAG
>JAGKQL010000016.1:2428378-2478281 GCA_018398635.1 Cyprinodon brontotheroides | reverse complement strand
CATTGCCATTTTGAAGCTGTTGGGGAACTCAGAATGGATTTGGAGCCAGCCACAAGGAGGACCCACGCAATACCAGATGTCACAAAACTCCTCTGCAACATTGCACTTTTTGCATCTGGGATCTCCCAATCTCGCTTTTCAGAAGTGCTGTCCGATGTTTTAAAATGCTATGTCGCCTGAAGCCCCAAGTACCGAGAACCCCGACACCTCCCCTTGCTTCGTGGAGCAACATGCCAATGCTGCGGGGATCCACAGTCACTTGTGAGCCATTTGGTATGTGCATTTTTCTACAGGCCAATACAAAATACCACATGTACTGCAGTGAAGTAGAAATTCAGCCACATACCATCTTTAGGGAATAAAGGTTGCCAAAGTTTATATATATATATATATATATATAGTATATATATATATATATATATATATATATATATATATATATATATATATACTCTAAAAACTCATCTAAAAATTCAGAGTAAGGACCTGGTGGACGATACCAGGTTTTCTTGCCTTGAAATTTGGATCAGGCAAAATTAAGGGTTAAATGTTCAAAAGAGTTGTAGGTATTAATTGTTTTGGGAGTAATCAGTAAGTCAGACTGGAAGATTGTTGCTACTCCTCCTCCTGGCCCAGAACTTCTGGGTATGTGCAAATTTAAATAGCTTGAAGGAGTTGCCTCATTTATGCTCACATAATCCTCTTGCTGCAGCCAGGTTTCTGTAAGGCAAAACAAGTCAATGTGATTATCACAAATCAAGTCATTAACTAGTAGACTTTTAGAAGAAAGCAATCTTATGTTTAACAGACCGCATTTAATTGTTTTAACTTTTCCCCAATTGGAGTTATTTTGATTTTAATTAGATTATCATGATTTACTCCTTTGGGAATCTTTGCTAATTTATTAGATTTTGGTCGGTGGGCAAGACACTGTCTGGATGGAGTAAAGAGTGGGTAACAGTAGAGAAGCTGCAGAGATGTGTGTTAAACTACAACTCTGCTTCCTGGTCTGCACCCTGGGTGGTCAGGGTTTTGGAGGACTAATAAATGTGGCCAGATTCCTAGAAAGAAGAGCTGCACCATCCAAAGTGGGATGGATGCCGTCTCTCCTAATCAGACCAGGCTTTCCCAAAAGGATTGCCAATTATTAATGTAGCCCACGCTGTTTTCAGGACACCACCTAGACAACCAGCGGTTGAATGACGACGACATGTGGCTAAACATGTCATCGCTGGTCAGATCAGGGGAGGAGACCAGAGAAAAATTACGAGAGTCCCGACATTTTTTGGCAAACTTACACAATGAAGCAACACTAATTTCAGTGACCTCCGATCAACAACATTAAAGTACTGCATGACAGTCTAACCTAGTGTTTATACAATAAAAGGCTATTGATATAACAAAACCCTTACAACTTTAGGACCTTTAAACCCTTTTGAAGTAACAGAACGATAAATAAATAAATAAAATAAAACAAAATGTCTAATCTGCCGACAGTGATTATTGGATTGAAGCATCCAGAATATGTCTCACAAATTCCAAAAGTTTCTCAGAAATGGCACAATCGTACCAAACATCTCTCACAACCCTGGCCAGAAAACGGTAGCTTTGATCCACATCTGTGTGATGAAATGGAAATAAGGATCTCGGACTACAAGGCAAAAGATAAATCAAAGAAAAGACGAGAAAAACAAGAGCTTGAGCTAAAGATTTTAGATTTCTTCAGAGATGAGGGAAAACAATACAGGAGTACTTTAAAGAAACAACTCATGGAAATAAAAAGGCAATCAGCAGAAAAAGGTGACGAGCTAAAATATTCTGGCATATATCCATCGCTGACTGGGGGCCGGATCTATCAAAGGTTTGCGTGTATAAAAACGTGAGCTATTTCACTGTGCACGCTAAAAAATGTACAAACTGATTTATCAACAGCGTGCTAAAAGGATTTGGTCTTTAAAACGTGCTAAATAGCGCCTCTTATCCATTTAGTACTTTTTCTGCAATGAATATGCAATATGGGGCGTTTACACGCAAAAGTGCGTCTTGTGGGAGGAGAACATGTAAATATATTAATTTAGCACTCGCAAAGTGATTTATCAAACCTGAAAGCAATTTTGCTAACGGTATCTGACTCTATATTTAACACGCTTCAAAAGAAGGTGCAAATGCTCTGTATGCGTAATTGCGCACACATGGCAGCGGTTATTGTCGCAAGAAGGAGACATCGGAATGAAGCAAGCAGACGCAGAGAACGCATTTTTCACTCCGTGTGAATATTTTTGGAATGAATGAGGAAACGATCATCAAAACATATCGCTTATCCAGCATTGCCATTTTGAAGCTGTTGGGGGAACTCAGAATGGATTTGGAGCCACCCACAAGGAGGACCCACGCAATACCAGATGTCACAAAACTCCTTGCAACATTGCACTTTTTGCATCTGGGATCTCCCAATCTCGTTTTTCAGAAGTGCTGTCCGGCGTTTTAAATGCTATGTCGCCCTGAAGCCCTACCGGAGAACCCCGACCTCCCCCTTGCGCCTGTGGAGCAACATGCCAATGCTGCGGGGATCCACAGTCACTTCTTGTGAGCCATTTGGTATGTGCATTTTCTACAGGCCAATACAAAATACCAGTTTTTTTTTTTTTTTTTTTATTTGACTGCAGTGAAGTAGAAATTCAGCCACATACCATCTTAGGGAATAAAGGTTGCCAAAGTTTATATATATATATATATATATATATATATATATATATATATATATATATATATATATATATATATATATATATATATATATATATATAACCCACCAGTTAGGGTTAAAGTACTATTTTTGTTTTCTTCTACATACTTTTAATGATAATGGGTTTTATTTTGAAAACCGGAAGTTTATTTTGATATACCGGAAGTGCGATGCTTTGAAAAGCGCATCTAGCTTAACCTCGTTAATTGACTCACAGAGCCCTGCTCTTTCACCCACGTGTGATGAGAAAAGAGAGGAAAAGGTATAAAAATCATATTTTTCGGTGCTCAAACTTTTGGTTGTGTTAGTTAATGGTGTTAACTTTGTAAAAATCCTGTCTAGAGCGTGGATGAGCACAGAAGGAGCGAAGTTAGTGGGTGAACACAACACCATCCCTTGGTAAGCTAGCTCTCAATTGTGTTAATTACTTTATGATCACATGTCATGTTGTTTCGATGATATTGATTGAAAAACGTTATTTTGCACACTTTAAGTTAATTTACAGAGGATTTATGTTACAGTGGACATTTTATTTAATTATTGAACCAAATATCTGCAGTAATGCACGCAGTGTTACTACAGTAAATTCATATTGATTTACATGAAAGGTATTTGATTGTAAATTGTTAATTTCATAGATTAAAGACAGTAAAATGTAATTTATGTTAATTCATGGAGCTGAAAGCAATGTATTTTGGTTTAAAATATAAAAATATGTTAAAAAGAGAGTTAAAAAGAGATGTTGCATAAATGTTGAAAGAAGTTTATGCATTTTACTTTGAAACATAATTTGCAATTCATTAGTAAGATAATTTATTTGTTATAGTGTGACCAAATAATCACATTTTAATTTATGTTTTGTCTGTAATGGGTTAGAATGGAATTATTCTGACACGGTAATAATTGAAAGTCACAAAAGTAATTGTTATCTGCTTGTTATAACTTTATACAGTTCAAGATTTGGAAAATGCATTTATAGTTGTACAACACTTTGATTATAATGAATGAGATGAATATATAAGAGTTTAGATTATAAACCTGTTTCTAAATGCAGGTCAGGTCTTTTTTGATGAGTCCAAGAAAATCAGAAGATTCTAGCCCTCATGTCCAGGAAGGCTGATTCTATGACCCATTGATGGAGAGCCTCCCAGCTCGAATCCAGAGTTTCTACACCACCATACGGCGGACCACCAATCTGTGATTGGTATGATCGTGCCAGTCACCCTGACTGACACCACCTTGAGTCTACCTCGTAAAGTGCACTTGGATAAACCCCCCTTGACTTTTGACTATTTCCCCCCGACTTTTACAACTGACATTGACTGAACTAAGAGCAACCGCTCTCAAGAAGGAACAAAGGAAAATCAGACTCTCTAAGAGACACTTTACTTTCTTAGTTAAAGGGCCCATAGGTTACGTTGTTACTATTGTGTGTTGTATTATATGTTGCAGTGTTCTTTTGGCAACTAAAATCTACAATAACTACAACCACCTGTATGTTTGGTTATTGCACTCTCTCAGCTCCTACAAACCTAGTCTGTGACGTGTACATACCTTGAAGTGGGTTACATATATATATATATATATATATATATATATATTGGGAGGGTGTGGGGTGTCACTGTAAGATTAAAATTTCTTAATGCACTAGTTTGCACAAACTACAAACTTTTGCCTGCAAACCACAAAACGCATAAAACCATCATTTAAATAGGGTGTCTCCAACAGTTTTGCACCTGCCACCAGTTACGCAATTGCTCTTGTTAAATCACCCGCAAACCATGGTTCAGCCCCTCACGCAAAATTCCAGTTTGCGAAGCGCAAATTACTGCACGCAAAATTGGATCTTGATAATAACCGGCCCTGGGACGCTAAATATAGTGACTTTGGATACAGAATTGATGATTGCAGCCAAAGCCAGCTGCTGAACAAGGTGATTCTTTTCAAAACTTACCATGTGCTACTGGAGTGTGCGATGTTAAAGAGCACACTAATGCTCAAAATCATTCTTGTCATGACACAGGAGGGTGTCAGCCACAAGCTGATGTTGCTCAAGATAACTCAGCTGGAGGAGGAAGTCAGATCATGACCAATGCTGCTCAACATGCAGCCGGCCAGAGGAATAGAGTCTCTCCAATCACATTAGCAGATATGCAACCAAAATTCTGCAGTACCAGCAGAAAGGATAAGCCTACAGGTCAAAAAGCTTCCCAAACCGTGCACAGGGGTAGTGCAAGACCAGAAGGAGCTACCAAAATCATAAACTGTTATGCAGAACATGATGGGAAAACAAAAGGAGATACATATTGGATAGACTTTTATGATTTTGAACAAGGTGATGAAAGAGAGGAGGACTATTCACTTATTGAAGAAATGGAAAAAGAGATTGAAAAACAAACCATTAATATGCAGGCAGCAGAACCAATTAACTCCACTCATGGGGGGGCCACAGCTGCAGCGGATCCTCCAATGCCAATAAGACGATGGGCCGTGCCTATGGTAGACGCAGGAGGCGTGGAAATGAGACTGAGGCCTCACATTAAACGACCGGATAGATTTCAAGCAGGTATGATGGCACCAATTTTAATTAAAGGCCAAGTTGCCCACTACGTTCCATGGGCTTCTGGTGATCTTGTCGGGATCGTCACCAGATTGCCTGACATTAAGTGAAGGTGCAAAGCCAAAACTAAATGGATAAAAGCATTTGAGGAAGAAACAACAGGAAAATTACTTGCGCTTGGAGACATTGAAGCCATTTGGGCTCACAGCCTTGGCATACCAGCTATGGAAAACATTTTGAAACACAGCTACGCTTGGATGCTGAGTCACAGAGCCGATGGCATTGAATTTAATGCTTTTCGAACTGCTCTGTGGAAAGCTTTAAGAGCAGAATACCCAGCTAAAGTTGACCCAAAGGCTCTCAAAGGAGAGACACTTGATGAAGCAGAGAACCCTGCTACATATGTTGCAAGGCAATTAAAGAGGTGGAAACAAGAGACTGAAGAAGAAATTGAGAACAGTCCAGTGCTCACCACCCTGTTTCGCAATGCCATTGTTGAAGTTATGCCACCACCAGTGCGTAGCAGACTTGAGGATGTAGTGGGACTAACATCAATGCCACACAGAGAGTTCCGAGATCATGTAGTGCATGCTATGGAAAAATACAGAAAGATGAGCAGAAGGCTAAGGACCAGGAAAAGATGGTCCGGAGGAAGCTGGCACAATTACAGTTGGGAGAGCTCCAAGAAAAAGCCAAAGCCAAAACTCAGGCAGCAGTGATGTCAACTGAGGAAGCGACCGCACTGCCAGCTAGCTGTCCCCAGACAGACACTAATCCAGTAGAACCACAAGCACCTGCTCAGCCCCCACAGCCAATAGTGAACGCTTATCCTCAAACATGGAACTCACGTCCCTATGGAAACAGAGGTTGTCAGCAAAGAGGACATGGTTGGTCAAACAGGGGTCGGAACTATGATGCTAGACTGCCTGGATTGTGCTGGACATGTAGTGAACCTGGACACATCACTGATCAGTGCCCAAGAAGAGATGATTCTTATCCAAGACGATCACGTGGTGGGTTCCGGTGGGGCTCCAGCAGAGGTCCATCTAACATACCAAATTGGGGATATTAGCGGTGCCCAGAGAACCTGAGACTTGGGGAAACTGAATGCCCAGTTGTAAGCACGGGCAGTGAAAATGATCCAATAATGCAAATTGAAATTGAAAACAAACGCCGATGCTGGTCGATACACGAGCATCATATACTTGTGTAAATCCATATTATGCTACTCATTACCTTATGTCTAATAAATTTGTTTCAACAGTAGGGTTCTTGGGAAAAATACAACTTCTACAAATGACAGCTCCTGTCTGGCTAGCAACCAACGAAAATGAAATCAAAATACTGATCTTAGTTTCAGAAAATACAGTTAACCTGCTGAGAAGAGAAGCATTATGTAAACTAAAAATAAGAATTTGGTGTTCCCTTCAAGGTGTTTATATTGATAGAACCGGACTGAAACTCCAAATGTACATGCAAGCACATGAAGCTAAATTATATTGGCTTGGGGACATTGGCGGAGCCGTTGGGGATGTGATCTCCACATGGGGAACAAACATTCAAGCACAAATTCCAGAGGCAAAACCACCTGCATTGGAGTATCATTGTACAATGTTCTATGATATTTCTAAAAGTACACTGTTTGAATAACAATGGGACAAAGACACACAAGGTAAAATGGTGGACCTTGTGACACAATACATTGTTATTGGCAAACAAGGTGCAGCGTTAAATGTTGCACCAAATGACTTCCTTTCAGAATGGTACCAGGTACCAGATTCTGTACCACACATCACACTGTTTGTGAATAAAAATGGTCACGCAAAAGATCTGGGACCTACTGTCAACCGCAAGTTGAGTATTTAGGTAGACAGATTTCGCAAGGCAGTATTGCTATCTCACCTTCTCTGCTGGAAGGTGTGAAAAAAGCCCCATGCCCAAGAACAGTCGGTGAGATGATGACGTTCCTGGGAATGACAGGTTTCAATGCAGACTGGATAGATGGCTATGCAGAAAAAACAGCGCCACTTAGAGAACTCATGAAGGAGTCAGATAACCAGTCACTAAAATCTTTACTGAAATGGACACCAGAAGCAAAAATTGCTTTTGAAACACTAAAACAAGACATGCAGACAGCACCAACACTGGCAATGCCATACTTTGAAAAACCATTTTACCTGTATATGGCTAACAGACAAGACATGTATGTTTCAGCAGTGCTAATGCAGGAAAGCTGTGAGGGTCGTCGAAAACAGGCTATCGCCTTCTATAGTACTAAACTGGACAATGTGGCACAAGGATGGCCACCATGTTATCAGGGACTAGCAGCAGTCTATCATGCTTATGAGAAAGCTGCCACTATCACTATGGGTTATCCAGTGACGATCTTGACACACCACACGATCGCTGAATTGATAAACCATGGTAAATTTGTAATAACACAGGCAAGATGCTTACAGTATATGCCACTTTTGACATATCCAGACATAATCAACCAAAGATGTCACACTATAAACCCTGCCAACACTATCCCTCTCCCATTTGAGGGAGAACCTCATGTGTGTCTAGCAGAAACAATGAAGTATACCAGACTAAGACCAGACTTGGAGTCGAGCCCGCTAATGAATGCTGAAGTTACATACTTTGTTGATGGTTCCTGTTTCAGGGATCATTTGGGTAACTATGCAGGATTTGCAGTGGTTGAACAGAGAGGTAATGAGTTTGTGACAGTTAAAGCTGAAATGTGCGAGCAACCCTGCACAGCTCAGTTGGCAGAGCTTAAAGCTCTGACAGAAGCTTGTAAGTTAGCAAAAGGAAAAGTAGCAAACATTTATACAGATTCAGCTTATGCACATGGTGTCTTTTATCGGTTCGCTGCTGTGTGGAAGCAGAGAGGTTTCAGGAGAGCAGACGGTACTCCAGTACACCATAAAACACAACTGACAGAACTGATCACTGCAATGATACTTCCTCCTAAACTGGCAATAATAAAATGTAAGGCGCACATGAGAGGCAGTGAGTTGACAGTGATGGAAAAACAATGCAGCAGATGAGGCCACCAAAAGCCAGACCGCTGTTATAGCAACAGTCACATCTTTAGAACTTCTTGTGACACCTGAAGATTTAATTCTGATGCAACAGGAAGCGAGTCCAGCTGAACGGTCTCTTTGGGCAAAAAGAGGTTGTACAGAAAGCGATAAAGGTTTGTGGAGGTCACAGGCTGGCCACTTGGTGGCACCAGTGGCACTTTTGACAGTGTTAATTTCAGAAGCACATGGGCTAGATCATTGCGACAGGAAAGGTGTTGAACAAGTTGAACGAACTAGGTTATTGGTCTCCATACATGCGAGCATTGGTTGACGAAACTTTGAGCCAATGTGAAATATTTGCACAACATAACGTTCGAAAAGGCATTAAATCACCAACAGGTCACATACCAGTTCCAGAAGGACCCTTTAAACACCTGGTGATGGACTATGTTGACATGATAAAATCTGTCAATGGTAAAAGATACATGCTTGTTGTTATTGATCGATTCAGCCGTTGGGTTGAGGCTGTTCCATCAAAAACAATGGGAGCAGAAACTGTAATCAAGTTTTTGGCAAATGAGGTGATTCCAAGGTTAGGGATACCCTCTGAAATAAGTTCTGATAACGGTCCGGCTTTTGTACAGAAAACATAAAAAGGTGTGTTGAAAAAGTTGCAGATCAAGCAGCGACTGGGTGCGGTTTAGCACCCTCAAAGCCAAGGCATGGTGAAACGAATAAATGGAACCTTAAAAGCTAAGCTAAACAAGATTTGTGCTTCTACTAAGCTTAACTGGGTTGATGCTTTGCCACTAGCACTTATGAGCTACCACTTGCAAGTTCATAGAAGTACACATTTAACCCTGCATGAAATGCTTACTGGCAGACCAATGCCTGTGCCTCAATGGAGGCTGCTGTTTGAGGGCTCTGCTCTTGAACAAATGCAAACAGAGATGAAAAGTTATACTGAACAACTAACTGCCATCCATAGAGCTATCTATTTGCAGGAAAAGGCCAGACAATCCACTCCACAGACTGTGGTGAAAAAAACCAGTGGAGCCAGGGGACCAGGTTTTTGTGAAGCGGTTCCGGCGCAAGTGGAGTGACGTGAGATGGGACGGTTCACATGAGGTCACGCGGGCGACTCCAACCGCAGTACAAATAGAGGGGAGTAACACTTGGTACCACCTCAGTCACTGCACTAAACTTCATACGAAAAACAAAGTGAAGAAAGATCGAAGTGAAGTGTGTGAACAAACAGGTGGTGACGATGAGGATGTTACTGACACTTGTTCAACTATGGATGTTGGCAGAAGTGCTGAACCTGGTGACAGCGGAGACAGAGATGGACTGTCACAGTGTGCAACAGACACCATGGAACCAGCCAATCTCGACTAAACGACAAGAAGTCTCGGTCCTGAGACCTGACTACAGAAGGCCAAAGACCAAGAAGCTCCTGGCCAGACGACGTGTGATGACAGCATCACAGGGGGGATCCATCTCCAAACAATTAGATAAGTAAAACACATGCAATGACAATCCAGACAAGCACATGCCAGTATTTCTGCTTTTTAGCAAAAGTTCAAACAGTCCAACATTTAACCATAAAATATGCACGATCAGACAAGCAGAATTAAAATGGATATGGAAATCTGGGATAGTTGATACTGAGGCCGTCCTCGACTCTAACACTCTTTCTGAAGCAGAAGTAAAACATGACCCAAGAGTATTGTGTGAGAGACGACAGGAAAAAGACAGAGAAGTAAGGACAGCAGGTCCCTGTAAAATCACGTTTTATATAACGGACATTGGATTTGATATAGTAGTAAAAATAGAACCCTGTTTAGCATATGACAACATTTATATTTATAACATGTTAATGACTAACCCTAATACAAACGCAAAGGTACAAGGAGAAGGTGAGCTAACTCGCATAAGGATAACTGATTTAGACGGTGAAGTAACTAAGGCAAAAGGAAGAATAATGATAAAGGTTGCAGATAAAGATGCAGACTATGACCTATCAAAAAGAAACTTCATCATTTTTAGCTTGTTGCCTGGCAATAACAGACGCCAAATGTGTGGTTCGTTTGCATTCCCTGATAAAAAGATACAGGATGAAAAAGGTATAAACTGCAAACTAGTGGTTAGAAAGACGAATTGTGGTGTGATTGTTGAAGCAGATGCGATAGCTTTCCTGATAGGGAAGGAATATGAGTTAAGAGTAGAATCAACAGATGGTGAGAGAATAGAGTCCAGTCTTCTATGGGTAACCCAGGAAGATGAGACTCTTCCAGAGGACAATACATGCTCTCCAAATCTTCCTCCAGAGGATGACATTTCTATAACAACACCAGGACATGGAGATCAAGTAGGTCGTATAAATGCAGACCTTCCAAAATTAGAACAGCTCCCGATTTTTAGTGAAATGCATGATAAAGGCCCATCACCCTGAATTCCCACTAAAATAGATGACCCTCTACCCACACGAGAGACTCCTACCACAACTAGCGCGTCGACCACAACATTAAAAACAACGCCGTCCCCAAATAAGGAAGGGAGAAATGCTAATGATAATATAGATAAGCAGACAGAAGTAGAATATCAATCCACATGCATCTCAGCAGATGATGTCAAACAGGAAGAAGACGATGCCAAAACATCACCAAATAATAACCAACCGAATAATGTAGACGACCAACTACCATTAAATCAGGAGACTGTAGTGGTGACACTGCCACCTGCAGAAGCAGGAACAACCAGAAAGGTTGGGGGATCAAACAAGTTTGGTTGTTCTGAAGATCAGGGCTGTCTCGATTATCAGGTTGACCTTGATAAATTTTATAATGCACGCCATACAAATACTGCTACCCCAACATCTGTGAATAGATTACATGACATTAGATGGTATGGGTTTAGACCAAGAGGTGATGCTCTATGGCAAAGGGCAGTTCAGAATACATGGTATAATTGGTTATGATATACGGCTAAAGAATTAAAAGCAAATGATTGTTTAATCTGTTCCAGTGCTCCTGGAGGAGCCCCGATTGTTATTCCAGAAAAATACAATTCTGTAGAATGTGCAGAGGTGAAAAGGAGTAAATGTCAGAAAGGTGAGTTTACTCCCGGAAATGATGTTGTGTCATTCTTTAAATTACCTATGTGGGGTATAAGTTGCAGACTATTATATGGTTCACGAAATTCTCATCAATACTTGGAAAACTGGGAGGGACACAGATTTGAGTCTTTGTGTGCTGAATTTAACCTCAGCACCACACAAGGTACCCCACCTACTAATTATGAAATTGATTATAGTGCAGAATACGAATGTTTCACCAGTGGAGGTTTTGCAGACAATGGAGGAATCAGTGTAGGTAATACTACAGTGAAATGCAATACAACATGGGTGGTGTCATGGTTTAAACAAATATAACTCCTGTTTTTGTAGAAAAACCCATATGGTATAAAAACTTTGACTTTGTGGAACAACAATGTGAAAATATAACTATGACGATCCCAACTTTGTTTTTCTTAGGAGATCAAACATACCCAGTAGCAGACAGTGAAGTGATGATATTCTGGTAAACACCTTACCCCTTAAGTGGGTTGGACTTTCTGCCTTAGTTAGAATGAAAGTACCCATTACCCTAGTGTATGAAGGAGTTAAAGACTTGGGTTAGAAAACAACAAAACAAGATCTCGCAGAAGCATACAAAATTACGGACTTAATGAAGTGGTTTATCTGGATTTAATGGGACAGCCTAGAGGTATCCCAAATGAATTTAAAGCACGACATGAGGTGCTTGCAGGACAAGAATCCATTGTGCCTTGAGTGCAAATAATAAAAACTTTGAATGGATAAACTATGTTTACTATAATTAACAGAGAATGGTTAACTTTACAGTAGAAGGATTTATGGCATTAGCTGACCAATTACATGAGACCAGTAGAATGGCAATTCAAAATAGACAACCTTTATATTTTAGCCAAATGGGAGGAGTTTGTCATCTTATTGGTGCCAAATAAGGGACATAAATACATTTGAATATTACACCAACAGGAACCTTTCACAAAGTATTAACTAAACTAAACAAGCTAAAAATAGAAATGCAACAAAATGCTGGCCATAGTGGTTTATCCTTAAAGAGCCTGGAGCAAATTTTAGGTGAATGGGGAGCACTTGCAGTTAAGACTGGGGTAATTGTGACAATTACACTGATTGTGTTTTTTCTGCTTGTGTGTTGCATCTTGCCTATTATGAGGAGATGGATAACGATGACGTTTACAAATGGATGACGACCGACCCAGGACCAGGGACTGCCCAACTATGAACCATCTAACAGCCGCTGCAAGAATGCTGAAGGCGTGAACGCCTGCTCCTGTGTTCATGCTTTGAAGGCCAGGGACAAGCCCCGGAAGTGAAAGAACTATATTTTAGATTTTTCACAGAAAAGAAGAAAACACCAGCATAAATCATTTTGTATTCAGTAAATATAATCCTGATGATAACATGGATGTAACATGCCATTATCCTGCATTATAATCTTTATTATGCCATTATTATTCTGCATTATAATCTGTATTTCTGTCTTATTATTTTACATGGTAAACTATACATGGGCGGCTGTTTAGAGGACTGGGGACTCAGACTACTGACTGACTGACTTACTTTTTTCTTTTCTTTATTTCCTTTCATTTAGTTCGAGTTATTTGAAATGTTTTGAATAGTTATCCTTCACATATTATGTAATATCAAGATTGGGTTGAATGGTTCAAGCAGTGTTGGTTTCACAGATCATCATGAGTAGCATGGTCAAGATGCGATTTGTGCTACGGCCGACACCGGAGGGAAGGCTGGATGTCTGGGGGAAGCATGGGTCGATGGGATAGTTTCCTTAAAGAGTATGACATGAAAGAGTAAAATGCCCACAGGACTAAAAATAATTTTTCGATCCCATACTAATCGAATCCTGGCCATGAGAAAAATGATTATCTTTCTTTGAAGGTTCAGTAATATTCATTTTGTTTTAATATTCACTTTAGTTTTGTTTTTAATCATGTCACTCAATTTAATTTTTATTTAATGTGATATTTCTCAACACAGGCATTCAACACTGTGTCGGTCACACTAAGATTTAGTTTTTTTCATTTGAACTTCACACACGCGTAAGTGCACTTAGTTGCGTAGTATTCACATCACCATTCAACATCACAAAGTACTTCATCTGCAATGAACTACAGGGGGGAATGTTGAAGCAGGCTATTTGCATTATATAGACTTGTTGCATAGCTATACACTGTCTTAGCAACAAAACTTAAAGGTCAAGTGTAAGTCTTAGTAACAGCATGGTCTCCAAAGCTGCTTCATACGCAATTAGATAATGTATGAGGGGGTTTGGCAAAACAGAGAACATCTGTATAAACATTCCTTGAGGGTCGAAGTGACTTTGACGCAAATCAGCACACGTGAATTCCAGTAAGATGTCAACACAATATTCCTTTGTGCATGTGCATACACACAGTGCGAAGCTGAGACTATAAGACATGGTGGATTGGAATGTGATTTGGAGAAATAAGCAGATATGTTCTGATAAAATGTTCAGCGCTGTGATATGTGTACTGAGGACAGCATGTCAATTTGATCTATAAAATAAATGCTTCTTCTCCCGTCCTGGGGCAATCAGATGATCGACTGAAGGTGTCCTGATTTTTGAGATTCTACCATTGAAAGCCACCACATCAGCTCACAGCAAAACGGTCACATTGGAAACATGTTGCTACTGTATCCTGTATAAACAGGTTGGTTATTTAAGCTCTGGTGGCTTACAGCCATACCGTCCTGAGCACGCTCGATCTCGTCTGTTCTCGGAAGCTAAGCAGGGTCGGGCCTTGTTAGTACTTGGATGGGAGACCACCTGGGAATACCTAGTGCTGTAAGCTTTTTGGAAGTATCAGGGATCCGAGACCCCGCAAATTTTCAAGTCATGCTGCCATACCAGGGGCCCAGATAGCCTGCAGGCGTGTACTACTTGGTTTTGTCCATGGGTGAGGGGTGCTTAAGAGTGTTCCCACGGGACCTCCTGGAGGTGCAGGTTCTATATCAGGGATCCGAGAGCCCTCAAATTTTTCAAAGTCATGCTGCCATACCAGGGGCCCCAGACAGCCTACAGTTTTTCCCTTTTGGTTGGTTAGGGTGTTTGTGGAGAATCCAGAACCCAGGAGCTGCTGTGCTTAAAATGTTCTTGTTTTGAACAGGTATGTGTGTTGTTTCAGATTTTATTTAAATTAATGTTTTAGTATATTTCTATGTTATGGTGGAAAATTGCAATTATAAAGCAGATTATTTCTGTTTAGGTTTTATTTTAATTGCTTTGTATGACTGTAAATTTATTTTATTGTTGAATCTCAGAGAATTTTAGTTTTGTTTAATGCATTTCCTTGTCAGTTCGCGCCAAGCTGCGCTGGGGAGAGGGTGTTTGTGGAGAATCCAGAACCCAGGAGCTGCTGTGTTTAAAATGTTCTTGTTTTGAACAGGAATAAAGTTATCCTGAATCCTGATTTCGATGTGGATCTGACTTCCTGTTTCCAACCGTTACAGTAGCTTTGGTGTAGTGAAGCTTAATTTATTGTTGAGTAACTGATAGCTGTTAAGGAAGAAAATATTCTAATGATAGTTAACTTTGGAAAAAGTTTGGCTCTCTCTCTTCCTCTGATCCCAGGCCCTCCCGGCGAGCTGCGTGTGGCCACACGGAACCAACAATGCATGTTGGCATCACAGAATCACAGCATTTAATCCAACAAGAAACAGCTTATGAATAAACAACAAAACTGCAGAACAACAGAAACATACATTCAATTACCTGAGGTAAAGAAAATAGAAAAGAAAATAGAAGAAAAGAAAGGCAAAGACGCGTCTTTGGAGAGAGCTGGTACAAAAAAGGCAAAATAGTGGCAGCTCTCTGAATTATTACTTGTGTGCACAAACCTTTATAATGTAGGTGTGTCTTTCCTTTTAGTATATTCAGTTAAGGCGTCCCTCCGCTTGACCAATTGGAAGCTACCTTGGACACTCAGAAAAACTTAGAACTTCCCCTAATTTACGGCAAAAATCAAAGGCCATTTGCTCCTTTGTTTTAATAAAAAAAAGCGGAAAGCTTGTCCTGGCTTCCAGGAATTCTGAGGTCATCTGGCTAAGGAAAATACAAGATAAGATTTCACAGATAGCTGTGGAATGCGGGGCCTCTCCTGCCATCCTGACAAACAACCGGAGCCTCATTGCGAGATCCCCTTTGATCTACATTTTCCTTCCTGTACTTTAAATCAATAGTTTAGTTTTTAAAACATTAACACAGACTTGTTCAAAATTAAGAAATATGTTCCAAAATGAGAGTGTTCAACATACCTTTTACACATGCCATAAGATTTACTGTATTAAAAACTAAAAATAATCATTTTTCTTAACATAGCTTAGCTCACTACACTGGACAAGTAGCTTGACCAACACTGCTGGTATATTCTGATCATTAGCAGACCCCTGTGGGTTAGAATAATAGCAGGTAGCTCTTACCTCTCCACTGCGCTCTGCCAGCCTGAGAAAAATCCCGTCCGGTTTTGCTGCCGCCGAAGCCGTCAAAGCGACTCTCCTCCTCCAATAACAAGTAAAAAAAAAAAAATAAAATAAAGATTTCCATATCCATTTTTTTTTTGTTTTGTTGTAGGATTTTCATCTTTATCATCCAATCCAAGCCGCCGCTTACCGGGCGCAGCCATCTTTGTTTACATGCTGGCCTCATCACTACCGTCGTGGGGGATGGAATGACGTTGCATGAACCCCCCTCCCTCCCTCTGGGATTCCCAATGGATTGCAGATGCCACACACGCACAAAAAATGACAGAAAGATCCGAGCGTTTTAGTTTACCACAGATTGGTGAATTTAGATCAAGATATAAGAAGCATTATTTCTGCATAACATGGCATCAAATATCCTGTAGCTATAAGTAGCCTATAATAATCTACTATTAATTAATACACTGAATTTCAATGAAGGTTAAAAGAAGAACGCACGAAACGTCACGGCATTAAAAAAATAGATACTCACGGGTGTGGATTTCTTCTTTTCATCTGCATTTCTAAACTTCACCATGGAACAATTTTGCATTAATGACTGAAACGATGGTGACGAAATTAAAACCCCCTGATGAAAGAAAAGAGGCCTGATGTGACTAATTCATTCAGAGTCACTGAGGACGTTTTTATAACCTAGAAATGATCCAGTTTACGTCCATGAGCACGCGACCGATCGAATGGACGAATGATCCACAGACCTTTGTTGATTCAGTTATTTGTTTTGCCAAAAACATTAATTATAATAATTTTTCATTAAATAATAGAGATGCAGATAAATAGAAATAAACAGTTCTCAGATAAGATCGGAGGTGTATCTATAATAAGATAATGCACTCTCTATGTTAAATTAATTCATTAACTTTATTTTAATCAAAAACATCATATCATCATAAGATTTTGGTTGTTTATGTAAATGGTCTCAATAAACTTTTCAGTTGACTGCAGGCCCACAAACATCTCCTTTAGCACGGCAGAGCTCCCAAGTGCCGCCTGGTGGTTGTCCAGGTACATTGCAGTTCTTTTTGAAATAAAAAAAACTGTCCTTGGGAAATACATTGTGATTCACGCAGGAATCACACAGGAATCGCGCAGGAAACCGTCCATTTCCAACCAGTGCCCACTGTAATTGCTTACGAAGCAGCCTTAGAGACCCTGTTGTTACCAAGACTCACACTTGACCTTTAGTTTTGTTGCTAAAAAAGTGTACGACCATGCAACAAGCCTATATAAGGCAATAGCCTGCTTCAACATTCCCCCCTGTAGTTCATTGCAGATGAAATTCTTTGTGATGTTACATGGTGATGTGAATACTACGCATCTAAGTGCACTTACACGTGTGTGAAGTTCAAATGAAAAAACGAAATCTTAGTGTGACCGACACAGCGTGGAATGGGTGTAAGTTGGGAAATATCAAATTAAATGAAAATTAAATGAGTGTCATGATTAAAAACAAAACTAAAGTGAATATTAAACAAAAATGAATATTACTGAACCTTCAAAGAAAGATCATCATTTTCCACATGGCCAGGATTCGATTAGTATGGGATTGAAAACCTCTTTTTCGTCCTATGGGCATCTTACGCTTTCATGTCATACTCATCTAAGCGGAAACTATACCATCGACACATGCTTCCCCTAGACATCCAGCCTTCCCTCCGGTGTTGGCTGTAGCACAAATCGCATCTTGACCATGCTACTCACGATGATCTATGAAACTAACACTGCTTGAACCATTCAAGCCAATCTTGATATTACATAATATGTGAAGGATAACTATTCAAAACATTTCAAATAACTCGAACTTAGTCATAGTGTGTCGTAGTATATAAGGCTAGGTAAATGAAAGGAAAAAAAGAAAAAAGTAAGTCAGTCAGTCAGTAGTTTGAGGCCCCAGTCCTCTAAACAGCCGCCCATGTCTAGTTTACCATGTAAAATAATAAGACAGTAATACAGATTCTAATGCAGAATAATAATGGCATAATACAGATTATAATGCTGGATAATGGCACGTTACATCCATGTTGTCATCAGGATTATATTTACTGAATACAAAATGATTTATGCTGGTGTTTTCTTCTTTTCTGTGAAAAATCAAAAATATAGTTCTTTTACATTCAGGGGCTTGTCCCTGGCCTTCAAAGCATGAACACAGGAGCACGCCTTCAACATTCTTGCAGCGGCTGTCAGATGGTTCATAGTTGGGCAGTTCCTGGTCCCGGGTCGGTTGTCATCCATTTGTAAACCGTCATCGTAATACATCTCCTCATAATAGGCAAGATGCAACACACAAGCAGAAAAAACACAATCAGTGTAATTGTCACAATTACCCCAATCTTAACTGCAAGTGCTCCCCATTCACCTAAAATTTGCTCCAGGCTCTTTAAGGACAAACAACTATGGCCAGCATTTTGTTGCATTTCTATTTTAGCTTGTTTAGTTTAGTTAATACTGTGTGAAAGGTTCCTGTTGGTGCAGTCTTCAAAGGTATGTATGTACAGCATTCGGTACCAATAAGATGACAAACTTCTCCCATTTTGGCTAAAATATAATCTAAAGCTTGTCTGTTTTGAATTGCAATGCTACTGTTCTCATGTAATTGGTCACCTAATGCCATAAATCCTAATGTGAAGTTAACCATTCTCTCTTGATTATAGTAAACATAGTTTATCCATTCAACATTTTTATTGATTGCAACCCAAGGCACAATGGATTCTAGTCCTGCAAGCTCATGCTTTAAATTCATTTGGGATACCTCTAATGGTAATGGGTACTTTCATTCTAACTAAGGCACAAAGTCTAACCCACTTAAGGGGTAAGGTGTTTACCAGAATATCATCACCGCACATCCAGTAACTGTCTGCTACTGGGTATGTTTGATCTCCTAAGAAAAACAAAGTTGGGATAGTCATAGTTATATTTTCACATTGTTGTTCTGCAAAGTCAAAGTTTTCATACCATATGGGTTTTTCTACAAAAACAGGAGTTACATTTGCATGTTTAAACCATGACACCATCCATGTTATATTGCATTTTACTGTGGTATTACCTACATTGATTCCTCCATTGTCTGGAAAACCTCCACTGGCGAAACATTTGTATTCTGCACTATACTCAATTTCATAATTAGTAGGTGGGGCACATTGTGTGGTGCTGAGGTTAAATTCAGCACACAATGACTCAAATCTGTGTCACTCCCAGTTTTCCAAGTATTGATGAGAATTACGTGAACCATACAATAGTCTGCAACTTATACCGCACATAGGTAATTTAAATAATGACACAACATCATTTCCGGGAGTAAACTCTCCTTTCTGACATTTACTTCTTTGCACCTCTGCACATTCTACAGAATTGTATTTTTCTGGAATAACAATCGGGGCTAATCCAAGAGCACAGGAACAGATTAAACAATTATTTGCTGTTAATTCTTTAGCCGTATACCATAACCAATTATACCATGTATTCTGAACTGCCCTTTGCCATAGAGCATCACCTCTTGGTCTAAACCCATACCATCTAATGTCATGTAATCTATTCACAGATTTTCCGGTAGCAGTATTTGTATGGCGTGCATTATAAAATTTATCAAGGTCACCTTGATAATCAAGACAGCCTTGATCTTCAGAACAACCGAACTTGTTTGATCCCCCAATGTTCCTGGTTGTTCCTGCTTCTGCAGGTGACAGTGTCACCACTACAGTCTCCTGATTTAATGGTTTTTGGTAGTCTACATTATTCGGTTGGTTATTATTTGGTGATGTTTTGGCATTGTCTTCTTCCTGTTTGACATCATCTGCTGAGATGCTTGTGGATTAATGTTCTACTTCTGTCTGCTTATCTATATTATCATTAGCATTCCCTCCTTCCTTATCTGGGGACGGTGTTGTTTTTGATGTTGTGGTCATCGCGCTGGTTGTGGTCGTCCCGCTGGTTGTGGTAGGTGCCTCTCGTGTGGGTAGAGGGTCATCTATTTTAGTGGGAATTCGGGGTTATGGGCCTTTATCATGTACTTCACTAGAAATTGGGAGCTGTTCAAATTTTGGAAGGTCTGCATTTATACGTCCTACTTGATCTCCATGTCCTGGTGTTGCCATAGAAATGTCATCCTCTGGAGGAAGAGTTGGAGAGCATGTATCGTCCTCTGGAAGAGTCTCATGTTCCGGGGTTACCCATAGAAGACTGGACTCTATTCTCTCACCATCCGTTGATTCTACTCTTAACTCATATTTCCTTCCCTATGTCATGATGGGTCTTAGAACTTAGCCCAAAATGCAGAACACACACGGAGGCTGGGTAAAAGTTTAACAGAGTTTATTGTTTGCACAAACACAAGAATAATGAACAGGAACTGGAACTGGTCATGGCTGGTTCACTGGAGTCTGCAGGGATGATAGTTTGATTAGGAGGCGAACTGATGAGTTAAGAGTCTTAGATATTTCAGATGAATACCTTGAAGGAGTCCGGGTTTCTCTTTGAGAGAGAGGGAATTGATGGATCCAGAGACTGTTTGTTCAGCAGAGTCCAAGAGCTGCTGCAGCGTCTTGCTTCTGACTTTGGGGCAGACCTTGATCTGAGTTTCCAGCTCTTAGCCAAGAGCTGCAGGGTAATCCACATACACCGTGGCTCTGGGGGACCCACGGTGCACTCTGCTGGAGGGAAGGTGGTACAGCTCCAGATCCCAACAGTACCCCCCTCTCAACGGCCAGCCTCTTGGCGGGTCCAGAAGACGTCGACGGGAGGGAGCTCTCATACTCCTCGATCAGCCAAGGATCGGTAGGATGTAAGGCAGCCGGGCACTCCATGTGCGCATCCTCCCGACCGTAGCCCTCCCCAATCGATGAGGTACTGCCAGCCAGCGACCTCGCCGGACGGAGTCCACGATCCGGCGGACGGTGAAGGCAGGATGTCCATCGATATCCAGGGCGGGTGGAAGGGAGTCGGATGGAGGGCACAGGGAGCTAGAGACAACAGGCTTAATCTGGGAGACATGGAACGTGGGATGGATCCGGAGACTCGGAGGAAGGTGAAGACGTACGGCAGAGGGGTTTATTATCTGAGCAACCTTGTAGGGACCAATGAATCGAGGGGACAGTTTTCGAGACATTCCCTTGAGGGGATGTCTCGCGTGGAGAGCCATACCTCTTGGCCAATGACGTACTCAGGAGCTGGGCGTCTCTTGGAGTCCGCGAAAGCGTTTCGTGGACACGGACGAACGGTTGAGGGTGGCGATGGTGTCTCTCCAGATCTTCTGACAACGACGGCGAATGTGGTGGTTGACTGAATGGACAGAGATCTCTCTCTCATCTGCAGGAAAAAGAGAAGGCTGATAACCGAGACTAACCTGGAATGGAGATAAACCGGTGGAAGCTGATTTGAGTGAGTTGTGGCCGTATTCGATCCAGGTCAGGTACTGACTCCAGTCAGTGGGGTTGTTAGAGGTTAGGCAGCGGAGAGTGGACTCAAGCTGTTGGTTCATCCTCTCCATCTGCCCGTTGGACTGTGGATGGTAACCAGAAGTAAGTGACGACTTACAGTTCAGTGCAGAGCAGAAGGCCTTCCAGACTTGGGAGATGAACTGTGGACCGCGGTCAGAGAGTATTTCCTGAGGGATTCCATGGAGCCAACTTCTCCCAACAAAAATATTCAAGAAATCTCTGAGGACATCATTGACGAGCGCTTGAAAACATGCAGGAGTGTTTGTGAGACCAAAAGGCATGACCAGATACTCAAATTGGCCTAAAGGGGTCTTAAAGGCTGTCTTCCATTCGTCACCTTCTCTTATCCTGAGAAGGTGATAAGCGTTTCTTAGATCTAGCTTGGTGAAGACTGTTGCCCCCTGAACAGGTTCAAATGCTGATGCTAGTAAAGGAAGTGGGTACTTATTTTTGACGGTTATCTGGTTTAGGCCTCTGTAGTCTATACAGGGTGGTAGGGAACCATCCTTTTTGCCCACAAAAAAGAAACCAGCACCAAGAGGAGAAGAAGATGGACGGATTATCCCAGCAGCTAGTGACTCGTTAATATATTTTTCCATGGTTTCACGTTCAGGCTTGGAGATGTTATAGAGTCTACTGCTGGGCAGGGGAGCTCCTGGTAATAACTCAATGGCACAGTCATATGGTCTGTGGTGGTGGATCATGATACTGGAGCGGAAGGGACAGAAGTAAGGTCAGGAGAGTCCATCTCCCCCCTACCTCTAGGAAACTGAACAGCGGGAGCTGCAGAGCGAAGACATGTCTCATGGCAGGAAGTAGACCAGGACTCAATATGGCGTTCAGTCCAGTTGATATGGGGATTATGTCGTTCCAGCCACTCAAATCCAAGCACCAGGGGGGAATATGCAGAAGGAAAAACAAAAAAACTTAACGTTTCACGATGATTTCCGGAGATCAACAGCTGTAGAGGTTGTGTTTGATGAGTAACTTGATGGAGTTTCTTTCCATCACTAGCAGAAACACTGAGCGGCTTGGATACCGGAACTGTTTCAATCTGTAACTGCAGGACCAGGTTAGAGTCAATAAGATTACGCTCACATCCAGAGTCAACAAAAGCAGACAAGGTGAGATTCTGGTTAGAGAAAAAAAGAGTAGCAGGTAGCATCAAATGAGGAGATTTTTCAGTTTTCAAATGGCCCGTCAGACTCCTCCGTTCTTCTGACGGGCCCAGGCTTTTGGCTTAGCCAGACATGAAGCAATGAAATGGCCAGTCTCACCACAGTATAGACACAGATTGCCCCTGAATAGTCGTTGTCTTTCCTCTGGGGTTAGCCTTGTGTGTCCAATCTGCATGGGTTCGGCCTCCGTTCCATCTGAGTGAGAGACTTGGACAGGAACAGAATAAGTCTGGTTTTTAGATCTTGGCTTGGGAACAGGCTCTGTGGAACCAGAAAAAACAGAAGCTTTATTTAAAGCAGGGGCAGGCACCAAAAGATTTAGACCTCTTTGTCTAGTGCTGTTTCTAGCTCGAAGTCTGTTGTCCAACCTGATGGTTAAGCGGATTAAATCCTCTAAACTAGTTGGTTCGTTGATCGTAGCTAGTTCATCCTTGATGTTATCATTTAGGGCCTTAAAATATGCACTTTTAAGTGCACATTCGTTCCACCCAGAGGCTGCAGCTTTGACCTGGAAGTCGATAGAAAATTCCGCCACTGTGGAATTTCCCTGTTTCAAATTTAGCAGAGCTCGGGAGTCAATAGTTTGATCAGAGTCATGGTTAAATAACTGGGAAAATTCTGAAACAAACTCAGAAAAAGTACACCTGAAACTGGACTCAGAAGAGAACCTTGCCTCCGCCCATTCTAGGGCCCGCCCAGTGAGTTGGGACAAAATAAATGTTATCATCTTTCTATCAGTTGGAAAACTGCCAGGAGAGTGTTCAAAAGTAAGTCGACATTTAAACAAAAATCCCTTACAATCCTTCTGGTTACCTGAGAACTTTTCAGGGAGACTGGGGCGGAACTCAGGAGATGACGTCACTACTGGTGACCTTGGAGGCGGAAGTGGATCCGGAACTGGACGTGCCACTGACGTGGCGTTAGCATTGCCCATGTAGCTAGCATAAGTTTGAAGCAATTGATTTTGGTGTTCAAATGGTGTTCTTGGTATGTAACTCACGGAGGGTTTGAGCATGTCCAAGGATCTGAGTGTCTTGCTCCTCAAGCCTCCGACGAAGATGATCTGCTGGGCTTTGTGTTTGGCCGCAGTGTTCTGTCATGATTGGTCTTAAACTCTTAGCCCACATGCAGAACACAACGGGAGGCTGGGTAAAGTTTAACAGAGTTTATTAATTTGCACAAGAACACAAGATCATAAACTGGATCTGGAACTGGTCAGGGCAGGTTCACTGGAGTCTGCAGAAATGATAGTTTGATTAGGTAAACAGTTCCCTCTCTTTGAGAGAGAGGGAACTGTTGGAACCAGAGACTGTTTGTTCAGCAGAGTCCAAGAGCAGCTGCAGCTGACTTTAAAGGCAGACCTTGATCTGAGTTTCCAGCTCTTGGCCAAGAGCAGCAGGGGAATCCACATAGGAATCTTCAGGTTTGGCTCACGAGGGCAATCTCGGCAGGTTAAGCTCATCCAGAGCCTCAGGGAGAGATACAGGTTTCCTGTGAGGCAAAAAAACAAGGGAGAATTAGAATCAGATCTCTCTCAAGAGACACAGCAAAGATTCTTAGGTTCTAGGCTCAGGGGTCGCTAACCAAACTAGGTCAACACCGCTGCGGCGTCGAAGCAAGGTCTGGCAGCTGGTTATAAAAGGGTGATCTCTTTGATGAGGAGATGCCATCAGGTGTGTGCTGGAAGACCCAGCTCCAGGAGACCCACGGCACTCTGCTGGAGGAAGGTGGTACAGCTCCAGATCCCAACAGGTTCATGTTTTACTTGTGCTTCAAAAACAGTGTTAGAGTCGAGGACGGCCTCAGTATCAACTATCCCAGCTTTCCATATCCATTTTAATTCTGCTTGTTTGATCGTGCGTATTTTATGGTTAAATGTTGGACTGTTTGAGCTTTTGCTAAAACTAGCATGCTCTATTTTAGCTGGCAGAAATAGTGGCATGTGGTTGTCTGGATTGTCATTGCGTGTGTTGTACTTATCTAATTGTTTGGAGATGGATCCCTCCTGTGATGCTGTTGTCATCACACATCGCTTCTTGGTCTTTGGCCTTCTGTAGTCAGGTCTCAGGACCTGGACTTCTTGTCGTTTAGTCAAGATTGGCTGGTTCCGTGGTGTCTGTTGCACACTGCGACAGTCCATCTCTGTCTCCGCTGTCACCAGGTTCAGCACTTCTGCCAACATCCATAGTTGAACAAGTGTCAGTAACATCCTTATCGTCACCACCTGTTAGTTCACACACTTCACTTCTATCTTTCTTCACTTTGCCTTTCATATGAAGTTTAGTGCAGTGACTGAGGTGGTACCAAATATTACTCCCCTCTATTTGTACTGCGGTTGGAGTCGCCCGCATGACCTCATGTGGACCGTCCCATTTCACGTCACTCCACTTGCGCCGGAACCGCTTCACAAAAACCTGGTCCCCTGGCTCCATTGGTTGTTTCACTACAGTCTCTGGAGTGGATTGTCTGGCCATTTCCTGCAGATAGATAGCTCTATGGATGGCAGTTAGTTGTTCAATATAACTTTTCATCTCTGTTTGCATTTGTTCAAGAGCAGAGCCCTCGAACGGCAGCCTCCATTGAGACACAGGCATTGGTCTGCCAGTAAGCATTTCATGCGGGGTTAAATGTGTACTTCTATGAACTTGCATGGGGAAGCTCATAAGTGCTAGTGGAAAAGTGTCAACCCAGTTAAGCTTAGTAGAAGCACAAATCTTGTTTAGCTTAGTTTTATTCCTTCCACCGTACCTTGGCTTTGAGGGTGGTAAACCGCACCAGTCGCTGCTTGATCTGCAACTTTTTCAACACACCTTTTAATGTTTTCTGTACAAAAGCTGGACCGTTATCAGAACATATTTCAAAGGGTATCCCAAACCTTGGAATCACCTCATTTGCCAAAAACTTGATTACTGTTTCTGCTCCCATTGTTTTTGATGGAACAGCCTCAACCCAATGGCTGAATCGATCAATAACAACAAGCATGTATCTTTTACCATTGACAGATTTTATCATGTCAACCTAGTCTATCACCAGGTGTTTAAAAGGTCCTTCTGGAACTGGTATGTGAACTGTTGGTGACTGAAGGCCTTTTCGAATGTTATGTTGTGCACATATTTCACATTGGCTCAAAGCTTCGTCAACCAATGCTCGCATGTATGGGGACCAATAACCTAGTTCGTTTAACTTGTTCAACGCCTTTCCTCTGTCGCAATGATCCAGCCCATGTGCTTCAGAAATTAACACTGTCAAAAGTGCCACTGGTTCCACCAAATGGCCAGCCTGTGTCCTCCACAAATGCCTTTTTGGCGGCTTCGTCTGCTACATTGTTTCCCTTCACTGTCAACTCACTGCCTCTAATGTGCACCTTACATTTCATTATTGCCAGTTTAGAAGGAAGCATCATTGCAGGGATCAGTTCTGTCAGTTGTGTTTTATGTTGTACTGTAGTACCGTCTGCTCTCCTGAAGCCTCTTTGCTTCCACACAGCAGCGAACAGATAACAGACACCATGTGCATAAGCTGAATCTAACACTATCCCTGCCAACACTATCCCTCAAATGGGAGAGGGATAGTGTTGGCAGGGTTTGTAGTGTGACATCTTTGGATGGTTATGTCTGGATATGTCAGAAGTGGCATATACTTTAAGCATCTTGCCTGTGTTATTACAAATTTACCATGGTTTATCATTCGGCGATCATGTGATGTGTCAAGAACGTTACTGGATAACCCATAGTGATAGTGGCAGTTGTCTCATAAGCATGATAGACTGCTGCTAGTCCCTGATGGTCCATCCTTGTGCCACGTTGTCCAGTTTAGTGCTATAGGAAGCAAACGCCTGTTTTCGACAACCCTTACAGCTTTCCTGCATTAGCATTGCTGAAACATACATGTCTTGTCTGTTAGCCACATGAAGGTAAAATGGTTTTTCATAGTCTGGCATTGCCAGTGTTGGTGTTCTTGGGCATGGGGCTTTACTCACACCTTCCAGCTGAGAAGTTAAGATAGCAATACTGCCTTGCGAAATCTGTCTTCCTAAGTACTCAACTTGCGGTTGACATTATTGTAATGCAGGTGGTTTTGCCTCTGGAATTTGTGCTTGAATGTATGTTCCCCATGTGGAGATCACATCCCCAACGTTTCCGCCAATGTCCCCAAGCCAATATACTTTAGCTTCAGGTGTTTGCATGTACATTTGGAGGTTCAGTCCGGTTCTATCAATATAAACACCTTGAGGGGAACACCAAATTCTTATTTTTAGTTTACATAATGCGTCTCTTCCCAGCAGGTTAACTGGTGTATTTTCTGAAACTAAGATCGGTATTTTGATTTCATTTTCGTTGGTTGCTAGCCGGACAGGAGCTGTCATTTGTAGAAGTAGTATTTTTCCAGAGAAGCCTACTGTTGAAACAAATTTATTAGACATGGGGAGATGAGTAGCATAATATAGATTTACACAAGTATAAGATGCTCCTGTATCGACCAGCATCGGCATTTGTTTGTTTTCAATTTCAATTTGCATTATTGGTTCATTTTAACTGCCTGTGCTTACAACTGGGCATTCAGTTTCCCCAAGTCTCGGGTTCTCTGGGCACCGCTAATATCCCCAATTTGGTATGTTTGATGGACCTCTGCTGGAGCCCCGCCGAAACCCACCGCGTGATCGTCTTGGATAAGAATCATCCCTTCTTGGGCATTGATCAGCGATGTGTCCATGTTCATTACATGTCCAGCATAATCCAGGCGGTCTGGCATCATAGTTCCGACCCCTGTTTGACCAACCATGTCCTCTTTGCTGACAACTTCTGTTTCCATAGGGACGTGAGTTCCATGTTTGAGGATAAACGTTCACTATTGGCTGTGGGGGCTGAGCAGGTGCTTGTGGTTCTACTGGATTAGTGTCTGTCTAGGGACGGCTAGCTGGTGGTGCGGTGGCTTCCCCAGTTGACATCACTGCTGCCTGAGTTTTGGCTTTGGCTTTTTCTTGGAGCTGTCCCAACTGTAATTGTGCCAGCTTCCTCTGGACCATCTTTTCTTGGTCCTTAGCCTTCTGCTCATCTTTTCTGTATTTTTCCACAGCATGCACTACATGATCTCGGAACTCTCTGTGTGGCATTGATGTTAGTCCCACTACATCCTCAAGTCTGCTGCGCAGAGACTTGTGGTGGCATAACTTCAACAATGGCATTGCGAAACAGAGTGGTGAGCACTGGACTGTTCTCAATTTCTTCTTCAGTCTCTTGTTTCCACCTCTTTAATTGCCTTGCAACATATGTAGCAGGGTTCTCTGCTTCATCAAGCGTCTCTCCTTTGAGAGCCTTTGGGTCAACTTTAGTTGGGTATTCTGCTCTTAAAGCTTTCCACAGAGCAGTTCGAAAAGCGTTAAATTCAATGCGATCGGCTCTGTGACTCAGCATCCAAGCGTAGCTGTGTTTCAAAATGTTTTTCATAGCCGGTACGCCAAGACTGTGAGCCCAAACAGCTTTAATGTCTCCAAGTGCAAGTAATTTTCCTGTTGTTTCTTCCTCAAATGCTTTTATCCATTTACTTGCACCTTCATTAATGTCAGGCAATCTGCTGACGAGCCCGACGAGGTCACCAGAAGCCCATGGAACGTAGTGGGCAACTTGGCCTTTAATTAAAATTGGTACTATCATACCTGCTTGAAATCTATCAGGTCGTTTCATGTGAGGCCTCAGTCTCATTTCCATCCCTCCTGCGTCTGCCATAGGCACAGCCCATCATCTTATTGGCCTTGGAGGATCCACTGCAGCTGTGGCCCCCCCATGGGTGGAGTTATTTGGTTCTGCTGCCTGCATATGAGTGGTTTGTTTTTCAATCTCTTTTTCCATTTCTTCAATAAGTGAATAGTCCTCCTCTCTTTCATCACCTTGTTCAAAATCATAAAAGTCTATCCAATATGTATCTCCTTTTGTTTTCCCATAACAGTTCATGATTTTGGTAGCTCCTTCTGGTCTTGCACTACCCCTGTGGATGGTTTGGGAAGCTTTTTGACCTGTAGGCTTATCCTTATTGCTGGTACTGCAGAATTTTGGTTACATATCTGCTAATGTGATTGAAGAGACTCTATTCCTCTGGCCTGCTGCATGTTGAGCAGCATCGGCCATGATCTGACTTCCTCCTCTGGCTGAGTTATTTTGAGCAGCATCAGCCTGCTGCTGACACCCTCCTGTGTCATGACAAGAATGATTTTGAGCATTAGTGTGCTCTTTAACGTCGCACACTCCAGTAGCACATGGTAAGTTTTGAAAAGAATAGCCATGTTCAGCAGCTGCATCTGTTTGGCTGCAATCATCATTTCTGTATCCAAAGTCACCTACTATATTTAGCGTCCCAGTCAGCGATGGATATATGCCAGATTATTTTAGCTCATCACCCTTTTCCTCTGATTGCTTTTTTATTTCCATGAGTTGTTTCTTTAAAGTACTCCTGTATTGTTTTCCCTCATCTCTGAAGAAACCTAAAATCTTTAGCTCAAGCTCTCGTTTTTCTCATCATTTCTTTGATTTATCTTTTGCCTTGTTGTCCGAGATCCTTATTTCCATTTCATCACACAGATGTGGATCAAAACTACCGTTTTCTGGCCAGGGTTGTGAGAGATGTTTGGTATGATTGTGCCATTTCTGAGAAACTTTTGGAATTTGTAAGACATATTCTGGATGCTTCAATCCAATAATCACTGTTGGCAGATTGGACATTTTGTTTTATTTTATTTATTTATCATTCTGTTTTACCTCAAAGGGTAAAAGGTGTAAGGGTTTAGTTATATCAATAGCCTTTTATTGTATAAACGCTAGGTTAGACTGTCATTCAGTACTTTAATGTTGCTACATGAGCCCTTTAATGATCTAACTTAAACCTGTATTATAGGCCTTAGGAATGTGTAGTTATATACTTATTTTGAAGTTCACACTTAAAATAGGAATCACAGAAAATGAAACAATCGCCCCGACATCGAGCCAACAATGAAAGCTTGCAATTAAAATGAAAAAAAAAATCTTTGTCTGCAATTTAAGTTCACACAATGGAGCGCTATGTTCAAAAGTTATTTACCACACACAATATCTTCATAAGGTTAAAAAAAAGAAACAAGGATCCCAGCGAGCTTCTGTATTTGAGAAGGGAGGGGGAGAGTCGGAGCACAAGTGGGAGGGGGAGAGAGATGGTAACCTGAAACTTAGAGGTGGGAGGTGGGTAAAAGAGGAGTGGTGAGGGAGGGGAGGACAAAGAGAGAGAGAGAGTGGGAGGAGAAAAGGTGGGTAGAGCGAGACAGAGACAGAGACAGAGAGAGGGAGGAGAAAGGGAGGAGAAAAAGGTGGGTGACTGTTAAAAAAAGAAAAACTTATTATTCTTCGCCGTAACTTAAAAACAACCAACTTTGTTATATCCACAGCGTATGTGATAATTCGCTTTATAATATTTGACAACTTTTGAACCCAAAATGTTTAAACATATGTCACAGTTAAGCCTTTAGTTGGAACAAGCAAATGGACACCTCTTTTTTCACAGCAGTCAGGCACATACAGATTTAGAAAATGTGACACAGTAGCCAATACAAGGTGAAGCAGACTTCTTTTGCAAATATAATAGTGATCACTTTCTTTCTTAGTTTAATCTTAAATGTTTTTTAGATTTATTTATCCAATTATTTTCTCTGTTAACTTTATTTCCTTATATTTTAGACTCTTGAATACCAACCTTCATGTCCGCGGGACACTGTTTTTCAGCCGGATTAAATTACAGTGAGTGATTAATCAGATCCGATTACAGATGTGATAGAAGTTTTAAATTTAAACAGGTGTTTTAATTCGCATTTAGATTTCTTATCACCAAACACTCTTGCAAACAGCACCGGTCATATAGAGTCACACGTTCACCTCAGAGCTCTTTAGACATTCATATCATTAAATGCCATGGCAGTTAGTTATTTGTGCACATAATTCTTTAACTTTATAGACCCAAGCAGCCAATTTAAACTAATTTGCATGCACTTTTTTAACTCTTCTTTATCAACTTTTTGGTCTGACAACATCAACACAGAGCCAAGCCAAGCCAAGGGACTGAGATCTCAATATCAGTCCCTCTTGACTCAGGCCTTTTTTTTCAACAACACAGCCCTTCAGGCTTAGTCGAACCGCATCTCGGAGACATATTCTTGGAAAAATTAATTCCCTCACTACAGTAAGATATCAATTATAGTTGCATCATTCATAATGATACATCAATTATAATCCGTGACTGCTAGTTTCCAGCAATTTGTAACGTTATGGTGCAATCTCGCTTCTGCAGATTACTCATAATTATTACATAATCCGAGCCAGCTCTAGACAGCTGCTTTTTATCTCAAGATGCCAATTTATGCTGCAGCAAACATCCAGTGGCAAACAGATAATCGTCTGAAATAGTTAAGTGTGGGTAGTTTCCAGACAGCTTAGGTGATCTGCTTATATCAGTCATTAAAATAGGAGCACAACATTTGACTCACCATCTCCTGATGACTTCTTCAGTGAATCTGAAGAGGGGGGCCCCGCAGCTCACTCCTGCTGGCTGGACACCAAGTGTGGTGGCTTTAAATGGTAGAATCTCAAAAATCAGGACACCTTCAGTCTTCTCCCTTCTTCTCCCGTCCTGGGGCATCTGATTGCCCCAGGACGGGAGAAGAAGCATTTATTTTATAGATCAAATTGACATGCTGTTCTCAGTACACGTATCACAATGCTAAACATTTCATCAGAACATATCTACTCCATTTCTTAACCCCCATCCCATTCCACTCTTGTCTTATAGTCTCAGTTTCACACTGTGTGTATGCACATGCACAACGGAATATTGTGTCAACATCTAATTCGACCCTCAAAGAATGTTTATACAGATATTCTCTGTTTTGCCAAACCTCCTCATACATCATCTAATTGCGTATGAAGCAGCCTTATAGACCATGTTGTTACCAAGACTCACACTTGACCTTAAGTTTTGTTGCTAAGAAAGTGTACGACCATGCAACAAGCCTATATAAGGCAATAGCCTGCTTCAACATTAACGGTTAGTCTGTTTCAGCTAGAGATGCCAAATTGAGCTCTCTCGGCTGCCCCAGTCTCATCCATGCCCAGGCCCATCTTTGCCGAGTTAAATGAAAAACCTAGTGATGGTGACAACTCCCATCATTCTAATTCAGATACCATACCTACTAAAGAGAGTCTTTATGCAGAGATAGCTACACAAATTGGAGTTTGTATTGGAGAGAGCATTGCCTCTTGTATTAAGGCTCGCTTGGGCTCTGGAGTGGGAAACAGCGTTCTTGGGTCAGCCAGTAATGTGCTCTCAGAACCTTCACTTTAGAATGTGATTGTGAAATCTGATGTTAAAGAACCAGTGTGTTTTAGAGGGGATGGTTGTGATACATGCAGGGTTCCGGGATGGGAGGAAATGATAATGACCTATTTAAAGAAAACAGGGGTACAGACAGCTGAACAAAACAATGAAGTGCTTAATAAACTGGCAGGGAGGGCAAGAGAGATAGTCGGGGTGGGCATACGTAGTAAGCCATCCTTATGTCTGAAAATGGGCCCTGAACCAATTTTTGAGATCTTAAAACAGCATTTTAGTGACACTGCCTGTTCAAGCCTGCCTTTGGCTGATTTTTATGGAACATTACCTAACTCAGGTGAAACACCTTTCGATTACTGGCTAATCTGTGGTGACCGCACAGTCTACCTATCACCACTGTAGAGCCAAACAGCTGTGCTTCATTTGCTATGCTGCCGATTACACACGGGCTTGGTGCCCCAGGGCTGTAACTAACAAAGTGAGAGGGCCAGAATCAGCTGCTCAGCAGCTGGGAAACTAGTTGGCCTACATGTGAAGGGGGCAAGAGTTAGGCCTGAAATTGTGCCCCAAGAGACTGATTTTGATGATGGAGTCTGTTTATCAAACTGTCTATGAGGAACGACAGCTTGGTCATCGACCAGTGCTTCAGTACGCCCAAAGAGTGAAACAACATGATAAATTGTTCTATGAAAATGTGACCCTTGGTGGCAAAGTGTCTGTTAGAGCAATACTTGGTAGTGGCTCCTTGGCCTGCATCCTCAGTACCAATCTGTACCAATCTGATGCCCCATCTCTTAGATCATGGAGTGTTGCAGACCCCCACCTTGCAACCCCATGAAGTGCTGATTGGTTGTGGTGGCTCAAGGACGACCCCATCGGGTGTGTGTGACATTACAGTGGAAATATATGACTCTAAAGTTGTTTTGCCTATGCTGGTCCTTGCAGGACAAAGTGAGGACCTTACACTGCATGAAAAGTGGGATTTTCGTCACTGTAGATCATTGTGTGAACTTCAGGTTAGCTGCAGTTTACGGCAATTTGCAGGCTTCTCGCCGAAAACTCCTGTAAATTGTCAGAAATTGACGTGGGACTTGCTTAGGCAGTGTTCCCCCATGCCTCCCCATGGAATTCTAGGGGAGGCTTTAACATGTAAAATGAAAATGCTGTGAGCTATACAAATGCAAATCAGGGTTGCAGGTAAGGAGTTTTAGTGACATTTTCTCTAAAAGGTAAGAAAATCTCTGATACAAAGAGATCAGGTTCAGTATAGCCTCTTACATTTTAGCTTGAATTGATTTATTTAATTAAAGTATAGAGACCAAAACAGATCTATAGCTGACAGAGCAATACATTTAGAGCAGTAATTATTTTTAAAAAATTTGCATTTAAGAGAAAAAATAAAATGTTGTCTGTCAATATGCTCAATTCACAATTACTTAAGTGGAAAAATTTCAAGAAATGAGTCTGAGATGATTCACTTTATAACATGGCGTATTATCCTGTTGGAAGTAGCCATCGGTAGAAGATTGGTACACTGTGGTCATAAAGGTCCGGCCAGGTCAAGATCCGTACAATTGCAATCGCATCTCAAACAGGAAAAAGAACATCGACAAATTCGGTTCGTCAAATTAAAATATAGCAACAACAGATCGGTGACTAGAAATTATAGCACAATTCTTATATATTAAAAAAAAACTAACACCGTTTATAAAATGATTGGATCCAAACTATTGGTTATTCAACAACGAGGAAGCAGATTTCTCATCTCCATCAAAATATATTTATTTTATACCGAGGGACTTAAACTTTTAATCAAATCCATTCAAAAAGAAACTTCTTATTACAGGAATGAAAAGAGATGCTGAGTAGAGAACAAGTTCATTCAAAAAGCAGTTTTGAATTATCCTTATCCCCGTTACAAAAATCTACAAAAATCTATATATATATTTGGGCAAAAACTGAACATATGCTGGACTGATGGGTGGGATTTTTTAAATATGTCATATTAAATTAAGCGCTCACAGGGTTCATACAGGAATGAGTGACTCTAATTTAATGCTATTTTAATGCTATTAGAAATGATTTTAATGCCATCAACAAGAACCATGTACACAAGTTATTAGTGTATACGAAATATGAAGGAGCTGTAAGCACAGTTCCATGACTCCTGTATGTATGTAAACACACACACACACACACACATATTACATACGTATATATATATCCTCTAGCTTTTTTCTCCGCCTCGAGCTTCCTTCCGAAGACATACGGCTTTATGATCAGTTCCACACAAATTTCAGGGATATCTGTGAAATTGTTTTTATAAGCATTTTTTGTTAAAAATTATAAATATACTTGATAAACATATTTAAAATAATTTTAGTGCCAATTAAGGCCTTGATTAAAAAAAATGAATGGTGTAATTATTTTTGGCGATCCCACGGAAACCCCTGGTTCATCGCATACTTTGGTCGATTCTCCAAGAAACTCAGGCCGGGCAGTCTATGGAGCCACAGCGGAGGATGTATGCTTTGCTTTGTGCAGCTGATCTGGAGGCGGAGTATGTGGGATTTAGGGGTTAGACGCTCTTGGACGCGATGGAAACTCTGCAGTCGAACAAGACGAGCTCAAAGAAGAGATGCTAGCGGTAAATATATGTTCGATTACTGCCTGCTAAGCTAAAAGCAGCCTAGCCTAAGCTACGGCTAATAGCTACATCTTTAATATTTAGATAGGGGGAACTCTATTTGTCCATTATTTCCTAATGTGATTTTGTGATTCACAGGAAAAATTTCGACAGATGAGAGGTTGGATATTTCTAAAAAGTTCTATGCAGGTGCTACTAAGAATCAGTTCACTTTATGTCTTGTAGTACACATTCACCAGTGCTTCCATTTTGTTTTCACAGACCTCCTATTTTCTCGGAACCATATCAACAAGTCCAGATTTGCCTGATGTTGATAAAGACGACATTGTGTGTAAGTGACTTTGTTTAATGTTTTCCTCCTTCCTTGTTACTGTGACTTGCGGTTTGATTTTTATTCATACCACTCTCATTTAACTGTTTTCCATCTGCCTGTAAGGCGTATTTTGAGAAGGCGATGCGCAGGGAAGCTTCGAGATATACGCGGCCAGCCAACACGCGTTGCGTCGCGGAGGCTGCCAAGCAATCTGCTTTCAGTCGGGCTAGAAGAAGATGGTAAGACTTTATTTGTTGATTATTTTTCAGGTGCATTGATAGATGTGTTGTGTCCATGCGCAGTGCGCTGATTCATTGTTTTTTCAGCTGCTGAAAGCGAGGGCAGAGGTGTTAACGCCTAGCAGATGAGGAAGTATTAAGAACTCTGAAGTCCGCCACCACATCCGACCTCATGTCGGCCCGAAGAAAAGCGGCGTCGTTAGCGGTGTCTCTGGATGGATTATGCGGTCGCCGCCATTTTATGGGCGAGATCTCACTGAACTCTGTGTTAAGCTGCAGTCCTGGTTAGAAGCGATGCCGAAGTACAGGGCCGCGCACAGTAGGCGTCTGCACATCGGACCTGCCTGCGAAGGGAATGCTGCCAGTTACCTCCAACTCCGAGGAAGCAAACGGACCGTTCACGGAGTTGTAATTTTTAGATACGCATGTGTTTGCAGATACTCGCGTTGTATATAGTTGTGTGTGTTTTAATAAAGCTCTTTCTTTGTATAAACAGCTTCCTGGCAAATGTTCATTTCCTGTATAAATTCATTCATGTCCTTGATGGTAGCCTAATAATTGTGTAGTAGTGTAGGATAACATAAATACACAGCATATGAATGAATAAATATATGAATGAATAAATATATGAATAAATATATGAACTGAATAAATATATATTCATAAATATATATATATATATATATATATATATATATATATATATATATATATATATATATATATATATATATGTAAATATATATAAATGCCAACCAATCACGAGCAACTTTACTTGTTTAAAAAGAAGTGGTTCCGTCCAATACTCAGTAAGAAAATTAAAAGCCTGGCGTGGCCGCGTGTGGTTTTGCTGCCAATCCCGAGCGATTTCACTTGTTTGAGAATAGTGGTTTTGAGCCAATACTGGAGTAGGTTATTCAAAGCCAGACCTGGCCAGCCAGGCTGGGTTGCTGCATTCATATGCTAATTAGGGCCATTAATACAGCTGATGCGCTCTCCACATAAAATCCTGAAACCTGCCGACGGAGTTTGTTCGCTTTTATTACCGGTATAAGCCTGCAGCTAAAATTATTTAGATGAAAAAACACCTGCCAGCAGCCGCGGTGAACCTGGAGGCTACCCTGCTTAGGAGGCTGCTGTTGAAGAGATTTCTGCTGTCGATTGCACCGCTGGTATGTGGGGGTCTGAGCCTCCACCGACAGAAATAGGTAATCTGGATGAACTGACTGCAAGTATTAAGTCTTCAGGTGGGACTTTCTCACTTAAAAACATATTAAAACTACTTTATTCCCACTGATCACAGCAAATATGGCTGTGCAAGATTTAGATTATTTAGATGAAAAACACCTGCCAGCAGCTGCGGTGAACCTGGGGAGTAGCGGTCCAGAAGGCTGCTGTTGAATTAAGTTTTCAGGTAGAAAAAATAGAGCGGGAGCAAAACTTGAGTATGATTGTGCTTTATTAATGTATTTATTACAGAGTAGTAATCAAACCCATCAAGTCATCCTCTGTTTCTGAATTAAACAGCTCGCTAAATCAGACATGCCAATTTCCCTTGCCCGGCTGTCGATACTTTCCGTGCGGTGACTCCTCAGAAAATAATGCCTGCACTGCGAAAGCTTTGAACAACAGAGCCAGCAGACCGCGTTAGTCCATCTACAATCCATCCGCCAACGGTGTATGTAACTTGCCTGGCGCTGCCTTCCACTTATCCTGAAACTGTGGTCTCTGTCGAAATATCCATCGCTTCCACACACGCCGCTTCCGCAGTCTTACTTTGGAACGGCCGCTTCAGCCACCGGATGTCGAAGCGGTTGAAGTTCCTTTGTCAGACCTCCCGTAGATACTGGCGAAGCGAGCACAGCGCTCATTTGATTCACCATGTTTTTCTCATCAGCTGTGAGATGGGCGCGCGCATGGAGTCACAGATTAAACTGCGATGGTGATGTGTGGAAAAAACACCTGTTCTCCCTACATACACCTCCCTCAGCCAACACGCCATCATCATCTCCCTCATCCATCCAGCCCTTTTCATTTTATAAGTAATATCATATATGTCATCAGAGCCGATATTAATGCTGTCTGCCCTGTCAGCTCCTGCGATTGGCTTCTCTGATTGGTTGATGCGGCCGCCCAGCAGCAAAAAACTTCAATTTTTCCATCCTGAGCAGCAGCAGCGTTAGCAGCATAAAAAGCGTCAGATGCTTAAAGTATGCGGGACACTTTGTGCTGCACCTGCTCTGCCGCGTCAACCATTGACTTTGCATGTAAACTTCGCTGCTTCTGCCAAAAATTGCTGGAGCCTGGTTCACACCGATGTCGTATGGTTGAACAATCCAGCACGGCGCTAATTTGTTTCCCATGTTTTCACATCAGCTGTGAGATAGTGGCACGCATGGAGCCACATACATAACAAAATGCATGGTGGCATGAAAAAGAAAAAAAACACCTGTGTGCTCCTTACATTCGTAGCCACTCTTTCATCATCTCCTCGCCAATGGGGTGGTCACCAAAAAGTGGCGGTTACAACACACAGGGAGCGCACAGCACCAAAGGGCGCACAGCACATTTTGAGGGAAAAAAAAAAGACGTTTAAGTCGCTTTATAGTCGCGGAAAATACGTATTATCCTCTTTTACGGAGGTAGACCTGATCCCAGAGAATCCGCTCGTTCCTGGGAATGGTCATATATTACCAACAGTTTATTGAGAACTGTTCATCCATTGCAAAACCTCTGTTCTGGCTGACATCTTACGGAAAAGGTCCACTTGGTCCAGGGAGAAGGTGTCAGCAGGCATGTGCAAAGCTGTGCGAGGAGGATTGGACAGATGACTGCAGGGCAGCATTCTTCAAGTTGAAGCAGACTTTGCTGGACCGAGTACTCCTGGCTCATCCAAACTTCGAGGAGCCCCTCCTTTTATCAGTTGATGCCTCCAGCAGAGTCCTACTTCAACATCAAGGCCAATCGCCTTTGCCAGTAAGACACTTAATTATGCACAGTCCAAGTATCCAGCACATAGGCTGGAGTTCTTTGCCTTGAAATGGGCAGTGTGCAATACATGTCAACACTGGCTTAGGGGTCATCAGTTTACGGTGTGGACTGATAAAAACCCTCTGACTTACATACTGTCTAAGCCAAGATTAGATGCATGTGAGCAGAGGTGGAAAGCTGGCACCTTTTCAGTTTGATATAAAATACATCCCTGGTCCTAAAAATGTGTTTGCTGATGCACTGAGCAGGGAACCCTTTGTTCAGCCAACTGCCTCTCATTGTCTAATAAGAATGCCATATATTGAGCTGCTGGCTGAGGCAGAGGCAGTTGTCACAGGTGGGGTGCAAGAGGCTTTCAGATGGATGGTTCATTCACCTGAGGAGACCCCAGGTGATGACCAGCCTATTGTTTCTCAGTGCACAGCTGTTGTGCAGTCAAGGGGGTTGGCATCTCCTGAGGTGGGAGCTGTTTTCCTGGTTCATAAAGAACAGGAGTCCAAGGTGTGGCAACATGCTCTCCTTCTTCCTCAGTTTTCTCAGACTGTGATCCAACCAAACCAAAATGATTCTGAAATCTTGTCACATGACGAGCTAGTGAGACAGCAGTGAGGTGATGATACATTGGGTAGGGCAATCTTCTATGAAGAAAGGGGGCAAAGACCATCAAGGAGAGAGACTTCTGAAGGCATGAAACAAGCTGACTGTGAAAAATGGTGTGTTATATCGAATCTCCAAGAATCCTGTAACAAAGACAAAAACCTACCTGTATGTTGTCCCACCTTCCCTGCATCCTGCTGTACTGAAGGGAGTTCATGATGAAGCAGCCCACCAGAGCGAACAACGAACCATTTATCTGGCCAGGCAAAGATTTCATTGGCCTGGCATGGCTACAGATGTGGCAGAGTATGTGAGGTGCTGCGTGTGGTGCATTGTTAGCAAGTCACCGGAACCAGAGGCTAGGGCACCTTTAGAGAACATCAAGACATCACAGCCCCTTGAACTAGCCTGCATAGACTTTTGGTGAGCTGAAGACTGCAAACAACTGCACTGTCCACGAGACAACTTGCTTTGCTCCATTTCTGTTGATGTTTGGCAGGGTGCCAAATCTCTCAATTGATATAATCTTCGGCTCTGACATTTACCACCATGACATTACGGATTATGATCAATATGTCCAGACGCTAAAGAAAGACCTCAAGGAGGCAATGGACATTGCACAAAGGACGGCAAGCAAACAATTGCAGCGCCACACAGATCTCTATAACCGGAAGGTGTGGGGATCCCCAGTGGAGATTGGAGACCATGTTCTTTTGGCCAACAAAAGAGATGTGGCAAGAGAAAACTGGCTGATTGCTGGGAGAATGTTGTCTATACAGTTGGGGACAAGAATGACACAAGTCACACCTTTAAACGCAGAATGCCTCCACCGGTCAGGTGAAGGTTGTACACCGTAACCTGTTAATGCCAGTTACCTTTCTGCCTGTAGAGGATGCTTTGTTGCAGGATGAAGTGGATGTGTCTTCAAAATCTGGCTCACTGATGGTGGATGGCGATGGAGAGGCTGTGTGTGATGTGTCTGTGGCATCTGCTGAGTACAGGGTTTCTGACGTGCAATCTGAGGTGTCCAGTGAGTTACTGATAACCAAGGATATTGGACCAGAAGTTGCTGTTGTGGAGCATCAACTGGCCTTTGGCTATGTCCCCACTATTGACATAGATGTACCGTATTTTCACGACCATAAGGTGCACCGTACTAAAAGGCGCAGTCTCAGTTATGAGTGTAATTACTGTATTTAACACACACATAAGGCGCACCAGATTATAGGGCGCAGGTTTTATATACCGTAATCTACTGCATAATCAAAAATAGAGCGGGAGCAAAACTGAGTAGGTTTGTGCTTTATTCATGTATTTATTAAAAAGTATTAATCAAACCCATCGAAGTCATCATCCTCTGTTTCTGAATTAAACAGCTGCACTAAATCAGACATGCCAATTTCCCCTTCTTCACTGTCAGAGTCACTTTCCGGTGCTGTGCGGCTGCTCTGAAATGATGCCGGCTTTTCGAAAGTTCGAACAACAGTGCCAGCAGACAGGTAGCCCAAGCATCTACAATCCATCCTCATGCGCTACCTTCCACTTTTCGTGAAACTGTGGTTTCCGTCGGTCATCCACAGCTCCCACGCCCGCTCGCAGCCTTAATTTGAACGGCCGTTCACACCGATGTCGAGCGGTTGAAGTTCCTTTACCAGACCTCCCGGAATAACAGCAAGCGCAGCAAAAATACGGTACATGAAAATTTGACCGGTGATGAGCAACCATCTGACTTTGCCATGTCACTGGATCCAGCTATATGCTCATCTGCTTTTAAGGAAGCAGCCAATGCTGAGCATGATCCAAACTGTTTGCCCTTCCTCCCTTACAGTTCCTGCTACACCTGGAAATGTTGTGCCCACTGGAGACCATACTGTTGTTAAGAGGGTGGTGGGGACTTGCACAAGATCGAGGGTGGGAAGGTTACTTAAGCCTGTTTCTCAACTGATTGAGATTATGCACCAGAAAACCAAAAAAAAGTTTGAGACTTGTTCTATTGTACATGTAATAGATAATGGTGTTTTGGAACAAACAAGGTGCTTTTGTTTTCATTGGTCGGTATCAGGATGGCGTATGGTTATGATATGGTAAAATAAGTAAGCGGCATATTTTGTTTTTTTTTATGCTTCCCTCATGTGTGATGACTGAGCTATCTCTAGTTATGCTGCTAAAGGTTTTAGACTTCTGGAGGACATAGGGACCATTCTATCTCTATTCTCCTACTTTCTGCAAAATCTGATAGTTCAATCTCTAGCGTTATGCTCTCTCTGCTTTTCTCAGAGTAGCTTTTGCCTCGTCTGTTCCTGTTTGGCTGGCTCCATCCTGGAGAAAATATCAGCTGTGCTGCTGCCATCAACACCCTTGTTTATAAATGCTGGATATGCGGCCTGTTTTCCAGTGTAATCTTGTTTCTCTGACGGTGACTGGCTGGATGTGATCTCTTCATCCTCTGACACGGGGAGCTGGCTGGGTGCTTGTCGGCCTTGCAGTGTGTTTTCTGGATGGGACGCCTTTTACAGCTGCTTTTTGTATCTCTGCTTCTGTCTCCTTGAACCCCAGTGGAAGCCTCAGCAGATGGCAGCTCACACAGAAACCTGGTTCTGCTGGAGGCTTCTTCCTGTTAAAATGGAGTTTTTCCTCTCCACTGTAAGCTACAAGCATGCTTAGTGTGAGGGATTGTATTCGAATGAATGAGTCAATGCAATACACTGGTTTTCCTTAGATAGAAAACTTTGAATCAATTTTACTGTATGATCTGGTTGAACTGTAAAGTGCCTTGAGATTACTTGTGTTGTGAATTGGCGCTATATAAATAAACTGAATTTAATTTAATTTTAAGCCTAGTCTTAAAAGTAGAAAGGGTGTCCGCCTCACCGACTAAAAGTGGTAGTTGGTTCCACAAGAGAGGAGCCTGATAACTAAGATTTGAAATTTTAGGAACCACTAGTAATCCTGCAGATTGAGAGTGAAGTGCTCTTTTAGGAACATAAGGAGCAATCATATGCCTGATATAAGATGGAGCTTGGCCATTTAAGGCTTTTATATATGAGAAGGAGGATTTTTAAATTCCATTCTGGATTTAACAGGAAGCCAATGAAGAAGAGCGAAATCAGGATAGGAGAGATATGATCTCTCTTCAATTTTCATCAGAACTCTGGCTGTGGCATTTTGGATCAGCTGAAGGCTTTTAACTGAAGTATTTGGACTTCCTGATAGTTAACAATTACAATAGTCCAGCCTTGAAGTAACAAATGCATGGATTAGTTTCTCAGCATCAATCCTGGACAGGATATTTCTAATTTTGCAATATTCCTCAGATGAAAGAAGGAAATTCTAGAAACATCTTTGATATGGGATTTAAATGACAGGTCTGATAAAAACAACACCAAGATTTTATACTTTATTAAGTGAAATCAGTTTAATCCTATCCAAATGAAGTGACTGGCTAATCAGCTTATTTTTCAAAGCCTCTGGTCAAAATACTATAACAAGACATGCCTGATTTATAGACAGATATAGCTGGGTATCATCAGCATAACAGTGAAAATTAATCCCATGCTGTCTAATAATTCTACCGATTAGGAGCATATATAAAGTAAAGAAAATTGGCCCTAGCACTGATCCCTGTGGTACTCCACAGGTAACCTTTAGTATGTGGAAGATTTGTCGTGCGTGAACTAACTGAATTTGATCAGATAGATAAAATTTAAACCAGTCTAGTGCTGTTCCTTTAATTCCAACAAAATATTAAAGTCTTTCTAAAAAATATTGTGGTCAACTGTATCAAATGCAGCACTGAGATCCAACTGGCGAGCACAGATACAGTCCATTATCTGAGCCATGAGATATCATTGGTGACTTTCACCAGAGCTGTTTGAGTGCTATGATGAGCTCTAAAGCCAGACTGAAATAACCAAAAAGTTCATTATGGTGTAGTGATCACACTTGTTCGGCAACTGGCACTATAAAAATTTTAGATAAGAAAGAAAGGTGGATATAGGTCTATAATTGACCAAGTCATCTGGGTCAAAGAGGCGGTTTCTTAAGCAGAGTTTTAATTACAGCAACCTTAAAAAGCCTTTGGTAGTACATATCCCTGTAATAGAGATAGATTAAAAACACATCTAAAATGGTGGAGGAGATGTTATAGGGAAATACCTCCTTAAATAACCTGATTGGAAATGGATCTAATATACAAGTTGAAGGCTTAGATGAAGACAATAGTATTTTGCTAACTCTGAAAGTTCAACTGGATCAAAGTGTTGGGATCTGGAGGCTTTGTCCACTTTCTCCACCAGAGAGCGCCGCGAGATCTCCTGGGGGCATGGGACTGACTGCAACACCTGTCTTCCATCTGCTCATTAGATGGCTCCATTTAAGGAGGAGGAGCTAACACTTCCCTGCCAGAGAGTGTTTGCCAGCCAGTAATGGTAGAGCTAGACTAGACCTGAGCCAAACAAACCTGATCTGAATTTCTGACTTTTTGAACCTGCCTGACCCTTTTTCTCCCTGCCTCACAGATTGAGTCTAGCCTGAAGATCTGAAATCCTGAAGAGTGATCTCTGTCTGAAATCTGCCTGCCTGCACTCAGTGATATGCTGGAGAGTTTCTCTGTCTGGAATCTGCCTGCCTGCACTCAGTTAAGCCTCTGCCCTCAGCCTTCTGCCTGCCGACTAGCCTCTGGACCTTCAAGGTTCCCCCCCTCTGCAGCTCTGTTCCATATATACTCCTACATCAGATAACCTGCAGTAAACCTGCAGGATTAACCTCTTTGTCCTTCTCAGTGGTGATCCCCTTGTGACCAGTCTGCCAAACCAAGAACCAGTTTACATTTCATTGTACCTTATTTGTAAATAAACTTTTGAACTTTTTCTCTGCCTCCCTGGCAGTGTTTTCCTGCATGTGGGTTAGACGCCTTTAACCCAACATGACAGAACACTCACAGCCAACAAACTAGCCCTGCGGAAGCACTCAAGAGGATATGTGGAACAACAACAAGTCCTCATTCAGAGCCATGACTCCGCCCTCCATGAGTTTAATGACCGCCAAGCTGAAACCAACCGCACCCTGCATGAAAAAACCCATTTTCTACAAGGACCCAGTTCTCAGGCCGCTACACCTGCTGAGGAGACCGTTCAACTTCCGGGTCAGGATCCCAATCCACCTCTCAGGTCAGAAAACCACCCATCATTTCCTAAATTCCGCTACATCTCTTCCTGAAAGATTCGCTGGTGACCCAAGTAAGTGCAAAAGGATTTTTGTTCCAGTGCTCGATTATTTTTAACCATTCACCTGATGGAAGAAAAATTTCTATCTTTGTGTCTCATTTGTCTGGTAAGAAAAAATTCCTTTATTTTGTAGTACTCTTCAGAGATAAATTATGCTTGTACTTTTGAGGAATTCATTAAGGAATTCAAGCAAGCATTCAACCAGGAAACAGATAAGACCACTGAATCCTGTGGATTGGTTGAATTAAAGCAGGGAAACAGAACAGTGGCAGAATTCTCAATTGACTTCCGGGTTAAAGCGGCCGCTTCCGGTTGGGGAGAACCTGCGCTTAAGAGCGCTTATTTTCACTCCCTAAATGAGTCAATTAAAGATGAGTTGGCTACTCTTGATGAGCCTAAGACTTTGGAGGAGCTGATAAAGATAACTATCTGCCTAGATAACAGGCTGCGAGCCAGGTCCAAAACCAGATCCAAGAGCCGTTTTTTCCCAGTTTCTTTCCTTCCTGAAAGAGCTAATGACATCTCTCCTTCCACAGTACCCTCTGGTGCGGAGCCCATGCAGATCGGTCACACTAGACTCTCGCCTGAAGAGAGACAAAGGAGGATCAAACAAAGCCTGTGTATGTAGTGTGGAGAACCTGGACACTTTGTCTCGACCTGTCCCGCTAAGGTAAAAGCCGGGGTCCGCCAGAGGAAATGAGGAGTCTGGCGGACCATCTTCAAACTGAGAAATCTCCTCGACTTCTGTTACTAGCAACTCTGTTTTTCAAGGATCAATCCCTCACTTTGTCGGCCATGATTGACTCTGGTTGTGAAACGAATCTTATTGATTCCAGCTTGGTCAAACAATTAAACATCGAAACTATTCCTCTAACTAAGCCCCTGAGAGTATCAGCGTTAGACTGCAAACAACTACATGTTACGCACCAAACTAAGCCTGTAGAACTTTTGATCTCCAGAAACCATAGAAGAGACCCTTTCTTTTTTTGTTTTTCCATCTTCTAGCTCGTCTGTAGTTCTGGGATTTGATTGGCTTCAACTCCACAACCCACATATTAACTGGTCTAAGAGACATGTGGAGTCCTGGTCTATTTCCTGTCACTGTTCCTGTCTCCGCTCCGCCGCTCCTCCGACCCAGTCGCCGGCCAGCCGTCAGGAGGCTGACCCGCCTGATCTTTCCGCCATACCCCCTGACTATCATGATTTAGCTCCTGTATTCAGTAAGGGTAGAGCTCTTTCTCTCCCTCCGCATCGACCCTATTATGACTGCGCTATTGATCTTCTACCTGGAGCCCCCCTCCCTAACAGTCGGCTCTATAATATCTCCAAGCCCGAGAGGGAGACCATGGAGAAATATATCAATGAGTCACTAGCCGCTGGAATAATTCGACCGTCCTCATCTCCTCTCAGAGCCGGTTTCTTTTTTGTCAGTAAAAAAGACGGATCTCTGCGACCCTGTATTGATTACTGATGGTTAAACCAAATAACCATCAAGAACAAATACCCGTTACCCCTGTTAGCTTCAGTGTTTGAACCTGTTCAGGGAGCCACTATTTTCACCAAGTTAGACCTGAGAAACGCTTATCACCCTCTCAGAATCCGTGAAGGTGATGAATGGAAAACCGCTTTTAAAACACCTCTGGGACATTTCGAGTATCTTGTAATGCCCTTCGGTCTGACTAACGCCCCAGCTTGTTTCCAGGCTCTGGTGAATGATGTTATGAGGGATTTTTTGAACGTTTTTGTTTTTTGGTCCTCAGATACTGCCCAACCCTCCAGAGACAAACCGATCGCGGATAGAGGAGTACTCCTGAATGATTGAATAAGACCAATCTTATTTATAAAAAGAATCCCATGTAAAATCATTACTTCTAAGAGCAGGTGGAATGGGCAGTTCAACAGTAAGCTATGGCTCTGGGTGAGTTTGGCAGCTGTAATAAAATAAATCTAGGATTATTCTTATTCACCTCTATTAATGAGGAGAAATACGCTGCTCTTGCTTTACAAAGGGTCCTCTTATACAGCAGTAAACTATTTTTTCCAGACTAGGTAGGATTCCCTTAGATTCCCGTAGGCCTGTGGAGCAATGTTTTCTCTCCAGTTTCCTAACACATTCCTTCAAAGTGTGCAGCTCTGTATTAAACCAAAGAGGGAGAAAGCTTTCTATTTTTAACGCTTTTCATTTTTCAGAAAGGGAGCTGCATTTCTCTAAGGCAGTACATGCAGAGAACTAGCAACCCCATCAATAAAATCATCAACCTGTGAAGGGGGAATAAACTAACCTTTTGCACTCTGCAGCAGCACTGCTCAGCAACACAGAGGAGAGAGAAAGTGAAGCAGATTCTTTAAAATTTATAACTGCACTATCTGATAATGATCTACTAAAATTGAATCTTCTTCTGGTGTAGGAGAACTTTGTTAAAGTAATCACAAAGGAAGGTTATTAGAAAGTAGTCAGAAAGGACAGGGTTGTTGTCATGATGGGTTTAGGATTCAAGCCCATATGCAGAAACACTACCAGGAGGCAGGGAAAAAGTTCAAATGTTTATTATAGGTTTGAACAAGAAAACATGAACTGGATCTTGGAAATAGGTCTGGGCAGGATTCTCAGGCGTCTTGACAGGGTTCAAGCTTTCTTCTCTGAGAGAGGGAACCGGTTGGGTCCAGAGACTGTTGATTCAGCAGAGTGCTCATCAGCAGCAGCAGCAGCGTCTAGCTTCTGGCTAGTGGGCCTCAAACGTGGGTTTGGTTCCTAGCTCTCCCCTGAGAGCTGAGGGAGGAATCCAGACTGAGATCTACAGGTTCAACTTCCTAGCTCTCCCCTCAGAGCTGAAGGAGGAAGGCTAAGACCTTCAGGTTTGGCTTCCTTGGGCAGGCAGGCAGGTTTCCAGACAAAGCTCATCCAGAGCTTCAGACCAAACTTAGTCAACACTGCGGCGTTGAAGACAGGTCTGGTCGCTGCTTAAGTAGGAAAGGTCTCCTGATGGGCTGATGAGCTTCAGGTGTGCTGGAGGGCTCCAGCCCAGGAGACCCACAGCGCACTCTGCTGGAGACAGATAGTAACTCTCCAAACCCAACAGTAACCCCAGTCCTAACAAAAAACAAAATAAAAACAGAAGAGGATCCTCAGCGCCCTCTGGATGGCAAGCCTGAGGATCCCAACAGTTGTGAGGAAATACTGTTATTTCTTAACATTTTATGCCATATGTCAGCACAAGATCCAAAGTATCAAGATGAGAATGAGTGGAACTATTCACATTTTGAACAAAGCCAATAGTGTCTAAGATAGCCTTAAAGGCTGCTCTAACTATATCGCCTTCAGTGTCAGCATGGATATTAAAATCTCCCACTATGATGACCCTGTCAGTATTTAATACCAAATCAGAAAGGAACTCTGAAAACTCATCTAAAAATTCAGAGTAAGGACCTGGTGGACGATACAAAGTTAAAAAAGAAGAGGTTTTCTTGCTTTGAAATTTTGATCAGGTAAATTAAGGGTTAAATGTTCAAAAGAGTTGTAGGTATTAACTGTCTTGGGAGTAATCAGTATGTCAGATTGAAAGATTGATGCTGCTCCTCCTCCTCTCCAGAACTTCGGGGTATGTGAAAATTTAAATGGCTTGAAGGAGTTGCCTCATTTTATGCTCACATAATCCTCTTGCTGCAGCCAGGTTTCTGTAAGGCAACATAAGTCAATGTGATTATCACAAATCAAGTCATAAACTAGCAGACTATTAGAGGTTGAATGACGACTTGTGGCTAAACATGTCATGACAGGTCAGATCAGGGAGGGGACCAGAGAAAATTACGGAGTCCGACATTGATTGGCAAACTTACACACCAAAGCAACACTAATTTTAGTGATCTCCGATCGGCGTAACTGGGTGTCATTACCACCAGCGTGGATAACAGTCTTACTGTATTTAACCTTATCCTTAGCCAGCAGTTTCAGGTAGGATTTGATGTCGCCCGTTCTGGCCCCCAGCAAACATTTGACTATGGTCCCTGGTGTCTCTAATGCCACGTTTCTGACTATGGAGCTGCCAATCACCAGAGTGGGCTTCTCAGTGGGTTTGTCACTGGAGTGGGGAAAACCACTTAGAAACGTGAACGGGATGGTGGTGACCAGTGGGCAGAGATCATCGCCTGGCTGCTCAGACACTTTTGAAGGACAGCTACATGGGGGGCCTACTTTAACTCCTGGATGTTCAACTCCCATCTGAGGCCTCCTAAGGCCCCGTCCACACGAAGCCGAACCCTGGCTAAACGACAAATTTTTCACCAAACCAGCCTCTCATCCATACGAAGCCGGCGTTTCGGGGTCTGTAAACAATCTTTTTTATATTCAGCCTTCAGAGTGGGAAGATTTTGAAACGCTGTTTTCGCATTTCCATCTTTAAGCTCTCCGAACCGCATTTTTACACGCATGCGCCATAGCGTCGCCTCTAAACACGCATGCTACGCGACACAGTATCACAACAACAATGGTGCCGTACAACTGTGTTGAATGGTTGCTGCTCATGCTACTCACCCTTACATCAGAATCCTCTTCTTCTGGAATATCTCCAGGAAGAACAGAGCAATATAGACGACATAGTTCATCACCTGAATTTGACTGAACTAATTACGATAATGGACCCGGCAGGGCAAACATGTATAAATATTAGTGCTACATGCCAAACATTTCGTAAAAGCCTATTTTTGCTTTGGCACGACATCGCCACTTACAGGCCTGGCATACATTTTGCACATGTTTTCATGCATTCGTGTGGACGATCACCAGGCGCAGATTCAGGCGGGGGCGCGGGGGGCGCGCGCACCCCCATTTGGGAGACGTCATGTGACGGTTGAGACACCGGATCGGCATGAACTTGAATTTCAATGCCCCAGGTGGCGAGACCTGGGCGACGTAATAAAGCGGCGTTGCAACGCGACGTGATTCAGGTGATACCGCAATGGCGTCGAAGCGAGCACGAGGAGACCTGGAAGACTTGAAGCCAAACAAGAAAACCAGACAACCATCTCTTTTACGATTCTGGTCCAATCCAACAAAAGGGTAAGTAGAAACCAGCTTTATCACTTTATTTTCTAAAATACAGCAAATCTATATGATTTCTTTGATTCGTAAACAGTGAACATATGTAGCCAGAAGAAAAGCCGACCGAAACTCGGCGGCCGACGACAGGCAAATTAAAAAAGAAGTCCGGCCAATAAGGATCATTTGCTATATTTTAAACGAAAATGTCCGTGGTGATTTCATGAACTTTGCCTTAATCGATAAGGAAATAAAAGCATAAATTGTCGTCTCGATCACTGTGTAAAGAGCAGCCATGTTGCACGCTACTGATCGACGTCACTGTGCGCGTTACGCAAATAACAACGCACAGAGACGCTACAGGATGAAAAAAAAGTTTGTAGCTTGTAGAGTCTCACTCTACAACCATTGTGCACAGCCCAATTATTATTTGGATTCGGGAGGACTTAGTCATTGAAATTCGCGAGAGCTATTGTTGAAGCAAATAGCGACCACGTGCATGGCAGTTGGATGTTCCAATACATCGGGTAAAAGTGAAAAAACAAAACAAAACATTAGTTTTCACTGCTACATTATCAGGCTAAGGAATATTTCCTCAAGAATTGTCTGTAGCAGTTTACAGCAGGACTTCAAGAAAAGAAACACCGAAGTTCATTTATTGACCAGTATGTAATAGTGTTTTATGTTTAAAGTACTTTCAGCAGTTAGAATCTGATTTTGACCAGGCTTTTCCTTTAACAAGTTTCCCAATGTCGCGGTTGTTGTGCTTTGTAAAGCGTTCCTAATTCAAGGAACCGCTTTTGCACAGCCCCCATCAACAATTATTTTGGATTTCAGGAGAATTCACCATTGTAATTTTTTAGAGCTATTGTTTATAACAGTGGATCACGTGCGTGGCCGTTGGATGTTCCGGTACATAGGGAAAAAGTGAAAAAAAAC